>JAHTLZ010000021.1:2841854-2892275 GCA_023846285.1 Phrynocephalus versicolor
GCTTTCTCTGAAGCCACATTATGGAACTTATAGTTTTGAAGTTGCAGTAATAACTAAGTTAGAAATTATATATTTTAATCACAATTTCCCTGGCTTCAAACCAATTTCCCTGAGTTTCCCTGTCCGATTCCCATTTCCTCGGCTTTCCAGAAAGTGGCAACCCTGCATTTCCTTTGTTGTACAGAATATGAAAAGACTTGGAAACTTCCAATAAGAGAAAACAGGTTCTGACTAAATTAAGAAAAATTAAAAAAACAATGTTGCTTTTTGGAGGAGGTTTTCTTTACAGGAATCTCATGAAGATAAACTTGGTAATAAATGGGTTAGGTGGTTTATACAACTGGCAAACTAATTTTATTTGTTAAGAAAACATTTTTGCCATTCCTCTTTGGAAAGATTATTTAATTCTCCAGGATTGAGTTTGTACCCCAATGCATCTGTTTTGGTACATATAGTGACCTCTTGCTGTACAACACCTACATATTCCAGCAGGGAGAGGCCTGGTAAAGCATTAAATAGGACAGTATTCCTCAGACCAAAAGGAAGAGTCTACCACACACTTCTCTTTATATTATAGGGCTAATCAATCTCTTAGCTCCATAACCATGAATTCTCAGAGCTAAGAAACATAGCTCCAAATAAAGAAGACACATTAGCAGGCAAGCAGTGATGAGCAAGGTAGGGTAAACATGCGACATGGGCTTGTATACTCATTAAAATGTTGATCAAAGACTCTACTCTGCAGGCCAGCAGGAGAAGACACAGGTTTTCCCAACTAATACCTCCTGCTAGGGAAATCTTTTTTCTAGGAATGCTCAGCTGCAGCCAGCTCAGCTGTCCTTTCAGTGATGAAGGAAGACATGCCTTTTCTCTCTGGTCTTTTCAGAAAGATGCTTTTATTTCCATTGCTCCAATTTTCACTGGCATTCATTGCCATATTACCTATTGCCACATTGATTACACTTTTAAAGATTATCTAAATCCTATTGTCTTTATTGACTACACTTTTAAAGATTATCTAAATCCTATTGTCTTTTTGTGAAGTGACTTAGAAACTTATAGAAAGAAACTCAAAACAACTAAGAGATAATGAAATATTTAGTTAATATCAAACAAAGTTTTTCATTGTAGACAGAAATAACACATTTTTACTAAATCCAAGCAAGGATTACACAAAATCCTAATAATGCTTCAATTTAAATATGCCTTGCAGCAAACTTCACCTTTCATAGTCAAAAAAATGATCCGTGCAAGTGAGCGACACAACTAAATTCAATTGTATTTCAGCCTATAACTACCATTCTTCCTTTTAGGTACTCATTGTAGCTCAATCTTATTTCTTCTTTGTTCAGTAGAACTATCTCCATAACTGCAATAGAGCTGAAAACGTACACATCTTATCTACAAAACAACTACCATAGCTCCAAAATTAATTCATATTAGTTCTTCTAATTGAGGAAAGGTGGCTTATCATTATTTCCTCAGTAATATATTCAAATTCTTTGTTGTACCAAACCCACCAGTCGGTGTTGGTGTCCCCTGAAGTTCAGATACATTTAAACTCAAATGTGAAAGGGGAAAACAAACCTAATCAGTATCACTACTGTGTAGCCTGCATACTGTAATTGAAACTGTAAACTGCCCTGAGACTACTTGGAGTGGTATGGGGCGGTATATAAGCAGAACACTTTACTACAGAAGGCTGAGGCAGACAGAGTACAATGGGAGGAGGAGATAAGGATTAAAACATTCATGGAACTACATTCCATGTTGAAGGAAGGGGGCAGAGGACTCGGACAACACAGTCTTCTAATATAAACTATGAGTAGCACAACTATAACCACAACCACCCTTACCTTTGTTTGCTTTTGCTGATAAAGATAGTTGTGTGAGTCAATTTGCTTTTTCTTTTCATTTTCAGTTTTTTTGGATTCTTGAGTATTGTTTGAAGTGGACTCTGAAAAACTAAACCAAGTCCTCATGTCAGACTATTAGTTTCACTGTCTGAAACATTTGCATTTGAACAACCTTATCTACATGCATTTTGATACTATTTGCAACTTTCTCAAATTCACAAGACAATCTCCTCCTTTAAAAAAAGGCCCAAGCGTCACTGGGTTGCCATGGCAGCACAGAGCTGTTCCCCTGCTCCTGGGGGCAATTGGCAAGCACATCTTTGGTTGGAACTGAAAGAACCTCAACAGTTGTTGGTTTGTTTATAAATCCAACTCATGGCTCATGGCCTATCTTCCTAAAAGAAAACCTTCAGTAACTTTACTGTGTACCAAGATCATCTATAGACAGTTTCCTCCAGGGATCCTCACCATCCAAACTACAATGGCGGGCATTTAAGAGTGTGCCCTTTTCTCTCCTCAGTAAGGGCACCTACTACCAATGCTGTCTGAACATGTAGGATTCTGCACATATTTAGGCTAGATCCTGCTGCCCATGCAAGAAGCAAGTATGAGAACAGTTAAATAATGCCTTTTTCTACGGTGCAAACATGTGCAATTAAAGCTAATGTGGCTTTACTGTTTATGAGGCTTAAGTCAGAAAACAGCAGTTTTAACCCATTGTCTTAAATTCAAAAGAGGTAACTTTCTATATATACCCTACTCCCAGAACTACAGAAATGAAACACATACACAGTGGTACATCGTGATACAAAATTAATTTGTTCCTTGGGACACTTTGTATTGCAAAATTTTCGCATCACAGATTCGAATGGGGTGCAATGCACCCTGAGAACTGAAGTCTTCCGCAATGTTTTTGTATCTCAGGGCTTCCCATAGGAATTTTTTATATCTTGGGTTTTTGAGGAAGTTATCGATCCCCAGGGTGTATTGTGCCCTGGATAGACTTCTCTTTTGTATCTCTAGTTTTTCGTAACACAAGGAACCAGTATCTCGAGGCACCACTGTGTACCAAAGCATTCAAACATTTACCGTATATGCTCGAGTATAAGTCGACCCGAGTATAAGCTGGGGCCCCTAATTTAAACCCCAAAAACTGGGAAAATGTATTGACTCAAGTATAAGCCTAGGGTGGGAAATGCAGCAGGGCCTGGCAACTCCTCCTTTGTGAGCTGGGTGTGTGTGTGATGTTTAAAATGACTTTTAGCCACTGAGGCAAGTGCTCAAGTTGGTGGCTAAAAGTCATTTTAAACATGGGGGGGGGGTCATGAGAAGTGGTGCACAATGTTTAAAATGACTTTTAGCCACCGACCCAATCTTGCCTCGGTGGCTAAAAGTATTGACCCAAATATAAGCCGAGGAGCCCTTTTTTCAGTCCAAAATTAGGGCTGAAAAACTAAGCTTATACTCAAGTATATACAGTATCTTATGAATTTGTCATAATGTTCAATGGAACCAGACCTGCCCTTGTAGACTGTTAATTTAATGAATCATCAACTGATTTTAATTTAATGAAGTAGTCTGGAATTCAACTTACTTTTTCTGAATAACTGGTTTCTTGATCTTGTGCTTATTTTGCTTGACACCTAGACAAATTTTAAGAAGAAGCCAAATCACTGACTAATTGCTGTCACAGAAGATATTTTAGTACATTTTGAGACAAGTGTACAAATTACCTTTAATTTCTTCCATCTGTTTTTTCAATTTCTCATGTTGCTGAATAAGATCCTTAATTCCTTCAGGACTGTCTCTGCACAGGTCTTGACCTTTCTCATTGGCTTGTAGAGCTTTCATAGTTTGCCCCAGAAGCGAAAGAGCATCACAAAATCGATAGTGTCCCTATAAGACAGAATGAGGGAAGAAAGCTTTTTTCCCCTACTCATAAATATGAGTTTATGAAATACAATTTCTATTCACTCTAAGAAGGACCTGTATTCTTCCTATATTTAAAAGGTTTATTCAATGTCCCTTTATATAAACTATGTTCAAAATACTTTATACACATGTAAATTTTCATAGGATGGTGAGAAAAATCATTTACAAATACATTTTCTCATATATCTGTAAGTATTTATATGCCTTCTATATTATATACATACATACTTTAAAACCTAACCAGACAGCAGCTTCAAAGTAGTCCTCTTTAGAAATAGAACAGCAAATTTTACCTTTCCCCCTTTATCAGTCAGCAGATTGTAACTATGAACAGAAATCCTTGTCACAAAGAATGAAGACCACTCTAACCCAAAAGCAATATTGACTATTTCCTAGATAGTGGGGTACATAACACACACAGACACACAGACACACACACACACCAAACCATCTCTAAAAATATGAAGAAAATTTTGCTGGACAGAGAAGCACATAAAAATGTATGGTGAAAAACTTTGGACAGTTTAGAGATGACAAAAAGCTCAGAAAAGAGCATTTGACATTCCTTTGCTCATCTGTATGACTAGGATTTTGAACCAATTAGTTAGAGGGAGGAACATTTAGCTTAAAAACAGCAAAAGCCACACCAGAACACATACTTTCAATAAAACATTGGGACCAGCTCCCTTATATAGAGTCAGGGGTAAAAAAATTATATGAATATCCTGAATGGCTTGTGTTTGCAGCTGGAGACTTCTGTAAGGTTTCAGTGCCACAATCTGAGAAGAAGAGGTGGCAGCCAAACGTGTTGGAATCCATTGAAGATGATTTTGATCTCCTTATGTTAACAAACGGGAGTGCACAGATACCCAGACTGCCATCAGTACCTCCTCTGTTGCCATCAGAGCCACAGTTGCCACCACGAGAGCCACTGCCCACCCACCACCTCCTGCTAAGACAACGCAGCCAGCTCCAATGCCACAGGTGCAAAAAAGACAAGAAATAAAGGAGGAAGGTAAGAGGAACTTGGATTATCAGAAATTACCAGTTCATCCTGCAGTAATCTAAAATATAAGGGGCAATGGAAGTGGAAGGAGGAGCCCAATACAGGATTCAAGATCCCCACTGGAATTCATCCCACTTGGAGCTCATGCCATGAGCTCAACCAGGGTGCCCCAAGCCCTAGAAAAAGGGAAAATTAGGATCCCCAACATAATTTAACCCACTAGGAGCTAACACCCTGGAACTGCCAGAAATCCCCAAGCCCTAAACAGCAGAGGTTCTCTCCAAATCCTAGATTTAGAAATCCAGGATGAAGTAGCAAACATAACATGCTTAATGCATAGGACTCAACTGGCAAAAGAGAGAATACAGGCAAACATGGAACGGATCTCCCACCACATGGGATAACTCACAAGAAAGGCATCAAGGGGGTATAATTGCAGAACAACAAGAAAGTGATGATGATGATGTATATGGGGGAGAAGCATATATTGATAACCCTCTAATAAACCCTCTAATTTTTTTACAAAAAAATAAAGCTAGCAAGAAAATGAGGAAGAAGGAACAAAGGACCCTCTTCCAATGCCTGACAGCTCACCAAAAGAAATTTATCTGTAGAGCACTGTCACCATGAAGGTCACAAACTGCAAGTACTACTTCTCATACCAGGAGCAAAGAGCAAGTATACCCCACACCTCCAAGATGTTCAAGGGGGTGGATGTATTTTATTTATTGTATTTATTTCATTGGGTTTTTATACCGCCCATCTGGCAGCAAGGCCACTCTGAGTGGTTCAGGTACAATTCTGCAGTACAATTCTTGATTTTCCTTTCAGCACAAGTGATCTTGTGAACTGAAAACATGGCACCCCAAACCCTTAAGAGAAAACCCTGCAAAAATATCACTTTTTTATTACCATTTTCCAGTTGAATTCGCCTACATGGCAGGACCTACAAACGCTGACAAACTCACTCCTTGCCCAGTGATTCTCAGTGATGAACCCCCACCTCAGTATTCACATTGCTTCAGAAAATCTAACTTGCGTCCACATTTTATTTATGACTCCTTTCTTGTAATGACCCCAATGCAACTCATATTTCTGTCTGAAATATTTTTGCATTCAGAAACTCCTGCCTAGTGGCAAGACCAATAGACATTCCTTCTGGTTGTTTGACTGGCTATTTCTTAACATCTTGGCATCTGATTCATCATTCATTCCACCTTAGTTCTAGTTTCACATTTTCCCATGAAGAAATTTCCTCTTTCATGTGGAGTGTTACACTTTGCATTTTCAATTTCTGGTTTATGATACATGTTCTAAGATGTTCATTTCCTGAAACATAAAGATAACTGACCTTACAGATATGTATTTTGCATTTCTATGGCAATCCTCCTCCCTCTTTATCTTGCATGAACTAGTAAAGAATCTGCTCGACTAGTGAAAATATCTACCCCTACCTCACCCCAGTTCATAAAGAAACACTAATACTGTTCTTTTTATGAGCAGAAACCACCCACAGGTGCTTGGGATTCAACCCAATGTCTGGGATTTTAAAGAGTTAATGATTAGATGCCCTCGAGTGATACCCAACTTCTGGTGACCCCCTTTGGTTTTTCTAAAATGTGCTAAAAACAACCAAGACAAACAACTTTTAATCAAGAAAGTTAAATAAAAAGGAAAGTAAACATTCCTAATGATTTCCAACTATGGTATATAAACATCTACTCCACCATCACCACATGTTTGTTAGTGATTTGTAAGAATGAACATTATCTCTCAAGTAGAAATACACGGCTTCTTGTTTCCATGCTAGCTACATTTCTGCAAAGTTAATTGTTTTCAGACCTGTCATAGTTACAAAATAAATACAACCAACCTTTGGCCAGTTTGGCTTCAAAATAACAGATCTTTTTGCATCACACAGGGCTTTCCTTTAAAAAAAAAGCACAGTTTAATGTTAAAAATTATTGAATTAAAAAACTGTCCTTCTGACTGACTAGATTTTCAACCTGCACTACAAAATCTGCCTGACTGTGGAAATCAAACCTCTAAAATGAGAAATTCTGATTTACCATGAATTCTCATTCTTGATAACAGGCAGTCTTCATGGCTGGGAGAATAGATCTTCCTGGCGAAAACCAGATTCAAAATCTGACTCCATCAGGATAAAAGCCATTTTTGGCTGCATATATCTAACCAACACTATCAACCTCACTAGTGAAAAAAGGCAACCATCAGGCCAGATGCCTTCTACCCAAAAGCTGTCTTGGTAGCGATTCTTCTGAAATGTCTCAGCTGTAAATAGGGCCTCTTTTACCTCTAGTTTATGTCAGTCCTCCTCCCAAGGGTGCGCAACAAAAGAGCAGAACAGAACATACCCTATTACATAAAATAATCAACATTTTGGCTCTAATAAAGAATCAGAGCGAAGTGCAACCCTATATTTATGGCATATGCCGAGTTATTTATTGGCAGATATCATTCCCCTGGATAAAATGGCCTATGTGAACCATATGTTTTGAGACTTGGCCAAGTCAATCTAAGCAATTCTAATTTTATCCAAGCCCCAATTACAAACTGTTTCAAGCTGTCTGTTAAAATGTGGGCATGTTTACTTTGTTTTATCTGAATCATGTCACAGATAATAAGAACCAAGACATGAATGTTGCTAGCTTGCATTCATGTTTTCCTTCATTTATGGCCAATCATTATGTGTCACACCAAACAAAGCTGGCCCTATAGTCAAAGGGCAGAAATGAGTGTACAGTCCTTCTAATTTCGTTGGATTCCAGTACTGACAAATCAGAATTCCAAAGAAGTTTTGTAAAGGAGAGGAATATACTTTGAAAAGAAAGACATTGCATACAAATCATTCTAATCTATGCCACATTTTCAAAATTATTCCTTCTAATCCACAGAAAACAATTTTTCTTCTTGCATCTGTATAAAAAAGGTAAAGCCCCCCACCCCACCCCCCGCACATGCATGCTAGTCATGTCGGATTCTAGGGGCTGTTCTCATCTCTGTATGCAAGCTGAACAGCCAGTGTTGTGCAAGTCCGTAGCCACGTGGCTGGCATGGCTGCAAGGAAACACTGTTTTACCTTCCCACTTTTTACAGCGGTACCTATTTATCTACTTGCATTTGAACTGCTAGGTCAGCAGGACTCTTGCATCTGTGCCTGTGTGATCTAAAAATGATGCAACTTATACTCCTATGGCTTCCGTTTTTCTTTTCTCGGTTATAAAAAGTGGATGAAGAGCATGTTGAACAACTTTAAATTCTTTATTCCAACTTGAAAATCACATACTTTAGAGTTGATTCAAGTCTCTCACCCCAAATGGGATGAAAATGAAGCACTATATTTCATTTATGGAAGTATTTTGAACTCCACCCACCAAAACAAACAAACACTCAAAGAAAAAAAAACTTATTCATACTTATATTGTCCAGTTCGGAGAAAGCACAGGGCTCGGTTGCCATAAAGGAGATGATTTTCAGGCCTAAAGAATTAGATTGAACTATATTTATAAAGCAGAAGACTATACATTTAAATACCCCAAGTCTACAACTTTTTTTTGATTTGAGGTCACAGCAATACCCAATCAACATTTTTAAAACCATAATTTAAAACATCAAATTATTTGATTATTATCTACTGCCCCATGTCCTTGAAGTGAGAAAATTCAGAAAACAGTAGAAGTGCAGACCCACTCTATCAATTTGGTAAGAGCTGTAGCCAGACTTCTAGCAGATGACATAAGCAGACCATGTTGACATCATTAACCAGTGGCTATTGGGGAAGGAACCTTTGGGGGGAAAGAGTTCCAAGGCCCCATTATTTGGCTGGAAACCCTAGGCTGAACTATAGGATTGGTAGTCATTAAATGTCAGGAGACACAGCACCTCTCTTATCTCCATGCCATCCTAATGCTGCTTCCTCTCATCTCTGAAAGGTGCTCTTCTGCAGCTTTGCAATGATATGCAATTGGAACAATGTGGAGCTAAGAGGGGCTGTTCTATCTCCTCTCATTACTGTGGGTACCACTTCCATAATTACAGTTAGTAGATCTGGGGGATACCTGCTGAATTAAGAGACTGGGAGTTCTCCCCATCCCACCCCAAAGTCCCATCCTTACTGTCAATAGCGACTTCTAGGCAGCAAGGAAACACCCTTAACACCCCAAGAACCCACCAAAAATCACAGCCCCGCTCAAAATCAACAGCAACGACCAAGCCTGTAATTAAATAATTACAATAGGATCGAGTGATACTATTGGATACAACAGGGTATGATAGCATCTCGGTCATCCTCTTATGTGCTGTTTCATCTTTCCAGATGACAGGCAAATATAACTGATATACCAACATTAGAACTGTACTATTCCATCAATTTCTTTATAACATTCTTCTCTTCACACAAGAAATGTTCAACTTTTGATACAGGCATATTTCTATTCCTTGCTTCATTTGCGTGACTTCTCTCTTACCACAGCTCTATAGCAGTAGTATAGAAAGTGACAGCAGTATCAAACTTCTCTTTGGCAAATGCTTCATTTCCCACCTTTTTCATATTCTCACTCTTCTGCAACAAAGCATGAGAAATTAAGATTGGTACTGATTGTAAAATGGCTTAGGGGGCCACATAGAAGATTCAGGGCACAAAATTCACCTTGAAACTCTTATTTGAATTATTTTAAAAAGATTAAAGTGTCAAGAGAACAACTAGCCTTAAGGTGTAAGGAAGCAAAATATGGTAACCAGAACCCACGATGTTGAAATAACAGTGTCTGCAATCAACCCTGCATCATCCAGGCATGTCCAAATTAATATACTTTGCTCAGTGAATTGAACATATGCCTGTAGAACCACAGATCAGAAATTTGATTCTCCACTATGCCTTTGGTGAGAAAAAAAAAACAGTCTGTGTAGCTTTTGGCAAGCTGCCTGGCCCCAGGGTGGTGTCCAAAGGAAGGGAGAGGTAAACAATTTCTGAGTATATTATACAGTATATAGGAAATCTTATGTAAAACCAACTTCACAGAAGGGGGAATAAAAATCAAGAAATCACATTGATTTAATCATGGTTTAAATTTTTTAAAAGTAAAACTTAAATAAAAAATTCTGATTTTTTTATTTGACTCATGATTCCACCCTGATTGACATTATCATTATAGAAAGAGAAGCACATTTTAATATTACCCATATATTCCACAATGTTTATAAATGTAATGTTAATGTCTTAAATCTAACCTTTATACAGCTTTCACAGTATTGAGATTCAAATGCTTCTATTATATTGTAGTCCTCCAATGCGACTTTACTGATGTAACACTTGTCTGCAAACAGAAATAAAAGATAATAAAGGAAATTTCTTGCTACCAGCTACAGCAACAGTTCTTAACCTTTTTAGTGGCTGGCACCCAACTGAATCTCAGAATGTAATCTCACACTCCTTTGAAAAATGTGGTCCAATTTATTTATTAGAAAAATACATTTATTGTAAAACACTTACCGTAATTTGTTTACCAAAAAACAGATATGCATATATGTACTGACATAATATTAAAACAATGTCTCAGTTTTAGTGGCTAATTTATTGTCGTTTGTTTTTAAAATATTTTGAAAACAAGTTTCCTTTTTTCAAAGAGCTACATGTGTGTCATCACTTACATTTAAGCAATTTCTGATTTTTGTGTTTATTTGCAAAAGTGATCAAAATCCCATTTCACACAGATAGGTACAGTAGTAGCAAATAGTAGGAAATGCTGTATTTGCCAGTTGTGGAAATGGTTCTGAGTATATCAGAATTGTTTTAAGTCCAATTTCTCAAATTCTATTTGAATGTATGCACTGATCCGTATTTTAGTATGTTCATCATTTATTAGATCACTGTTGTCTATAGAATTAAGATAAAAATGAAATGGACTCAGTATCCACTCTGCTCTGTTCCAGTCAATGTATTGCATCTCTTCTTTCAAAGCCTTTAACTAAAATACAACTTTGGTCAATAAGAAATTGAATAATTTCCTTGTGCATTTCAAAATGACTGCTTGGCATACATTCCTTGAACAGCCACCTTATGTCAGTGGATCAAGAAGCACAGTAGGGTCAGCAATGATTTCTTCCAAAAAGCACTAAGTGATTAAGTGACTATCTTTGGACATTATTTACATTTACTGCAGTAACTAAGTGTTGGTTTACTTCTCTGGCAATAATTGTTGAAACAAGTGTATGATGATGCAACATGCAATGTGTTATCGTAACTTGCAGCACTTCTCTCTTCATATATACTGTAAAAGAGATCCAGAATTTTTGCTTAACAATGCACGGGCATCATCAGTGCAAACTTAGCCTATTACATCCATTCAGTATTTGATGATTCGAAACAAGTCTTTAATGTGATTGAAAACAGTAATTCCTTTTGCCCTAAATTCCAGTGGCTCACAAAATTAAAAAAATCTTCCATATTTTCCGTTTCCTTTATGTACTGCACAAAAGTTGACGGAAATTATCTATAGTACCTTGGTTACATTAAAAAAAAACAGTTTAAACATTTTTCCAGCAGGACCTCATTTCCCAAGAAGTACTGTGTGCCATTTGGATACGGTTTACGAAAGTTCCGGGTACGAAGCATCATGGGGAACCGATCAACATTGTAACCCGTGGTACCACTGTTCATCAGTTGACTTGTCCAAGTGAATACTCACTTTCAAAGGACTGGTTTTAATATCTTGTACTACTTGCAGTAAAATACCCTGACTGATATCTTGAATGCGCAATCCAGCCACATTGTTTGCTGGATTTTCTTATGTGCTTTAGAACCTATACAATTTTTGCAATTTCCAATGCACATGCTTTTACTAATTCCTCCTTGATTTTTCCATCATGAGTTGCACCTCTTTGGGGAACATTTTTCAGTTATAAACAAGGTCACATCTAAACCACTCCCAAGTCAGATTTTGTGAAAGTATCGCTGATATCAAATATTGTGTTCTTAGGCTTCAAGATGTTAAGTGTATGTCCTGCAGCTTTCCTACCATACTCATTGTTGATATGCTCTAACAACTTCATTTGATTGAAATTGAAGTTTGAAAATATCTTGCAACATAAAATGCATTGTGGTTGTTGGATAATGTCTTTCCCTGTTGTAGAGGTAAATCCATAAGCAACATAACTGTCTTCCACTTTTTGAAATGGCAAAGGTTATTACAAATTATAACATTATTCTAACTACACATTTAAAGTGAATTATGCAATAACATGTAAACAATAATTGTAATTCTTACTAAAAACAAAGAGCACATTATGAGCAATTTCTCATGGTACTGGCAAGTGTATGTGCAGTGACAAAAGCAGAGTGGGCAGTACTGAGGATCATATTATCATAGTATTTGCCAGTACAGTACATACATACGCACATCTACTGTGAGTATATAGTACATGTACAGTGAATTCAAATTTATAGATGAGACAGCTTTCAATTTTATTTTATAAATCTAGAAGTTAAAAGAAAGAATCGCTGACACTTGCACCACTAGAAAGGTTTTCACGCACCCCCTGGTTAAGAACTGCAGAACTACAGTACTTGTGAGTGTTGGAGGCTTACTTCCTTGGGAGATGAACTAAGACTTCAATGAGTAGGCTCAAGATAAAGAGATCAAAATGAGGTAACAAGTACACAGGCAACCAACATGCCAGACCATGATAAGACTACAGAGTAAGGTTCCAAAATCAAGGAAAAACATCATGCTCTGACATAATCCACCCATATACCCCAGGAAGCCCACACATCACCCAAAAAGCCACTCCTGAAGAACTGGGAACTCTTCAGTATGAAACAGAACATGAAGCACCTTCCACAATATATAGCACATTCAAAATTAGCTCAAGTATTTATGTGCCTTCTAAAAAGTGCAAAACTGCCACCTTTCTTCCTTTCTTTGTATCAGAGCATTGCACAACTTAAAATTATGTGACATATGGGTACAATTTTAAAAAATTAAAATGTTAAAATAATTTGACTATTTGTGATTAGAAGCAGGCTACTTCAATAACATTATCTACACATTTGCTAACTCTTTTTGAATAGATGGTGCAGCATAATTTGCATGCATGTAAGTGCTGCATTAATTGAATTTCTTCACAGTCACAATTTGTCCTGTATCCAAGTATCCTCATTTTATTTGATTATTCTTTGATCTTTATTTCAAAATCTATTAAGTGACTTTCACATGCTCCAGTTGGAGTCTTGTTCTGATGGGAGACATTCTTCAGCATTCATCCAATTGGCAAGGTATGCCATTTTTGACATCTGGTACATTTAATCTTCATCAGCAAGAAGTCACTTTAGTCTCCATACTGACTTTTTGAAAATGACTTTCTATATGGAAGCACAACTGGTATGCCACCATTTCAATTTGATCTATGAAAGAGTACAGTAATGCCTTGGTTTACAAGCATAATTCATTAAAAATACATGCTTGTAAACCAAAACACTCTTATATAAAAGCAAAGTTTCCCATAAGAAATAATGGAAACTCAGATTATTCATTCTGGGGTCCCATAGACCCCACACTGTACACACAAAATGCCAAAACTCACAAAAATTGTTGGCTAGAAGTCCATGTCCACACCATGGTGTAGGTACATGGATATGAAATCTGCTCTGATTCAGACTAACAACTGGATTTTACTCTTATGTTTCTAATGTCACAATAATAAAATGCAATTTGTACCCATATACACCTTTCACTAGCTGCCCCGTGACTAGAAATGGTTTGAAAAATAAGAAAGGCTGTTGAAAAGAAATTAAAGAAAATATAAAGACAAATAGAACCCTAACTTGTACTCCTCCTTAAAAACATTCCTGGCTGGTGCAAGGGAAACCTCCATTCCTCTCTCCTCCCTCTGCTTTGGAAGATGCCTGAGATGGAACATTCTAGACAATCACCCACAATCCAGCAGGGAGAGAGAGAGAGAGAGCCACTGTTGGCTCATTTGTGAGCATGCATCCTGCTCCAGCACTTGTACTGCAATATATTGCTTGTTGATAAAGGCAACTTTTAGAAGAAATGTTGGCTTGTCTTGCAAAATACTCTTAAACCAAGGTATTACTGTACTAATGTTCCTCTAACAATAGACTGGTGATGAGTCAATATGGGGAGCCTCACTCTACGAAGAGTGTGATCCAGACATCTGCAACTACTTCCATTAAACATAAGCGGCAGATGGCATGTGAAATAAAAGGGACATCTCTGGTTAGTTTTTCAATATCCTACCCAGTACCAAAGCACAAAGACCATTGTGTGCAGCTCTGCTGGAGACAGAAAGACTGTCTGAGACAGGAATTAAGAAGATAACTTTCATCCATCTTCTTCCACAAGCAGATCCAAACGATAAACTACATCACGTAAATTCAGCTAATGGACTGTTTTGACTGAAAACAAAATACCTAGACATTTTTATTTTATTTATTTATTTTTATATTTATATCCCGCTTATCTCCAACAAGGACTCTAAAATAACTTTTGATCACCCAAGCAATGAAATAAGAGTCTCTGCAGAATTAAGGTTAGAGGGAAGAACAGATACACGCTACATTCTCTATTAGCTATTCAAACTTTGCTTATACTTACATTCAGCAAAAAACACTTCTAGGAAAGGCCAACAGTAATCTCCAAGTTTTTCTAATTTCTGTAAAATACCAATGTCATCTGCATATTTTACCCAGTCAAGAGCTTCACCAATACTGTAGATTCGCTATTTAAAATAAAGAAAAAAAGATCACTGTCATTATGCAAGGTATCATTATGTAAAGCACTGACACTGAAATGGATACATGAGTACATCTTCCCTCGAACACCTCTTGGCACTCGGTGACCCTATCTCTAAACTGCTTGAATTCCTCTACATAACTAATGCTTTTATCTGTTTATAAATTTAAGAACACTTATTAGTTTAAGAAAACAATACAGTGGACCCTCGTATAACAAATGGTTTGTTGTATAACATAAAATCTGTACGACATAAAAAATTCCGGATAGGGGAAATTTGCTGAACAGAATTGCCTATCGGGCGAATCCATACAACATAAAAATGGTCACGATTAGGGATTACTCTGTTTTCAATGCATTCCTGTGGGAAATTTTTATAAAGGAAAATTTGCTTAACAGAATTTCATTTGGAACGAATTAATTCCTCTATACAAGGTACCACTATACTTCTTTGATATCTAGTATCTAATTTGCTACAAATAGTAACAATTAGTTACTGACCTTTTCTAAAGATTATTTCTATCATAAGAGAATAAAACAGCTACTCCAATGTTGTATATCCTACCAAAAAGTCACCTGTCGTGAGCAAAGCAAATTAACATGCTAGCATTTAATGCTCTGGCCACTGTTACTCTCTATAATCAATTTGATATACACTCAACACTGAAATTTCAAAATTGAATTCCTTCATAACATCTCAGCAGAACTATTATCACGTGCTAACAGGCTGTTTATGAGTTGGACCAATCCTAAAGCAGTTTTTAAGGTGTATGAAGTGTTTAGGGAGTGCACGACTACTACACCTCCATTAAGTTACCATGGCTAAGTAGGGGTTTTTAATCCAGGTCTCCTGGATCCGCAGCCAACACTCTATCCACTATGTTACGCCTCAAAATGTTGGGTAACCCTTTTAAAGGGTTTCTCTCTGGCAGAAGACCAGACAAGGATGAGTCAGCTGAGATCTAACTCAATATTATTGAAGAAGATTCCAGGAATCAGCTGGGGAATTCTCTTAAAGCAGAGAAGACCCTGAACAAACAGAAAACAGAAGTTTTATACATTTCAAAGAGTCGTAAATGCTTATACAAAATTAAATGTGTGATTGGTTGAAACTTACATTATTTTGGGTCCCTTCCACCAATATCCAGATTAACTGGCTTTTCTTGGTCCCCTCCTATCTCTTCCTTACCCCTTTCTGTGTGTCCCAAATTCCTCATCTCTGTCTCCGACTCTGGTTTTTTTATGCCACCCTCTTCCATTGTTTATGGTTTTACTGTTCAGTATGGGCAGAAAGTGCGAATATATGTTGTTTTTCATGGTGATAAAGTGGCAATGTTTGGTCTCTATCAAGTTCCTGCTATCTCCTGTAAGGTGGGTAAAATGTCACTAGGCTATGGCCTTCTTAACTCACTTCTCTGGTGCCATTTGGTAAAGTGGAGTCTAAGATGCTTTCTACATTCTACAAAATCTAATTTTTCTCGGTATCAATATCCCACTAGCTCTCTACAGCAGAATTACCATTGAACAGTATTTATTTTACACACTAAATTTGTCTTCCCTGTTGTATACCGATTCATTGGGCAATTTTCCTGACTTTGTTTTTGGAAAAAAATGGAAGCAAATAAAAACCTACAAAGAATAAGACAACATGAGATGAAGTTTGAAATTGGCTAGTCTTTTTGCTGTATGGAAATCAGGGAAACCTAATAGCAATCCTAGAAGATAGATAACGATTATGTGTCCCAACCACACCTAACATTGGACTACAGTTTCCATCAAACCTGAACACTGGCCATATTGGCTGGGCTTAGTACAGTATTTAGATACCACACACTCCTCAATTCTGTTTCCCGCAGATTTGGGGCAATTATTAATGAAAACACAGTACAAGTATACGTTTGACTGGAATTGTATTTTTAAAACATTAAAATGCTGTTATATGCTGTGTGTGTGTGTGCGTGTGTGTGTGTGTGCGTGAGTGAGTGAGTAAACACAAAGTTTTTGAACACAGGGTTGAAAATAAACTTACATTGTCTATTTCAGTTCCAATTTTCAAGATGCCATTGATGAAAACAGGATCATTCTAACAGGAAGGAGAGGAGGCATATCAACAACACCAACTTTCTGTTAAACTTCCTTTCTTACAAGTTATACAACAAGAAAAACTTTCAAAATCTAATTTGATATGGAATATTAATAATTTCAGTGATGTTGGTTGGGTTACCAACAGGAACGAAATATTAAGAACACTGAATAGGCAGTGTTGGATTACAACATCCAAATGCAAAAAAACTGAAACTATACTAATGCAACGTGGGATACACTGATGTAGAATAAAGGTAGAAAATGTGGGGCCTTCCAGGTGCATCTGGACTGAAAGTCTCACTCGAGCCAGTTACTGCCAAAGGAGGAGGACAGTATGATCTGTCCACATCCCTGTTATCTTGTAGAATTTTGGTCTACAGTGTGACAGTGCAATCCTAACAAAAATGTGCTGGTTAAAAATGGTTACAAATCAGCAGGGCAAATGTTTTGAATACTTAATTCGTTAGGTGACTTTTAATGTTTGCTCTAGCAAGTAAACAGAATTATAATCATTAACTCAGATCCTAATATAAAATTTACCAAGAACTTTACTAGACTTATGTATTTTAATTAATGGCAGCCAGGAGGAGGGGCCAATAATCCAAGATATCTACTAAAAGCCAGGTTGGGGAAGGCAATTTAAACAACCTAAATAGCAGATCTGAAGGAAGGAAGAATAAAGTGCCACTGGGGAACGAGTAACAAGAATAGTAGCATATGCATTTACCCCCTTTAAAACTAATAATGTTTAAATTAAACTTTATTATGATTAATCAAACTTTACTCACTAGTGTTATCTAAATTAGAGTTTTGGGTCCTGTAGTTAAAATACAAAAAAAAAAAAATCAGGCCATTTATTACTAATGTTCCAGGCTCTGGACAGAAACTGCTTCAAACAGCTAAGCTATCTGAAATACTTTAGCAGCGGAAATACTCTTCCAGATAAAATCTGACAACACAAGGACCAAAAATGAGAGAAGGGGTTGAATAACAGGAGCCAAGCTACACCAGGTCAAATCTTCTCTCATCCAGAGGCATAGCCACTATGCTCATTTAAAATCAGGGCAGGGCAAAGAGTAGTTCTAAGTCATTTCCAACAGCCCTAGATAGTCTAAGAGGGATTTGCATTTTGCACAGCTTTAGATGGCATATCATAAGCTCAGCTGGACCTTGGACATCTTCACCAGTTAGGACTGTGCTCTAAGAAAGAAATACAAAGTGATTTTCTTTCTGTCTCTAAGTGTGCGGAACAAAAACATTAGCTGTGCTAAAATAATTACTGCAGGCATAATTTGCTGAAAACTTTTTTATACCTTTTAAAAAAATCCCTGTGATACCTGTATTATCTTGACAGTACTCATGCATCACCAACGTTTCATAAAACAATTTTTAAAAAGCTTAGTACAAACTATAATAATAACTTACTGCGAACTTTTTAGCTATATCAGTAACATCTTCTAAGGTCTCAATCTGATACAGCCTCTCCAAATTCAATTCACCAAACTGACAGTCACTTAAATATAAACAGAGGCATGTTACATGCTGTTCTAAGGTAGTATTTATGAAAGACTCAAATAAGCCAAACGCAATAGTAGGCAAACAGCAAACAATAAATTAGTGCAAATATTATTTATTATATATTAAATACCAATAATCTAGTGCTGGTCCAATTAACTCAGTCAGACGCATGTTCAGTTAATTTCTTAGGGAGTTACTCCATACTACATTTTTTTCAGGACTGCTGCCCTAAACCCTTCCAGTTAACCCTCTCCAACAATCTTCCCCCATCAATGCATCTTTCAGGTATGCTGTACCACAGTTCATATCCACCCTTGTCAACATGGCCAACTGCTGTGTTGACAGAATATGACAGGAACTGAAAGAATAGGTCTTTTAACATTTTAGTTTTGTTTGAATATTTTGATTGTACTATTACTTTCCCCTTGATAACATACTTAATGTTTTTATCAAAGATGTTGTCTAGAGATAAGCTATCGAACAAGAGTGCAAAGTATAAACTGAGTGACCATTTAGTCAGAAGCACAGTTTCGAAGTTCAATAAATAAATAAAATTAATGAATCCACAAAAAATAATGGTTTACCTGGGATCATGACATTTGTTTGTGTGGTTACATTG
Organism: Phrynocephalus versicolor; assembly: GCA_023846285.1. NCBI lineage: Eukaryota > Metazoa > Chordata > Lepidosauria > Squamata > Agamidae > Phrynocephalus > Phrynocephalus versicolor. The sequence continues at coordinate 2,860,644 of JAHTLZ010000021.1, forward strand.
AGGCACAAACAGAAGTGGTCTAAAGGTGCATATTTTAATCACATCACAGTATCTGTGCAACTCATCAACTGGCTTACTGCACCATATTTTACAGATATCACCTGAAGATCATAAAAGAGGTAGGATGGAGAGAAAGATCAAGATTCAAAACAAAGCTGAAGTAGTAACACTACTCTTAATGCATGCACCTTTGTTTGGGCATTAACATTAAATACAGTATTACACTACTCTGTCTTTGTATATCCTCCCTCTCAAAGCACAGCCTGAGCTATTTAAAGCAACAAAGAAAAATATTTCATAGTTGGGCAGTATTTTATTGGGATGAATCCAAATACCACAAAAACTTGTGCAAGCTTTCCGGTTTCCATCAGGTTAGGTCAGTAGCTTCCCCCCCCCCCCCAAGTATTCTTGGACTGCAGGTCCCCAAAACCCTTCAGGATGAGCTGTGCTGGCTGGAGTTTCTGGGAGTTCCAGTGTAAGAATACCTGGGTTACCCAAGATTGTGAAAGGGAGTGTGTGGCGGTGGGGGGGGGGAGAGAGAACAGGATCAGAAGAGTTCAAAACATAAAGAAATTGAACAAAGTAGTGCCTGACAGGCACTGCAAATTATCAGATTACACCTAGCATTCTAAGCTAAGGTAATCAATCTATGGCTGATAGCCATTTTTAAAAACACAAAGGTCAAGTACATTGTCAATCCACCCATTACCATGACAGGAATAAACAGGCTGCAGAACACAAATATGTTCTAATTTATATCGACAGTTTATGTACCTGGATTATATTTCTTTGAAGAACTCTTCACAAATTGTGCACGAGCCTACAAAATACAGAAATTTATTTTTATTGCTCTGAACTCAATGGATATAAAGTAAATGCTTTAAACCCCACATCTAGTGAACAGGATACCATATGGAGACAGATGCAAACAAAAAAAAAGTCAAGGATCAAAAAGTGCTCTCTGTTATCTTGCAAAGGTCTCTCCTACAAGTAAGTTTCCCAAAGGAGGATGAAAGAAGGACCTGCATTCTGAAAAGCCTCATGTTACATGTTAACATAAGGAAATTCAGCCTACTTTCACTACTGATACAGAACATTATTTGCTGCAGTCTATTAACAGAAATGCTGTAGAAAGATGAATTAATTATCTTGTTAAAGAAAAGTTTAATAGCACTACTCTGCTAGTACTGTATAATGAACAGAGATGGAGGGTAGTATCAAAGAAATAGAAGGCAAAGATTCAACAAAAACTAGAAATTAGTTTATTATGATGTCACACTGCTATCCAAAGCTTTTCAGACAGAAACTTGTTTGTCGAGGAAGCAAGGCAATCCTGTGACTGAAGTGAACAAAGTGAGCAGCCCAGATCTTATTACCCCAAAATGTTACTCTCCAGTAACTAACCTACAGTGTACACAAACAGCATAATAGTTCATAATAACGCCTTTTCTTTCCTCCCTCCTTTTGTGATGAAATTGGATCAAACTACCAAATGAACCATTATCAACAACTCTCTTATACAGTATGAACCCACATTGGTCAAAAAAATAAAAAAGTATTTATTGAAAGATTCCAGAACACACCTTTTACCTGATGCCAAACATGCTGCTTTTTGTACTATATCTTTGATATGAAATATAAATAATCTATAAATAAAAGATATGTGCATCTTAAAACAGGCTAAATATAATCCTAGTGATCTTAGCTGCTTTATAAATGACAACTAAGAAGTGCTAGCATATAACAAGAAGATCAGTACAGTACTGTACTACTGTATTGAGCCACTTACCAATTCACAACATGGCCTGATGTAAGTGCTATAAAATGTGATCTGATTAAAATCTTCAAATGTAGAGTTTTCCATATTGCATGATCCTTTAAAAAAAGAGAAAATATTTCAGGAAAAAAACCCTTATCATAAAAAGTTAACAAAAAGAAATGATGATGATGAACTACCCTTGAATATACTATGAAATATTAAAATTGAAAAAAGCCACCTTTTCTGGAAACAGCAAAAAGTGTAACATTAAAAAGTAGTCAAATGTTCACTCCAGAACTTGGACAACAGACATAACCTGCTACAAAAATGGCACCAGTCTATAGCCCACAAAAGCATTTTTAAATATAATAAAATGTTTTACCCAATACAGTACATTATATAACAGCACAGTATTTCGTGCAGTACACTTTCCCTGCTGCAATCCTAGCTCATCGCAACAAAAATTTCCATTCTGATTAAACATATGTCCCATTCGTTTGTACATTTCAAACATCTATGAAACAGGACAAATGTATATGCTTACTAGATTATAAATTCTATTTTATTCTACTAAAACAGTAAACACATTTAACTTGTGTAAGAAAGTAAGTAGTGTAAATATTGTTCTAATCTTTCCTCTGTAGAGCCCCCTCCCTGGCGTTTGTTTGTTTTTTGGTTTATCATGCATAATTTTAAGTACAGTAATGACTTGAATTATGGAATTAATCCATTCCAATGGAATTTATGTAACTCAAAATGTTTGCAATTCAAAACACAGTTTCCTACAGGAATGCACTGAAAACCAATTAATCCATTCCGGAGGTCTGAAGAAAGGCAAAAAAAAGGAAACAGATTAATTGACTTTCAATGCAATCCTATGTGAAGCGTGGCCAGACCCAGCAAAGCAGGGGAAGAGCTTCCCGCTTTTGCTGGGTTGGTGGGAAACCCCCCTCAATCAACCGGCAGTCATGGAGTAACAATCTCCTGAACTGTTTACTAGTTTATGTGGAACAAAAAACCCTCTACGAATAATGTTTAAAAATCCATAATTAACCATTATTCATATTTCCTCTCCACAGTATTAAATAAAAACAAAATAAAAACATCATTCTCATAAAAAATTGAAGAGGGGGGAAATGTATAGAAGGGAGTGGGACTAAGTTTCAATGAATGGGCACGAAATTTAGTCTGAATCATTTTTGTTGCTCTGTATTTTTTCTAATGCTTTGAGGCCTAGTGAATAGGACAGAACAGAACCAAACATACCCATCCACATGCAAAAACAAAAGTGAAACTTTTTCTTTTTCTTATGACAATAGCAGCACCTCCTAAAGGAAGAAATGTGTTTTTTTATTGCATTGGAAAGTTCAGTTTGTAACCTAGGACTTGCTTGTCCTCAGTGCACAGAAATTAGAATAATCTGATACTATGCATATTTTTAAGACATTGTTTGGAAAATATTAGAATACCCTGTCTTAAAATATTTTATTCATCATGTTAAAATAAAACAATCCTTAATCTTTTTTTTTATTTTTCCATTTTTTTTGGGGGGGGGGAACAAAAAGCCTTCAGGAAAACTATGGAAACAAACTGTTTCCCCCCAATTTTTTCCAGTTTCCCCCTGGGTCTTCACATCTCTAATCGTAACTGGGAAAAGGGCTAAATTTTCTTAACTCAGATTTTCCCCATACTGGGGGATTTCCTTTCGTAACTCAAAATTTTCATAATTCAATCATTCGTAATTCGAGGCATCACTGTATATTGTTTTAGAAAGCATAGTGAACAAGTTGAGTGATTAATAAATTCATTCCCCTGGATCCTTCTTGGTTCCCTCCCTCACAGTAAAAACTAGAAAAGGGGGGGGCTCCTCAGCACCCTGTTTGCTCCAAAATTATCAGAAGTTTCAGATGAGGATCACAAATTAGCTATGCTAATATTTACAGGAAAAAACAACCAAACAAGAGAATAGTCAGTTCTGTGTTGCTATTGAGACATTTGCTTCAAGAGCTCCTAAGTGCATTTTAACTCCAACTAAAGGTGCCAAAGAAAGAAAAATTCAAAGATTATATGCAAATATCCAGAAACAGATTGACCAGAAGCCAAAATAGGATGAAGAAATAATCACTGAATGGAAAAGCAGGAAATAAAGCAGAACGAAGCATTGTTGAAGGATTTGGCCTATGAGTCAGAAAATAAGCAGAAGTACAGTGAAGATAATTTTTGCCTGCAAAAACATGTTACAGTGAACTCAGCATATGATTGTGTACACGAATGCTAATGGATAATCAACAGAGAAACCATAAAGACTGCTTAACTGGAACCAGAAGATGTAGAAAGTCTCATTTCTCTGCTAAAACAAGCATAAGAGCACATTGCAGTACAGACCATGAATTACGGATATCAAAAATCTGAGTAAAGCTGACGAAGAACAGTAAAACAATCATACCAACACACCGCCAAAATGCAATTTATACACTTGCATTACTACATTCAAATGACCATTAACCAAAAGAACTATGGATTAAAAATCAGATATAGGAAAGCAAAGAGCCCAACAAAAACTTATTCCTGAAGCCATTGAAGAAAAAGCTGAATAGATGACTAAAATGAAACTCAAAACTGTTAATGGCAGAAGCAATGTAAGTCTCAATAATGAAAAAGTTGACATTAAGATTTTCTATGCCTCAATCCAATCATCAATTCAAAAAGAAACTGCCCCAACAAATCAGAAAACTGAGTCCTGGAAGTACAAGTATCATGGAAAGATCCTTAACTGTTAAGGATGAGTTGTCGGACATCAAAGCCAAGATTATCCATGTAATAGTATTCCCAATTAGTATGCATGGGTGTGAAGATGGACAGTGCAGAAAGCCAAGAGCAATACACAGCAGGAAAAATGTGAAGGGATCCACTGAGAAGTTGCCCCTGAGAAGTCAGTTTCCCCAGGGTAATTCACTTTAACACATCGCACAGGAATCAGCAGAGAGAGGGAGAGAAAACCATGCTTGCATCCTCTCCCTTAGGTCCCAGCAATGCCACTTCTTTTTTGCAGAAAACATTTTTATTAAGCGCTGAGGGGGAGTTGCTCCACCACCACCTCACATGGGTCTTCATATTCAATCCATTAGACATATGTACCGTTAGTGTCAACCAAGTCATGTGTGGGTCCTCCAACAATAAAATCTTTACACGACTTCTCCAAGAATGCCCAGAAATGGGAAGCTGGCATATGCATCAACCACAATGCAGATGTTTTCCCCCATCCTTTCCCCTCCGTTATTTCTTTGGAAATTATCCCCTCGGCCCACTCACTTCCCATGGAAGTTGTTCCATTGGCCTTAACTTCCCAACACCCAGGGTTCCATGACTGCTTCTCGCTCTAGGTTCTTTGTTCACTCTTCTTCTGCCCCATATGACAACTTCACCATGGGTTTATCACTGTGTGCTTACTCTCTGGGCTCCCTGCAAGTAATCCGTTCAACTCCAAAATCACCCTTTCATCCTCTACTTTATAAACCATTTCCCTAACAATTTCTTCCTCTTCCACCTTTTCTATTGTCCTGCACTTCCTAGTCTACTATTGTTTCACTCTTATTAAAAGGTGCCCCTCTCCTACTTCGCAGTAACTCAATTTCCTTGCTCTTTCTTTCCCCTCCAGCATCTTTTTCCATATCCCTGGGTCCACAGGTGACCTACGATAAAAATCACATATCCAACATGTATCCTAGTTCCATGATTGTGGAGGAATTTAGATTAAGGTAAGGACATTCAGAGATACTTGTAAAAATAACAATTACAGACAATTATGATAAAACAGTCATATAAACATGCAAGCCTCAAAATAGTCCATTCATCACAGGAATACTCGTACATAAATGGAAGTCATTCCCTCACAGTCTGGTGGGCTTCCTTGCATACATCATGATCGATTTACAAGAATTCCTGGATTGGGGGTATCTTCATGTATCCAAACAGATAAACTTTTAGACCTCAAACTTTATTTTCAATTTATTTCCTTCTTGTTCAAGTGCTTGTAGAACACTGGTGATCAGCAGCATGAGCTTAAACAATCCCTTGCCTTCGACATAATCAAATGTTTTTTCGGAGGTTTGAGAGTAAGCCCTGGTAAAAAAAAAACATTCAAGTGCACATGGGCCTGTTTGACTGTAACAGCTTCAAGTTTTACCCAGACTTATCTTTAACTATATGACTGGAACAAAATTAAAGCATTCAAGATATTCCTTTCCCTATCTCACCCTAGTGGGAAAGGCCACATCTGCTTCATTCCTGCCAGTGAGGCAGCTGTTAAAAAAACATGCAAATTCTGCCAGCTATGGAGGGTGGAGTGAAAGCTATTCCTGAAGGTGCCTGCATTTAAATGACTTGATGAGCGCCAAATTTTATTATGCTCATAAGCCGAAGTGGCCCAAAACCATGCCAGGAATATACCTGCCAAGTACCATGTAATGCTCACTCCCATTTTTTTGTCCCGCATTTCCAGTGGGTGGCCAGGCGCGGCCCACCGGAGAGCACCTCTCCCGGCCCAACCCCTAACTCATGCGCATTTTGAAGCCACCACAAAGGATTCTAGGAATCCTGTGTGCAAATGAGGCTCCACACCCTAGCTGTGCCCCGTCTCCCACCCTAGGCAGCGGCAACCAAAACTTGACAGGTATAGCCAGGAAACCTAAAAATGATCCGAGAGAAAAAAGAAAATGTTCTGGTTATATACTGCCCCATACGACTTCAAGTAATCTCTCAGCGGTTTACAGTTTTTTAATTACAGTAGGCAGGCTACACATTGCTTTCCCCCCATGAAGCTGGGTACTCATTTTACCGCCCTCAGAAGGCCGAGTCAACCATGAGCCGGCGACCTGGGATTGATCCCCAGGTCATGAGCACAGTTTTAGCTGCAGTACAGGCAATTTAACCACTGCACCATGAGGCTCCTGAACAATGAGAAAGCAATACATTCCTAAAACTTCCAAAGCACTGTTTCTCAACTTTTGCCCCACCAGATATTCCGGACAACAAAATCCAGAATTTTCAACCAACATAGACAGCTGATCAGGGGATTCTGGGAAGTTCAAAGTATCTGGAGGAGCAAAGGCTAAGAATCTCTTTTCTAGACAAATTAACAGATGGCACGGGTTTTGCTTGAAAGGACTGCTTGGTTTAGTTATCTGGCTGCTAAGCGGCAGGTTGGGAGTTTGATTTCTAAGTGTGCCTCCATGACAGGAGCTTGATGCTTCATAGGGACTCTTCGAGCTGAGGTTCTTTGTGATGTACTCTGCGAACACTGCTAAAAAACCTGTCCATTCAGCTGGGCTGTATTAAAAAAAATACCCTTGAGAAGTTGTCACAGGCACCATAAAGCTGTGCGAAAGCGGCGACTTCCTGAGCAGACCGTGCAGGAAAAAAAGCTAGCTAGCCTCGCCTCGCCACCCCCCCACCCCCGGCGGGCCCGGCCTATCGGGGAGAGAAAACACACACTTCCAGGCGGCTATGGAAGGAAAGCGGAAGTCCCCCCCCACCTTGAACACAAGGCACACACCATACAACGCTCAGGTCCGCGTGTTGTCTGCTCGCCCCTGTTATGCCCCCCGCCGCCGCCCCCAGCACCACAGGCGGCTGAAGAGGCCTTCCCGAGAGCCCCGGGAAGAAGGACGGGGAGGGAGAAATGCCAAGCCGCCTCCAGCTGGTGGGCCCGGAGGACCAGGAAGGAAGGGGCCCGGACCGCGCCAACGTCCCGCGAAAGCCCCCCCCTACACTCACTCACTGGCGCGCGGCCTTCCTCCTCCTCCTCCTCTCAGCCGTCCGGGAGCCGCGCCTTTTGTGCCGCTGGCTCACTTCCGCGCCTCCCCCGCGGTCTCGCTTCTTCTCCGAAAGGGCCCCGCCGCCGCCGCCACCACCACCACCAGGCAGCCCGCCTCCGACGCACGCCGCTTCCTCATTGGCCGCTCCCTGCCATGACGTCAGGCTCTTTAAAAAAACTAAAAAAAATACACGCCAACCAACACCTTCCCGCCCCCCCTCGCCCCCCCTCCACTTCCGCCTCCGAGAGGAACTTCCGCGGCCTGCCCACCGTTTGCCCTACTCAATGCTTTTAGAGACTGCAACTCCCACAATGCCTTGTCGTTAGTTGGGCCGCGCAGAAAGGGGAATACAGTACTGTATTAGGAACCTTATAGGCAGAAATTGTCTGTCGGTAGATGGTCTGAATGGCGGAACCCAGTTTTGGGTCCGATCCTTAGACGATTGCAATCGACGGGAGCTCAAACTTCAGTATGTTTAAAGTGCCACAGAACCTGGGTTTTGCGGCAGATGAAGGAGAAAATATTCTTCTGTCGCTTTATAGTCTTAATACATGCATTATCAAAAGAGAGCTGTTGTTTGATTTCTTTTTTCAGTGGTGTAATAAAGGTATCAGCTGTTCTTGCATGCTTGTGGTTTTGGCAACCACACGGCCTTTTCCTATCCCCCCCCCGCGCCCCCACATTCATTACGGCGCATTTTGTTGCCTTTATTGCCATAGGCTAGCATTCAACATTATACGATTCCGAACGGGTCTTCTTCTCTTCGGGGGTACTCAAACCTCTCCAAAACTCCCGGCATGCTCGTGCTGACGAAGCATGACGGGAGTTGTAGTAAAAGAAATTTAAAGGGCAAGCTGGTGGGAAGGGCTGCCTAGAAAAGAAAAATTAAGAGACCCCAACCTTGGAAAAATCTAATTCCTTTCCTCCGTTTCATGTTCAGTTTTCCTTCTGTTCTTTCCCAATGATGGCTTTGCAGGTCTCTCGATAAAAGAAAGATGCCAGATACCCTCCTTGTGATTAGAAGCAACATAAGCATCTGAAGGAAATTATCCGGTAAGAGGTTGTGCAACGCGTGATCCCGTTTTCGTTTAACCAAAATGTCCCTGCCATATTGACCTTTCTTAGTGACTGCTTGGACTCTTTTCCCATCTGAAATATGACTAGACATACAGCTCTATCAGCCACATTCCCTACGACCTCCAAAGTTGAACGCAGCACCCTTAAAATCCTCTGGGTTTTCCCGTAGCCCCCTCAGTCCACCCCTATATTCGGAGTGTAAAGAAAGAAAAGCCGCGTCCTCCAAAGTCAATTTGGGTTTCAGTCCTATAAACTCATTTGAAAGTCATCCCTATTTAAGTTGATAGCATTTAGCTTCGAGCAAACGTCTAGTCTAGTCTCTTTGCGTATATACATGTACAGTATATATGTTGGACCCTGTGCGTCCACAATTCCAGTATCCTGAAATGGGAAAACGGAAGTTCGGAGTTCTCAGAATATTGAGATATAAAAAATATGAATGTGCGATATAGCAAACTTCCGGTTGGTTATCACAGTGATTTTTGTGGCACCTTAAAAAAACCCAGGTGTTTTTGGCACGGACTTCGGTGGGCTGTTGAAATTTAACCCCGATTCCGCAGGGGCTATCCCTTAGTATCTGGGGGGAAAGTCGCCCTCTCCGCTTGGCACGGGAGTGGAGCGAATTCAAAAGGTGGACCGGAAGTTTCGAGCCAGTTGCGCTTGCGTTAAGGCTCAACCATTTCGAATAATTCGGATCGTTGAAAGCAGGCCTCTGATCCATCGGAGGTGGACTTTTTATGCGATGCCGCTAAAAGCGACAGAGGTGGCTACGGGAAAACCCAGCGGATTGTCAAGGTGCTGAGTTCAACTTTGGAGGTCGGAGGGGATGTGGTTGATAGAGCTGTATGTCTATTCATATTTCAGGTAGGAAAAGTGTCCAAGACGCAGAAAGGTCAAACTGGCAGTGGGGGTGCGGATTCCGATGTCTTGCTTTTTCTCTGGAGAGGAGGCTGCGAAGGAAAGCAGAGTAGTGACCCTGGAAAAGAGCAGCAAATTACAGTTGAGAGGTGAACTGGTGGAAATCCAACTGAGGATGTCCTGAGCTAAGAAAGTTGGGAGGTGAGAAATAAGAAGGGGCTTTGATTGATTTTTCTCTTCTTCAATAGGGTGCAGGTTGATTGGACAGTAATCATGAAGTATCCTTCAATCAGGTTTTAACTCCCCTATTTACAGTATCATTATTTATTCTATGTGGCAGTAAAGACAATGGTTTTGTACTTTAACAACCTCTGTGGTTAATATGTAAAAGAAATCCACCCCTTCCTTGATGGGGAAACATTGAAGGGACTTCTCACTGAGGATCTTACTGGTAGTCTTTCTGCCAGAGTGTTTCTGCAGTCATATGTAACAAAAGGAATCAAAGCTCAGAGCTATCCACAGGATAAGTTCAGAAAGTAGTTTTTTTTTCCTAACAGAAAGTCCAAAACGTTAATAAGAAATGTTGTATCAAGTTCCTTCTGACTTATGGCATCCCTACCAAAGTTTTTGAGATATGTGAGATGTTCAAGGTGAGGTTTACCATTTCCACCCTCCAGTGAGTTTCCAAGGTAGAGCACGAATTTGAAACCATTTGAGCCTCCAGTCTGAGGGTGCAGCCACTACATGGCTGAAATCCTGTTAAGCAGTTCCATGTGTGCAATGGTGATGATACCATCAACAGCAAATTAGATTGTTGTATTGTGCATGAAGTGTGTGTACCCCAACATTGCCTTTAATCAGTGGTAATTTAAAGCAATGCTGACATTAGTTCCCGTTGTACATGTGGAGATGTGCAACAAGATTTCAAGCTAAATGGCTTCAAAGTCAACAAACGGTCAATGAATTCTGCCTTTAAAATTACTAAATCTTTTGCAGTTGAACACTACTGCCTGAAATAAGTAAACTCCTTGAATTTGCTACCCATGCTGTGTTGAATGAAGCCAGCAATAAGCTAGCTTTCCATTTGTCTGATTAAATGTTTTTCTGGAACATTAAATCCTTGCATGAAACAAAAATAGACCAAATATTGGCCTATTAAAAATGAAAGTGGGGGAGGTACACTGCCTAGTTTGTACTGCTGCAATATTCACTTATAGATTTTTCTTTATATACCATCATTTCCCATCGTTACTTGTAGGGAAGATTGAAAGCAGTGCCTTGGAAATCTGGTTGGTGCTTTTGAAACCTAAGGCAATGCAAAATAATTATTTTCTTTCTCTTTTATCTTCCAAGATAAATTGAAGAGATCAAGATGGTTGAAAATTCACCAGCCCCATTGCCTGAAAGAGCTATATATGGATTTGTCCTATATTTAGGTTCCCAGTTTCTTTTCAGTGAGTATGTCCATCTAAAACTTGTTATGCAAATTCTGGGATATGTACCATAGGCAGACTTTGGTAAGCTACTATTAACTATTATTATACACACACACCTTGTATAAAGGAATTAATTTGTTCCAAATGAAATTCTGTTAAGCAAAATTTCCTTTGTACAAATTTCTCATAGGAATGCATTGAAAATGGATTAATCCCTAATCGCGACTGTTTTTCTGTTGTACGGATTCGCCCCACTGGCGATTCTGTTAAGTGATTTCCCCCTATCTCTGGAAATGTTTTCCTTTAAGTGGATTTTCTGTTAAACAAACCACTTGTTATATGAGGGTCCACTGTAAATCTAATGCCCCAGGGAAAATGTTAGTTATAATATAGTTCCATCTTTTATTTTTGCCATCATACAAAAATAACTAAAATTAATTTGATTTTTGCCTTTTTTAAAAAAAGAAAAGAAATCAGAATATTGCAAGCTGCTGGCCTGTGGTACAACACACCCGCACACATCTGTTACATATAAAAGTAACAAAATAAGTCACGAATACATTGCAAAACTTTTGCTATTCTTTGTTATACGTGCAAGGTATTTTGTGCTGCTTTGATCTTTCATTTTATTTAGTCTTCTGATCAATATGACTCCATTAACCGCTAACACCTTTTCAGAGGTCCAGGGTTTATATGAAGTAAAGGATGGGAGGAAGATGCCAGTTATTGAAGCCACATGGGCTGTCTAACTTGGCTCCCTGGGACACAACCCGCAAGGACTGCTATATATCTTTCAAGGCACTTTAGGACACATGCACTCCAAAGTCAATTCCACTGGTTCCAGTGGAGTGTGCTTTCAATTTAATATGGCTGTATTTGCAGTCACAAGTACACCTGGGAATAAACCCCACTGAACTCAGATTTATTCCATAGTAAATATACATAGGACCTAAATATGCTATTTGCACATAGGCAGAGGGCTGTCCCTCAAATATTTTTATGAGCTGTACTTTCCTCTCATTTCAAAGCACTCTTAACAGGTGGTGGTAGTTGTTAGAAGGGAAAATCTTTCAGGCTTCTCCTTCATTTCATTTACAGTACTTGATTTTCGAGGAGTAAAGAGTGAAGCTTTCCTCATCTATTTACAAGGCTTGATCTTGTTCTCTTTACTTGGAAATAAACTCCACTGAGTCACATATTTGCTTTATGGAGTATCATATAATCATCTTATATATTTATTATTTATTTGTTTATTTATTAATCTTGTATCCCACCCATCTTCCCACTTGGAACTCTGGGCGGCTTACAACAATAAAACAGGTAATAAAAACACTAAACAGAAAGGCAAACCCAAGCATACTTAATGCGGGGGGACATCATCATCATCATCTTAGAATGACAGGGCTGGAAGAGACCCTATGAATATATATTATAGTCTTAAAATTAGAAGAGCTCTAGCTTGGCAGCTCAATGGTCAACCATTTACAATCCGAAAATCAGATCTCATCAGCATACAATCATTCGTGGAAAGTATTGTTTCTGTTTGACTATGTGGGGCTGTGGGGGACAGAATAGTTATGTATATTCATAGCTATGTGGGGAAAGTGCACCAATTTGAGTATTTTAGGACATATAGGATGACTTTTGAATACCATATGTTTTGGAACATATTGAAATAATCTAACTCTTTGGGTGGTTATGATAAAAATAGCTTCCTATTGCTTACTTTAAATATCATTGACTACAATTGTGTCATCTATTAAATTGTTCCCTTCGTAACATGAATTCACAATTGCTAATACCAACTAGAATAATCTTATAAAATAATTTATAAAATAATTTCCAAAAGGATGACTCAACATTTATGGCAGTTGGATTAAGGCAAGGATCATGCTCAGGGAATAATTGCCTTTAAGAAAGCCTGAAAAATGTTTTCATGAATGGACTTTTCTTAAACTATGTGTTGAATTCAACCTGTAAAACCTTTTGGAGATTTTTGAACAGGGGCAGATTTCCTAAGTACAATATAGGTTCAGTGCTACAGCATTTTTCAGATAGACCTCCATCCAATTATTATGCAGGCCCAGCTTCATATGCCATTCTATACTGGACATACAAATTCATTTATAGCAGGAATAACCCTCTTAATGCCAAATACGGGTGGGGGAATGCAAGACTGGTTCTGTTCATTTAAAACTTATTCTATTTGCCATTGTACTTAACTTTTCCTATTTCTTGTTTTTGTATGTGCAGTCCTGTACCTTGTGTGGGCCTATATACCAGAATCCTGGCTGTTTTCATTGGGATTGACATACTGGCCTCAAAAGTAGGTTTGAACTGTTCTTCCATTAAATGTCCTTTAGGTTGCTAAAACTAAACAATTGTGCACAGAATCAGCATGCTTAGACCCAAGGATCTCTAATCAATAGTGCTGATCATTGCATCAGTCAAACATAAAAGCAACATATCCAGGCCCTCCTTCCACGTGCCTGAATCTGATCTTATATAACAGTATACAGTAGGAGCCCCCGTACCTGTGGGAGAATTGGTTCTGGGTTGCCCTGCAGATATGGAAATCTGCGGATAAGAGTGAATGCTCTTATCTAAGGGCGACAGTGGTGAGATTGATGGCAGGAATGGTGGGGCAACAGCCGTGGTGCTGCATGGCTGCCGGCGGACATTTGCTCTGCCATGCCCACCGTCGGGGCACTCCCATCAGGTGTGTCGCTTTAGCCACTGGCAGGGCACTCCCGCTGGGTCGTTCCACTTCGGCTACCGGCAGGGTGCTCCCATTGAGTCGCCCTGCAGGCAGGGTGGTCATGCTGCCATGATTGCCAGCAAGGTGCTCCTGCTGGGGTGGAAGCAGCACAGTCCAGTTAGAGCGCCCTGCCCCTCACCATCCGTGAAAAAGTGAATCCATGGATGGGGAGTCAGCGGAGTCCTACTGTACCAAAGAAAATGAGCTTCCATTTAGCAGTTATTACACTTATTAGTTGCTAATGCACTTGTTCTCCATATATATTTTTAAATTCTAATTCAAAGTAGCCAGGTCCTCCAGATATTTTTAGACTGCAACTCTCATCAGTCCTAGCCAGCCTAGTCCAAAATTTAGAGTATGTTCAGTTATCCCCCCTGAATCCAAACCCCTTCTGAGCTAGTGGCCATCACCTAATCCCGTGACAGTGAATTCCTCTGTCCTTCAAGTGGAGGTGTACTGCTGATTCTGGTCCTGAGCTGTCCTCTCTCCTATGTTGGGCCATCCTTCTGTTTAATGGTTGTTTAGTTTCTCCAGTGTAGAGGTCTGCACACTCCTCACTACATTGGACTGCATATACATAATATAGTGCTCCTTTTGTTTTCATTTTGGATCCTTTGGGTGGATGAGTCTCTGCCTTAGTGTCTTTGTGGGTTTGAAATCAGGGATATGTTTTTTGCCAAAAATTCTTTTAAGCTTCTCAGACACTCCAGCCATGTAAGGAATGACCAGGTTCTTCCGTCAGGTCTGGGTCTCAGACTGATCCCTTGTTCTTCTGGGTTGGCACACTGCTTTGTGCTGTCTTCAGGTGCCTCTTTTCCTTCTTCTTGGCTTCTGTGGAGGTGGGGATGATCTCTGCTCTGTGGCTTAGGGCCCTGATGACTCCTAATTTGTGTTGTAATGGATGGTGGGAGTCAAACAGTAAGTACTGATATGTGTGGGTGAGTTTCCTGTAAACTTCTACTCCCAGGCCACGGTCAGGTCTGATGACGACTGCACTATCCAGGAAGCCAGCCTGTTGTCTTGAGTGCCTTAATATTAGGGTCGACCGCATTGATGTGGTCTGTAAAGGCCTGTGCTTCCTGAAGCGCGATTAGTACCTGAACCAGTGGGATGGTGTTGTCCCTGGGAAGGTGTTGCATTCTGCCTTCTCCACTTCTTCCATGTATAGGTTAGCAACAATTGGTGACACTGGGGAACCCATGGCACAGCCATGCTTCTGTCTGTAGAAGTCCCCTCTGTACATGAAATATGTGGTGTTCAGACACAGGTCCAGGAGCCAGCATGTCTGGTCTAACCATATGAATAACCATATGAATTTCTAGTTTTATGAAATAAAGAAGGGAAAGGTCTTTCACTCTTGCTAATCTGTTCTTAGTTTATACTGTATATTTCTTTCATGTCCTCTGCCACCTTTGATTTGTTTCCTTAATTAAACATCCCCAAACATTTTAGTCTTTCACCATTAAAAAACCTGTTCTACCCCTTGATTATTTTGCTTGTTTTCTTCTGTATCTTTTTCTGGCCCTATACTATTTTCTCTGAAGGGCAAATCTTCCATGAAATAATACTTGATCTGTGTTTCCATGTGTATGCAACTCAACTTAACAGTATTTTATTTCATTTTACAGATTCTGGGCTGTTGCTTTGCCTGTATATCTTTTAGTAAGTATAGGAATAGGCTACGTACTCCTCTTTGGTATTAACATGATCAGTACTGCTCCTTTAAATTCTACAGAAACCATTACAGGTAAGGACATTGACTCAAGTTTGCAAACATTGCACCGGCAATATGAGTTTTACCTAATTGTATTAATTGGGCAGGCTCATAAATTGATCTTAGTCATTTGAGTGTTATGTTGATTTTACACCTTTATACCGTTTATTAAACATTTCCTCTGTAATTAACAAAAGAATGACCCAGCATCTTCCCTTCACATGAAATTCTGAGAACTATGAATAAGACCCAACTGAGAACTGAGTTCTGGTGCCATGTAAATGAGTGAAGGTACAACTTCTCATTGGTGGACTTGGGTGAACATTGTATGGTTGCCCAGGAATGTGCTGTTTTCTCCCAGCTCCAGCACTGCATACTGTAGTCGTAGCATGGAGGCACAAAATAATACTAGGGAACTGGGATCTAAGTAGAGAAAGGAGAGACAATTTTAAACTGTTGCATACAGGGGTGCATCCAGACTTAGGCATGTTTATTTGAGGCAGTAAAAGCAATCTTCCCTGTCCTTTCTTTATTTCTTTCTTTCCCACAACACCCCTCACACTGCACCACACCGCGCCACCCCTAACAATACTACATGGGAGTTTGGAGTCCCTGCTGAACAGCCTGGGCCGGAGTGCAGTCCTTTCTTTGGCATGTCTGAAGATATCTTTCAAAAGTCACAAACAAGATTCTGTCTCTTACTTCTTTTCACAAGCCCTTATCCTTTGCAATTTGTACAGTCAATCTGTTGATATTTTGCTGGGTGAGGAATTTGGAATATATATACTGATTTATTAAGAGAGTGACAGAGATAACGGTATTATTATGGACAAAGCAGAATTCATTTTATCTTACTGCTGTTTCAACAGACCACTATGCAAAAAATCAGAAACAGAAGAAACCACAGGAAGAGGCTATCCCTGCACTGAGAGACATTCCTATCAGTGAAGTAAACAAAATGTTTTTCCTGAATGGCACACAGAATGGCCATAGAAACTGATGGAGGAAGACATGTACAGTATCTTTAAAAATCTTTATTCTTGAATTTAAAACAGTGGCATTGAAGTGCTAAAACCCATCTAGTTAGATGCACTTAAGCAAACTAGCCTTTGAAAGATACAGTATAAACTACTGTGGACTTACTCTGAAACCACATTCATTGTTAGGCGATAAATGGCTTCAAATAAAATCTATTCGTGGACACATTTTGATTTGCTTATCCCCATGCCTATATGTGTACTTGTCATTGCATGCTGTCTAGTCACTCCCAAATTATGACAACCCTGTCAATACTTTTAGAGATATTTGATCAGATATCCAAATAAGGTCAGGGGAGTTTACTATTACAATTAGTTTCCATGACCAATCAAAATAAGGAAGAAGCTCACATAGACAACACCCTCTGCAACTTCATCTTCACATAGAACAATAAAAACCTACCTCCAGATCAATGGAACTGCAATGGAACTGAGCCCTGAGGGAGAGAGAAAAAACACATCTTCTCGAACTCACAAGGTAAAGACTCCAAACTCAAGGATCTACAAAATTCCTTCAGTATTGTTACAGAAGAAATTAACCAAACAAAATGAATACCCAGAATCAACCTACTGCAAGATGGACTCAGAAGAGAATACAACTGAACACCACTAGTTGTCACATTCAACCCACAACTGAGACCACTTTCATATCATAAATCATCTCCAACCCATTCTTGATATCCTTAATTCTTCCAAGCTCTTGAGGACCAGCCTATACATACTTAATTACAGACAACCCACACCACCACCATTTCAAGCAACAGTTGGCACACAACACTGATAGGTTCAAACCCTGCTACTAACCCAGGTACCTCCTCTGTCCCCACATTTACTCTAGCAACATGATTCCAGGATGCAACAATGTCATCTACTGCCTGGATACTGTACTGGAATAGATGAGTGCCTACAGACTAAGGCTGAACTCAGACAAGACAGAAGTCCTTCAGGTGGGACCCCTCATTTTCTGCAGTTTGGGAAGCTCCCTCTCTCCATGAAGGATGAGATCCGTAGCTTGGGCATCCATTTGGACACAGTGCTTACCATAGAAATCCAGATGGTGTTGGTGATCCAATCAGTGCACTCCCATCTGCCACGGATTGCTCAGCTGCAGGCCTTCCTTGACGTTGGGGCTCTTACCATAGTGGCCCATGCACTCATAATCTTGAGATTAGACAACTGCAGTACACTCTACATGGGGCTGCCCAAGAGGTTAGTATAGAAGCTGCAGCTATAACAGAGTACAATGGCCAGATCACCAACAGGGACAAAAAGATGCCATCACATTACCCCTGTTCTGACTGTTCTCCACTGGCTGTCAATATGCTTCTGCATTGACTTCAAGGTTCTAATGCCAACATAAAAGCCCTAAACAGTTTGGGACCTTGTTATCTGTCAGAGCGGCTTCCCCGAACCTGAATGGCCCGGACCACTCACTCCTCCTAAACTGGGCATCTGAGGCTGCCTACACCGAAAGGAGGCCCATAAAACATAAACAAAAAATCAGGCCTTCTCGGTGATTGCCCCTTAGTTAATGGAATAAACTGCCCAATGAAATACACTTAGCTCCCACACAATATTTTCAAATGTCTATTAAAAACATAGTTATATAGGGTAGTGCGGTGTTACCTATATAGAGCCCCCAGTTGTTTCACAGACCACTGGCCTGTACACGCCTTCACTCTCGCTGCCACCATTCAGGGGTAACCAGTTGAAATAACCAAGCCCCAGTCCAGTTGTAATGTTAATAAAGTAATTGTTATTTAATAAAACAAGCTGTTTCAGTTTAACATTTTCTTAATTGAAAGTTCCTCTTTAAGCAGATAGGCTCAAATTCTGTCCTTTTACTATTCTCAAATCTCTCTCAGCTGTCTCCCTTAACTTTTCTTAACAATAATAATAATAATAATAATAATAATAATTTATTGTCATTGTGTGTATATACACAGTATACACATACAACGAAATTCAGACACCCAGAGACCAGATTCAACACGCACACACACAAATCTCCAAACACTCTCACACACATTAAAAAAAAATAAAAATACAAAACCCTTCAACACACACACATAAAAATCCCTGAACATTCCCCACCCCACCCCTTAAAAACACAAACATCTACACAACAGGCTAGGTAATCCTGTCCAAGTGCTCACTACTGGTGGTTCTTGAGTTCATTATTAAGTGCAATTATAGCTCTGGGATAAAAACTGTTCAGAAGACGTGTGGTCCGAGTTTTAATTGTTCTGTATCTTCTGCCAGAAGGCAACAGTTCAAAGAAATTGTGAGCAGGATGAGTAGAGTCCCTCAGAATGTTGTGTGACTTCCTCAAACAGCGAGATGTGAAGATGTCATCCAGGGTTGGTAGCTGGAGCCCAGTAACATTCTGGGCAATTTTAATTATTCTCTGTAGAGCTTTTTTGTCCGCTACAGAGCTGCTCCCATACCATGATAGCATACCATAAGTTAGGACACTCTCAATGGTGCTGTGATAGTAAGACAGAAGTAGATGCTGAGATAAGTTCATCTTCCTAAGCATTCTCAGGAAATACAGACTCTTCTGTGCCTTCTTCACAACCATATTGGTGTTTACAGTCCATGAGAGGTCCTCTGAGATGTAAGTGCCCAGATATTTAAAGCTACCAACCCTCTCCACCTCCTCACCATTTATGTACAATGGTAGATGTACATCTTTCTTCCTCCTGAAATCAATTATAAGTTCTTTAGTTTTTTTGGTGTTAAGTACAAGATTGTTTTCTTTACACCACTGAGTCAACCCTTGTACTTCTTTCCTATAAGCAGACTCATCGTTCTTACTAATGAGCCCCACCACTGTTGTATCATCTGCAAATTTGATGATTGTGTTGGAGTTATACAGTGGGGTGCAATCATGTGTGTACAAGGAGTAGAGGAAGGGACTTAGCACACAACCCTGAGGAGCTCCTGTACTTAATACAAGAGTAGAAGAATGGTGGGATCCCATCCTTACTGACTGTGGCCTATCAGTCAGAAAATTCCTTACCCACAAACAAATCTTCTGATCTATACCCAATTTGGCCATTTTGAAAAACAACCTATTAGGTAGAATTGTATTAAAAGCAGAGCTATAATCCACAAATAACAGCCTTGCATATGTTCCCTGTTGTTCTAAATGGCTCAATACAGTATGGACAACAATGGATATAGCATCATCAGTGGATCTGTTACTCCTGTATGCAAACTGAAACGGGTCCAGAGTAGATGGAAGTCTAGCCTTAATATAATCTAGCACCAATCTCTCAAAACACTTCATAATAACAGATGTTAAAGCTATTGGTCTGTAGTCATTGAGAGATGCCACTACTGACTGCTTAGGGACTGGCACTATAATAGATGTCTTCAGGCAAGTAGGGACAGAGCACTGCAACAAAGATAGATTAAAAATGTCTGTAAATACTCCAGCTAATTCTGCAGCACAGTCCCTAACAACCCGTCCCATGATTCCATCCGGTCCAGCTGCCTTCCTAGCATTAATATTCTGGAAAGCGCGTTGCACATCAGAAATCTGCAGTAGAAGTGGTTGTCTATCAGTAGTAGATTCTATTGGTGTGCTATTGATGGTCAATGCTGTGGTCATAGTGGGTCCAGTTTCCACCTCAAAACGGCTGAAGAACTGATTCAGCTGATCAGCCAAAGACTCACTGTTGCTAGACAGATTATTTTTAATATTCTGCCCCATGATTTGTTGCAGACCTTGCCATACCCGACGAGGATCAGAGCTCTCAAAATGATGTTCAATCCTCCGACAGTACATAGCTTTGGCATCCCTGATGCCCTTTTTCAATTTAGCTCTGGCCTCTCTGTACTGTAGTGCATCACCAGAGTGAAAAGCAGCATTTCTGGCCTTTAACAGAAGGCGCACATCTCTGTTTAGCCAGGGCTTGTTGTTAGGAAACACCCGTACTCGTCTGATGGTAGTGACGACATCAATGCAGCTTTTGATATAAAACAGTACTGTCGAGGTATATGTATCAACATTGTTCTCCTCAAACAGTGCCCATTCAGTGCTCCTAAAGCAGTCTTGAAGTTGCTCAGATGCACCTGCTGGCCACACTCGTATTTCTCTGGTTGATGGTCTGATTCTCCTAATGAGAGGTCTGTATGATGGAATCATGAACAGAGATATATGATCTGACTGTCCTATATTGGGCAAAGGCTTAGTCTTGTATCCATGCATGATGTTACTATATACTTGGTCCAAGGTATTTTTCCCTCTGGTGGGACAGTCAACATACTGATAGAACTTAGGGAGAACAGTCTTTAAATTGGCTTGATTAAAATCACCTGCAACCACCAGAGCTCCGTCTGGGTAAGCCTGCTGTTGTTTGCTAATAGCAGTTAGCAGGTGGCCCATAGCTGTAGTAGTGTTTGCATCAGGAGGTATATATACTGCAGTTATTATAACAACATTAAACTCACGTGGCAAATAAAAGGGGCGGCATTTCACTGCTAGATACTCCAAGTCAGGAGAACAATGAATATCCATTATTTTAACATCTGTGCTCCAGTTGTTATTTATGTAAACACAAATCCCTCCACCTCTGCTCTTCCCGGATTCAATAGTTCTATCTGCTCTAAATGCTGAGCGTCCCTGTAGATGTAGAAGCTCCTGTGGAAAAGCAGGACCCAGCCACGTCTCCAAAAGGACCATAGCACAGCAATCCCGGATATTTTTCTGCAGAGAGATAGTAAGTTCCAACTCCTCGATCTTATTGGGAAGAGATCTCACATTTGAAACAAAAAGACTTGGCAATGCAGGCTTGTAAGGATTTTTACTTAGCCTCACTCGAAGTCCGGCTCTGCAGCCCCGCTTCTGCTTGCGTTTTCTTCGTTTCCTTTTCTTTCTGGCAGGGAAAGCAGGGGGAGTAGACCAAGGATATGCAGGCCCTCTGATAAGCTCCGCTGGAATGTTGTGAGTTGTAACCTCCTGGCTGCAGCCTTCTCTGCCGATAGTTAAAAGCTCTTGTCGACTGTAAATTACTTGCGCCTGAATGTGCAGAGTCCGTAATAAAACGTACACAAATAAAACATTAATTAAAAGATACCGATCTCTGGAGTGCCAAGCCGCTGCAAGTGCTTGCGCCGCCATCTTGGAAATTTCTCTTATCTAATCTTATCTAATCAACCCTCAGGCTGATCCTTTTAAATATGTGGGCTCTGCCTCCACACTCCCTTGTGGGTAATCAGCATTAACCCTTTACACCAGGCCTGCCCAAAGCCCGGCCGGGGGGGGGCACAAATCCGGCCCGTCTGGCCATTCTGAGTGGCCCGCGGCTGGCTGGCCCGCCCCTCCCTCCCCCTCTTTGCCCCATTTTTTTTTTAAATCTTCTGCCAACACTGACACCGCTGGGAAGCTTGGGCGGCTGGACAGACGGGCGGAGTGCTGCCACCGGCACCGCAGGGGAAAGTGTGGAGGTGAGCAGGCCAGCGGGCCTCTGCCACCGCCAAGGAGCTTTGGGGTGGGCTGCCAGGCAAACTGTCGCCACTGCTGGGGAGCTGGGGGGGGTGCAAGGTCGCACAGATCACCTCTTCCAAGGGGCGACCTGTGGCCACGGCTCCCTGTGCTTCCTTTGGTCCCCACCTTCCTTCTTTCCTCCCTCCCTTGGTCCCCACCTTCCTTCCTCCCTCCCTCCCTCCCTTGTTCCCCACCTCCCTCACTCACTCCCTTCCTTGTTCCCCACCTTCCTTCCTTCCTTCCTCTCTTGGTTTCCACCTCCCTCCCTCCCTCCCTTGGTCCCCGCCTTCCTTCCTGTGGGTGGGGCTTGCAAGGGGTCAGTGGGTGGGGCTTATGGGTCAGTGGGTGGGGCTTGCAGTGGTGTGGCAGGGTCAGGGAGCAACCGGCCCCTGACACATTCTCAGCCACCAAATCTGGCCCTCCTTACAAAAAGTTTGGGCACCCCTGCTTTACGCCCTCCTGCACAAACACATTTAACTATGAAGAAGGTAGCTTTCCCAGAAACTTGATCTTTCTAACCTATAGTATCTAGAAATTTCCCCCTCTGCCTCTTGTCATGTGTCTCTGATGTCCTCGATTGTTCTAGCTTATTTGTTAATTTTGTCTATTTTTACTGTTTATCATTTGATTATGATTATGTTTGTATTAAGTTTTACATAATGTTCATATTATTTGTATATATTTATTGTAGGTGATTTATAATTTGTATTTTTTACTTTGTAAACCACTCAGAGTAGCCTTCGGGCTAGATGGTACAGTATATAAATCTAATAAATACATACATAAATAAATTTTCTTGTCCATCTCCACTCACAGGACCCTTTTTAACATGCTACATGATGTCTGCTGTTATTTTTCATACACCAGGTTCCTTTCCAACTAAACATTGCCACCCTTACAGAACAAAGGTAAAGTCAGAGATTCTGAATTCATTGCCCTATATGTAGTTTCTATAGCCTGGGGTACTTTTATCCACTAACAATTGCTGCTGCTTACAGAACACAGCTTCTAAGAAAAAGAACTGAATACTAACCTGGAGCCTTAAGTCATTACTAAGTGTGAAATGCCACATTGACTCTGCCTACTATACAACCACCTTCTCTTTACTTTGGGGGCATCCATAAATATGTTCTCTCATCTCACTCTGAGGAAGCAGACTTGGCTATAAAAGCTCACATTAACCTATAAAAGTGTTTAAGGTATCATAAAATTTTTGTCTTTGTTTTTGCTTTGCTTTATTTCCTGTCTGCAATGCTTGCACAGAGTAACACCTCCCACTTTGAAAGCTTGTTTACACATTTGCTTTGCTGGGGCTCTTTTTGAAAAGCTTCTGAAAATCAAAAGGCTGTGACTGACATCAAGTTTCATGAAGGAGAGTGGTTAGTTTCCTTTTCTTAAAATTCACTGATTTCCAGTAAATGGTGGAGGCAGATGCATTATGAGTCAGACAGGGATACCCCCTGCCTCCAGTATGCCAAATAATCACTTTCTGGCAGCTCCCCTATCCAATCTGTGCACAGAATGCAACCCAATAGGAAACTTTCCCCTTCCCAGAATATAAGAACTACTTTACTTGGATGAAAGGTAAGCCTTCTAGAAACTCAGGAGCACATGATATATGTACTGAATGACTGCTGTTTGCCACCAGTGTTTGTTCAGACGTACTGTACACTGCCTTCCTCCTAATAAACCTTTTTAGTTCATATTGGGAGAAAGAAAAAACACCTTTAAGGGGCGGGTGTCACTTTGAGGAATAAAGCACAACATGTGTCAAACTCATTTTCTGTACTATTTAATAGATTTCCATAAGGTGAGATCATGAATTCTGACATACAGTACTGTTATTGAGTCCATCTCATACACTGTGCTGTATACCTGTTTATTCTAGATCGATTCGAGGGTATAGGAATAATAAATGAAATAATATTTCAAGTGTTTCAATTCTGAAATACCGTTCTGGAGTGCTTCCAATACTGCAGCAGGAGAGCAGTAACAGCTTCTCTAACCAACAGGCCTTTTAATTTCAGTGGGGCTTTCGTCCTCGATCTATGTACTGACGTTCACAGTTGCTTCTTTACACTTACTGGTTCAAGTAGATTTTGTTGAAACGCGTTAGCGAGAATACTCGAAGCATCTTCTACAGCTCAAGAAAGGTTCCAAAGCCAACTGCACCGGCAAATTGGGTCCTCTTAAAGCCAGGAGGCTGTATCGGGGAGACCCACGAAGATAACTAACGGGGCAACTTTCAGCCGTTTGTTTTCTTAATCTGACCTAACTCACAGGGTTGTAGTAAAGCGAGTTTGAGAGAAAAAAAAGGCCCAGAACGAGCTCACTACTAAAAATAGAATATCGACCTAATAAATGAACATAACGACGTCAACCGTCCTGACTCTGCGCAGGAGGTGCGTCTTGAAATAAGAGAAGGAGCCATCGCTGCGGCCCAGGGCTCGTTTATGCGTCCAAAAAGCAGAATTAAAAAATAATAATGCAGATTTCGGAACCAGGAACGCGGAAGGAAGACTTGGAAGGTCTCCCCACCACCACCACTGAGGAATTCCCCCACCCTGCTCCATTATAAACAACGGGACGAGGCTTTTGTCACGAAAAACTTGTCTGCCTCTCCGGAAAGTCAGCGAACAGGAGAGCGACTATGTACGCCAACACCGCCCCGACGCCGCCCACGCCTTCCCTCCCAACAGTGGGGATCGCGAGACATGTGACGCTTCCGGCATCTTGGCGCCGCCTCTAGGGAGTGGGGAGGGCAGGAGGCTGAGGCTCCTGGCCAATCCGCTTTCTCGCGAGGAGGGGCGGAGCAGCCAATGGGAAGGTGGCGGCGGCGGCAGCTGGTGCAGCGGCAGCGGGGGCGAGGTCTGCCCCCCCTGCCGTGCCCGCCGTTGGGGAGGCTTCTTTGATGCAGCTGCGCGCGCGCGGGGTGGGCGAAGCTCGGCGGTAGCCTCCGTTGGCACCGCCCCCCCTGCCGCCGCCGCTTCCCCGGTGCGTGGCTGGCTGGCTGGCGCGCCATGCTGATCACACTCTGCTACTTGTACCTGTGGGCGCGCTGGGGGTCCTCTTCCGCCCGCCTCATCCGCCCCACCGTGCGCCGCCTCTACCGCTCCCGTTGCTCCTTCACCTTCTGCTGCTGCAGCTGCTGCTCTTCGCCCGCCACCACCTCCTCCTCCTCCTCCAGCGGCGGGTGCCCTTGCCAAGCGCCTCGCCGCGCCCCTTCCCACCGCCTGCCGGCAGGTCCTGCCGGCCCCTCCGCCGAAGAGCGAGTCTGCCTCCGGGTGGGGGACAAGGTGTTCTACTGCACCGACGAAACCCAGGTGCGGCGGTGGGGCGCGAAGGGACTTGGGAGATGCAGGCGTGGGCGCCGTCTTAAAAGTGAAAGCCCCCCCCCGCCCTCCTCTGCCCCGGACAGGGCTGGCGGGGCCACTTTCCGGCCCAAGGGGGAAAGGGGCCTCCGCACCCCCCCCCCCCCCAACCCCCCGACGGCGCGACAAGCGGAAGGGAAGCGATGCCGGATGCTTTTCCTTCTTGGCACGGAGAGGAGGAGGGAGCGCCCTCTGAGTTCTGCCTTACCTGCTCAGGCTTCCAGCCTAGCCTGCTGAGGGATATAGATTATGGCAGCAATAAAAAGAGATTCACATAAAGCAGCCATTGCCAAACCCACCCCCCCCCCCCCACCCCCCCTCAATATTTAACCAACTCGATCATCTCGCAGCCTTAATTAAGGCTCTATCGTTCATAACGTTTTGGAGTGAAAGCCCAGGAAAAACAGTTTTTTAAAAAAACCCTCAGGCCTTGAATTAAAGATTAATTGGTGGAAAGTGATGGGAGGGTGTGCTTTTTCGGACTTTTTGCCTGTTAAAAGCATACCTGGGCTTCACCCCTTACTTGATTTTTGATTTGATTTCATTTGATTTGATTTCTATACTGCAAGACCATCTGGTCCAAAGGCCACTCTGGACGGTTTTCAATATAATAAAATGCAATGATTATCTTCCCCCCACCTCCTGATCCTCAGTACCCTCCTGAATGTTTATATGTTTGCTCTTCCTCATGGTTCTCCCATGTGATGTCATCTCTTTACCTTCCCCTGTGAACAGTCCTGATTGAAAGAATTAAATTTTAGTTTAAAATGAAGTCTGGTGCAATATATTATGTAGATTTTATCAGTTAAAATCAAGTGTACAGATTCATTGCATCTGTAAAGGTCATATATAGAACATGTGCAGTGCAAGCCAATGGCTGAAAATTGTTGTAGTAACTTACACCATATCAAAATAATGATGCCATCAACCTTATGCAGCATTAATTATTGCAGCAAGATTTTGGCTTACATATGCTTACTCACATGTAAGTCAAATTGTTTTAGTGCAGCTTGCTCCCAGGTGAAACTTTATGTAAGCAAGAGTTGTATCTTAAATAAGCTTCTACCAATTTAACGCTATTTAGGAGCTTGTGTTCTTATTCTGTATCATTATGTACTTTTGTTGATGTTGTTAAGTTTTGACTATGGAACCACAGAGTTTTTGAGATGTGCCCAAAGAAAATGTCAAATGTGAATGTTACAGCTATAATCAAAATTATTCAGCCCCATCGCAAATCAGGTTTATTGTCCAAATTTAAGATTTCCAGCTGTTTATTATGAATACATCAAACAAAAGTGATTGCTATAGCTCAACACAACAAATGTGTCAAGTGACTTCCCCAAATTCAACTGAAAATGCAACTTTTAGTGAATTCCACAGCCTCAAAATAATTCAGCCACCTGAACAGAATTCCCTCACAACTGCATAAATATGCAAAACAAGTATTGTCTCAAACACACCTGATGCAACTAATCATGGGCTTCATTGCACTAGGTGTGCTTGAGTTAGAAGACATGAAATACCTGAAATGGCTAAAGGTTTGTTCAGTGCCACATTTGACTGCATGTTATAAATATGACCAAGTTGAAAAAGTGGTCCAAAAAGTTAAGAGATCATCACCCTTCATAAACAAGGAACAGGACACAAAAATATAGCAAAGGAGCTGAATGTTCCAGAGACACTGTTGGAAGTTCAGTGTTAAAGGAGCAGTGGTTACACTTCAGGCATGTCTAAACTTCAACCCTCCTGATGTTTTGGACCACAACTCCCAGAATTCTATGCTTAGATTGCCAGTGACAAAGGACTGTGGGAGTTGTGGTCCAAAACACATAGAGGACCAAAGTTTGGACATGCCTGCACTACCTGGACAGGGCAGAAAAATGAAGCTGTTAACAGCTGCGACCAGATTTCTAAGAAGACAGGTTGGAAAAAAAACCCCTTGAGTGGCTGCAAAAGACCTACAGCAAACCGTATAGGTTTCGCTATAAGGTGAGTGCTAAATTCAGAATATTTCCATGCCAGAACTCCAAGACATATACCACTACGGACCCCAAAGCACAAGAAAAGTCGGCTCCAATATGCTCAAAGACATATAAATAAACCGCAGAGGTTTTGGGATTCTGTTCTGTGGAGCGATGAAAAAAAACCTGGAATTTTTTGGCCTAATGGATTAGTGGTAAGTCTGCAGGAAGAAGAATGAAGCATATGCTGAAAAGAACACTGTTTTCTGTTAAGCATGGTGGTGTCATGGTGAAGCTCTGGCAATGCTTTGCATTCTCTGGCACTGAAAACCTGCAGCATGTGGAAAGCAAGATGCATTCATTTAAATATCAGGAGATCGTAGGAGGAGATCTCAGGCTGTCTGTGAGAAAGCTGAAACTTGGACATCATTGGTGTGTCAACTGGTTTGATCTCCATAGAAAACGTCTAGTGGGATATGAAGAATAATACAAACATGCAAACCCAAGAATATTACTGAATTGGAGGTCACTGCTCATGAGGAATGGGCTAAGATTCCCAAGGAACACTGGTAGAAGCTGGTGTCTGGCTGTAAACCTTGTTTGCAGCAGGTCATAAGTGCAGAAGGGTGCTCTACTAAGTACTAAAGAAAGACGCTTCCCTTGAAGGGGTTGAATAAGTTTAAAGCTGTGAAATACATTAAAAGTTGCATTTCCGGTTGAATTTGGGGAAAGCACTTGAAGTATTTATTGTGTTGAACTATTTATGTTGCTTTTGTTGGATTTGTTCATTGCAAACAGCTAGAAGTCTAAATTTTGACAATAAACCTGATTTGCAATAGGAGTGTTGAATAATTTTGTTTACAGGTGTACATTAGTATTTTAAATATCTTGCTCTTCTTCCATAAACCTCAGCACAGTTTTTGTGGTCCTCTTTCTGTTCATGTTATTCTCTTAGTGGTGCTTTTCTGCTGTTTTCATCTTGTTTCATTTATGGAAATTTTGGGAAGATAATAAATGAGATTAGTTATGGATTTAAAATAACGGCATGCACAGTACATTGGATATAAAGTCCTGGACAGATTTGCCCCAAAATAAGAGACATTGTTTTTAATGGAACTTCTTCCTTAGTAGACATTCATAATAGTAGCCTATGATGCCACATTCATACCCACTGGACTTGTATTTGAATAGATCTCTTGGGACTGGTTCATAACAGAAAGTGCTTGAGAGATTGATCGTTTGTTTGCTTACTTGCTTGTTTTTGCCATCTTTCTCCCCACAGAGGTTCAAGGTGGCTCACTAGAGATAACATACAACCTCAACCATTTTAAAATACCATATAAATTGGAGATTGTGTGACTCACCATTTGTCACACTGCGTCCTCTCATTGTGGGCTGTACAAGCTAGCATTTATGAGAGGTCCATCCAATGACATCTGTGCTTTAAACATATGATGGTAAAGGAATTGGGAGAAGATAACTAGTCATGGCTGATTTTCCAGTAAAATAACTCATGAAAGGATAGTTGGATTTTAGTTTTATAACATGTTAAGGAACCTCCCAGAGATTTTGTTTTAAATCCACCCTACATTTATGTAGCACTGTCTGGATACAATGTTTACTGTTTACTGGCACTAGAAGTACGAAATGAAACTGTTTCCTCTCTTAAATATAAAGTTTAGAAGATTCAAAGCTTAGAGAGATTCACCACTGAGGTTTCAGAATAGACCAGTGTTGCTGCTGTAGATACTCTTGTGAAGTTTAGATGAATTATGAAAGTGCAGACTAGGATTAATTTTTCTCTCAATCTCATGTGGTCTTGTTCTCCATGAAAATCATTATGAAAAAAGACTTGTTTTTTTTCTAGAGCTTGGAAATTTTACCTTTTTGAAATATACCCCTTAGAATCCACAGACTGTGCTGCCTAGGAGTTCTGCTGTTTAGTCCAAAGACAACATTTTTGTGTACATATCAGTACGCAAGGTGCCATAAAAGAAAACACTTTATGTAATAGTTGGTGATCTAGAAGCTGCATCATATGGTACATCAGAAATAGGAAATCGTCTTGTTTAGGTGGGTATAGGTACAGAAAACAACTACAGTTTGTCTTAATTCTTGAGGTCCTCAAAAGGTATATATGAGAGTAAATCTCAGGAAAAGACAGTAAACATCTCAATTTTTTTCTTGATTTTTCCTTCTAGTCGCTTGATGATTTAAACAAATGGACGCTGCTTATCGTATCACCTTTCAATTATTTGGACAGACTTTTTGAAGTGGAGCATATAGCATTTGTGACAGAAAGCATTGCCATTCAAGCAAGTAGTTTACAGCCCTTAACTTGTTCATCAGAAAAGGTAAGTAGGTTGTTGTCATTTTACTCAAAATGTTTCTGTGATTTGTTATTTTAGTATTAAGTTTATTTTTAATAGAATGTTCTTGAAGGGCATAAAACATGTCTTACAATTTTTTTATAATTGCTGACTGCATTTTTATTTTGTTTTGTCTTGTCATGGGTGTGTGCTGCTCAAGATAAAAGCAGTAACCCAGCTTTTGTCTCTCAAAAGTTCCTCTGTCCAAGCCCAATTGAAACAAATGCGAGTTATACAAGTTGCTGATAATGAATAATTCCTATTTTCACAGTGGCTTGTACAAAAATATTGCATGTTACATTGTACATTTTATGTTAAATCCCTGGCACTTCATTGTGTTTTAAGTTCTTTTTGTCATTTAGTGGTCAAAATCCTGTTTCTTTGAATTGCAAATGGCACTAGAGAGGGTGTGAGTTCCTTTGTAAACTCTGTTGATTCAGATTGCCCTTCTGCCTGCAGCATATTTTTGTGTTCTACGCTGCAATTAGAGTAGGCAATGGGAGTTTGGGCAGTTTTGTCAGGCTTACTTTAAATATGTTAGTAGAA
Source organism: Phrynocephalus versicolor (assembly GCA_023846285.1). NCBI lineage: Eukaryota > Metazoa > Chordata > Lepidosauria > Squamata > Agamidae > Phrynocephalus > Phrynocephalus versicolor. Next base: position 2,890,840 of record JAHTLZ010000021.1, read on the forward strand.
ATAACATAATTTCTACCATGTTGTGTATTTCTTCTTATTCCTGCATAAATATTTTAAGCTCTGAACGATATACTTAAGGTGTCGATTAGTATACTGCATAATATGTAAACAAAGACTTTAAGGCATATAAGTAGTAGTGTTAGTGCAACTTTACTACTGTGCCTTGTATATTTTGGTGATACATATAAAATACATTTGGGAAATATGTTTTCTTTTCAGATCGTGAAGTTGTCAGACTATTGTTTACCTTTGGCCTTTAAAGCAGGTGAACCTTACGTATTATTTGCTGAAGCCAGCATAGATAATTTCAGCCACCTTGGGATCGCTTTCATGGAAGATAGACTCCAAATGGACAATGGTATGGTTCCTCAAAAGATTACATGTAAGTATCTTTACAACTGAGTGTAGCTCTGTTCTCTTTAGACACTCCAGAAATGTTTGCAGTCACACCAATATAGCTTCTGGATTGTGTGTAAGAGTGTGTAGAAAGTCCATCCTGCAGTGCTGCTATTATTTATAATTACATTTTCATTATAGCTTCTGAATAGCAGCTGTACGTGTTTCTGAATTTAAGGTAGATTCTTACCTGTTGTCAACCCAAGCCAATGTCACCTCTAAGGGAGCATATTTAACAGCTAATTCCCGAATCCTCAATATCATTTCTGAAAGCGTACCATTGGATTCTTTCAGACTTGTGTTTCTTTGATAACAGTCACTTAACTCTAGTGTGTAGAATGTCAAACATGGCTGAAGCAGTAAATGTTTACAAGCACATCTGGACAGCAATGGAACACCAGAACATGGATAGAATAGATAATTATACACACCACATTGTTATATGGTTTCCAAACACTCTGTGATATCAGTACCCTGCTTCAGTATGGTCAGATTTTCTTCAGGGCATGAGATCTGTGCATGTAGTAGTAATTCTGTTTGTAATTGCATCGTTTCATACTTTGGACTTAAATGCATATTTGTGAAAAGGTTGGTGAACCCAGGTAACTGGTAAAATATCATAACTGAGTGCCCATTTATTTAAAAGTACAGTGGACACTTGTATAGCAAACAGCTTGTATAACATAAAATTTGCACAGCATAAAATATTCTGGAGATAGGGGAAATTTGTTTAACAGAATCGCCTATGGGGAAAATCCATACAACATAAAAATGGGATTACTCCATTTTCAATGCATTCTTATGGGAAATTTGTACAAAGGAAAATTTGCTTAGCATAATTTCATTGAGAACGAATTAATTCCTTTATACACTGTATAAGTTATATTGTATTCATTGGGGCAAACATGAAGAAGAAGAAGAACAAGAAGAACAAGAAGAACAAGAAGAAGAACAAGAAGAACAAGAAGAACAAGAACAACTTCTGCTGCTGCTGCTGCTGCTGCTGCTGCTGCTGCTGCTGCTGCTACTACTACTACTAC
>JAHTLZ010000021.1:2892315-2930867 GCA_023846285.1 Phrynocephalus versicolor
GCAAATTGTGAGCTACTGTGTGAGGCAGAATGCTAGACTGGATGGGCTATGGCCTGTTCCAGCAGGGCTGTTCTTATGTTCTTGTGAATTTTGAATGTTCATTCCTTCTAGAAGACAGCTAGTGAAATCTCTCTGGCTAGCTACAGAAATGTCTCATACATATTTAAGTTTTGTCACTTGGTTTGGACTGCTTAGTAGTGGTAAATAGCTAGACACTGCTTTTGTATATGTGTACAGTAGCTTATTTGTGTAGCAATAGAATCATTTTGTTACTAATGTAAGTGATATGCTTTATCATCAGAATCCTGATTCAAAGACTTGCTTTGTCTATTTAGGAGCTAGGCTAGGATAAACTAAAAATAGTACTATTGAAGTATCATTACAACAGTGCTGTGTCTCACAACAAGCATACTGGTGATAAAATGCAAATGTATTCTATATTTTGTTTAGGTTTTTTTTTAGAATTAAGCTGCTGGTGTTAATTCCTACTGTATTATTTATATACTATTATTTAGTACTGCTAAGTTAAAATGTTTTGTAATCGGCTTTGATATATTTTAGCTGTGCACCTGCAGAAGTCAACACTGGACGAGTTAGAACTCTCAGCAAGTACCAAAAAGGAAGGAAATTGTAATCAGATGGATCTTGCTGAACTAACTCAGGATTTTGCTTCTGAGATTGCTGCAAAGCCAGATGCAGAAGGTACAGGAAGGGATTGCCAAGAAGTACAGAGAAAGACATGTGAACAACATCAAGTCAATGAGCAACATGAACATCTGGAGCACATATCTGAAAAGGATATAAATACTGGTGAACATCATCACCTGCATCTTTCTAGCTGCCATGAATGCTTAGAACTAGAGAACAGCACAATTGAGTCAGTTAAATTTGCTTCTGCAGAAAACATTCCAGATCTCCCTGATGATTACAGTGGCAGCTTGGAAGACGGTAATTGTGATTATTTAACAAAACACTTGAAAAGAGTAAATGTTACAGGGAAGCCACCTAATATTTTAGTTTATACTGGTTCTGTCCTGCAAAAAGTGAAATTTGAAGAAATAAAGTCAATAATAATGGAATGCATTGATTTTAACATGTACACCGTTTACCAGTTGTTGGAAAAACAGGTTCTGACTGTTCCTTGGCTTGACAATGCATTGCTACTAGTCATTGCAACATCAGATCCCCTTTCAGATGCAGTGTCCAGACAATTTTTAGCTTTCATGTCAAAAGGTGGCAAGATTTTGGGACTTTCAGCCTCTTTCACTTTTGGTGGTATACAAGTGAAGAATAAAAATGAACTGATGGGCACAATTCAAGCCTTTGTGTTTTCTGATGATAGGAACAATGAGATTAGTCTAAATGTTCTAGCTAGTGGAAAAGTTTTTGAAAGTGAGATTGCAGAAGAACTCAGCTCAATGAAACCACTAGGTTACTTGGACAATCAAGACAAAGATATGGTAGTTGTCCACCTGCCATATGAAGAAAATGGAGGAGAAGCCATTCTTTGTCAGGTATTTATTTATTTACTCTTTTATTTACAAAAAAAAAAAATTAGCTGCCCCACTACCAAGTGGTCTCTCAGCAGCATACAACAGTACATTAAAACTATGAAACAGCATAGCTATTGTGCACAATGTTTCATTTCTTGGTTATTTTTCCAGTGTATTCCTTCAAAACATTATTGCAGGAATTTGGCAAATTGTGAATACATTGATTTTAACAAATCATATACAGTATGTGCAAGTTCGATAGCAGTTCAAAACATTTCTTATTTATCTTAGAAAATATTTTTGCTGTGCATATTTTAACTCCATTGTGACCTTTGTGAGAGCAGAATACGCTTCTGGGGAGTGTTACTGTCTCTACAGCAACTGTAGGAATGTTAAAATTATTCCAGGAAAAACTGGGATACACAAGTCTCACAAATTGTTTTATTATAAGAAGATTTTGTCGTATTTTTTCAGTTGATATAGAAGGCAATAGTTCCCAATTGTAACATTTAGATTAAATGAAGTAATATTTAATTTAATATTTTAAACAAATTCCAGCCCATTGGAGCAAAAGTTATTTGGGCTGCATTTATATATGTTAGATAACTGATCAAGTCACTTCTGACTTATGGTAATCCTATGAATGAGAAATTTTCAAAACATCTTATCATTAACAGCCCTACTGAACTTCTGCAAACTTAAGACTGTAGTTTCCTTTATTGAGTCACTCCACAAAAACTATAGAACATTAATGTTGGCAGTGGAGAAATTGGAATTGTTAAAGATTGTGTGTATCTCAGCTTAACCATCAATTCAGAGACTGCAGGCAAGAAATTTGGAAGAGCAGATATGAAGGAACTAGGAAGGATGGTCAAGCATAAGGATGTGTCATTGAAGACCAAGGGGATAACCATTGTCATAATGGTATCCTGATTATTATGTAAGAATCTGGAAGCAAGACACTGAAAACGGTTGAGAGCCAAGATAAGAGGTTCATTTGAAATGTGATGCTGGAGGAGAGGTTTGACCAAATAAGTGGGTTCCAGATCAATTCAAGACAGAATTGTATCTGGAAACAAAAAAATCACTAAACTGAGGCTGTTGTACTTTGTTCACATAATGAGAATTGAGGATAATAGGAAAAGAAGACCAAATAAGAGATGCATTGGTTCAGTCAAAGGAAGCCACATCCCTGGAGTTTCCAAGAGCAGAGCAGGGCTGTTAAAGATAGGACATCCTGAACTCCTTTATAGTGTTGATATGAGTTGGAGGTGATTTGACCGCATATAAGAAGAAGCAATTACCAACTTTTACAGGTAAAACAGTAGGGTAAGACAGATTGGACAATGTGGCTCCAGAAATATTTTTTTACCCTCTCCCAAACCATTCTACTGTATAATGCTACCACATGCTGAGAAAAAGGGCCCCAAAGGGGAAAATTGCACGCCCCTCTAGAAACCTTGACAGGCACTTTGTGTACCCTTTAAAGACTGTTTTAGGATCCCTTACAGCCTGAATTAGCTGTTAAAATGGGAAATAGCCTTTAGAATGACTTCTACTGCTTTCTTGTTTTAAAAAAGAAAGTTATATCTGACCTGAAACAGCTTTTAAATGGAAAATTGTGCCCCTGAGGACTTCTGGGAGTGCTCTGTCATTAATTATAGGGCAGACTTATTTTTCGGCATTGGCCAGATTGGAAAGGAGAATTTTTTTTGGGGGGGGTCACATTGGTGACCTGAGGGGTTGTTTTGCCCACCTTGTTAAAACAATAAAATGCTTACTGTTGACTATAATACAGTATCTACTTACATTGTTGGCTTTTATAAAGTGTTTTATATTTTGCTTTATATTTACAGGCACATTTAGAAGTAAACGTCCAAAATTTGTCAGGTCGATCAAGTGATGATTTCAATTTGCTCAAAATAAGTAATGCCAAAAGATACAATGTTCTTACCAAAATCCTGACCCAGCTTGGCTTGAGTTGTGAATTGAATGATGTTCCACATTTAACTCCTCTTCACCTGCTTTCATCTGAAAAGGTGAGCCTGTATTTAATTTTAAAAGAACTTTTGAAAATACCATAATTGTATATTGCTTTGGTGTGTTTTCCTAAAGATGTTGATTGTTAGACAACAATGTGCATAATTTGTTAATAGCTTTTCTTAATCTAACTTAGTATGGTTTAGGTCTAGTGAATTGTGTATTCCTATTATGCAGAAAACCATTTACATAACTGAATATACTTAATGAGCCTATCAAAACTGAACATCCATAGCACCTACCACTGGTCTCTCATTGGGCACATACTTTGTCAATTGAAGGCATATCTGAACTGGAGTGAAGAACGCCTCAAGTTGTGGTTGATGGGTGTTTCACTAAATATGCGAGTTATTTTTAGTAACAAAAGAAGATTTAGAAACGTACTGCCTTAAATATAGATTGAACTTTTGTTGAAATGTTTATCCAGATTTTCTGTGAGAAAGTAGATGTTATTATGAGGCATAAAAGGAAGGAAATGTGTGAAAAAGTGCAAGGATAAATAAAGGTGTATATGAAGATGAATACAATACTGGACACACAGAGATTTAAGACTAGAGTCAGAAATACAAATAAATTGTTTTACAAATAAATATTCCATCTATTCTTAATGTTTGAATAAAAGCTCTGTCCATTCAGTTTAACTCCTAAAACAAACAAAACCGTAGGTTTTGGGGGATGCTTCCAAAGTTTTATACAGCACAAATAAATACTAAATAAGTTTTTGATTTGCCTGCAGCCTTTAAATATATATTGTGTTTCAGAGCAGCCAGTCCAGTTCCGCATCAAGGATCCCACTGAATGCCAGCATAAATACATTTTATTTTTTTTTTGCTAAATAATTTGATGCCAGTCTCTTTAGTATAGGTGTTGATCAGACTGCTCCTGATCAACCTGATGTGGGCAGTGTCAGGTCAAGCTTTCACCATGCTGACAATCAGAAAGCATTTTGCAGCTACTTCATCTCTTCTTCTCAATGGGTTTTATGGGGAAAATATGGAAGAAAGTAGTGGGATGTTGTCTTTTAATGTTGTAAGATGCCACTCAATTCCCTGTTCTCAAACCTGAATATGTCTTAATTGTACTGGACTGGACTGTATAATGTCCCTCATTACTGTAAGCTGCCTTAGGTCCTTTTTCAAGGAGAAAGGTGGGGTAAAAACTACTGAAATAAATAAATAAATAAATAAATAAATAAATAAATAAATAAATAAATAAATAAATAAATTAGTGATGCTAGGCTATTAACTGGGACTGGCTAAAACTGTCATACTGCACCAATTTTGCTGAATAGTTATCAGTCTATTCTGAGCAAAATTCAGAGCACTGGTTTTTATTTTTGAAGTCTAGAATGGCTTGGTTTACAGGTGAAACTTGAAAAATTAGAATATTGTGCAAATGTTCATTTATTTCAGTAAGTCAACTCAAATGGTAAAACTAATATACAAGATAGACATATTATATGCAAAGCGAGATATGTCAAGGCTTTGTTGTTGTTGTGTTGTACAGTTATGACTAACTCTTCATGACCCCATGTCCCTGGATTTTTCTTGGCAGGAATACTGGAGTAGCTTGCCAGTTCCTACTCCAGGTGCCTACAGCACCTGGTATTCCATGGTGGTTGCCCATCCAAATACTAGCCAGGGCCGACCCTGCTTAGCTTCCGAGTTCAGGCAAGATCAGTTGTGCTCAGGGCATCTAGGCAACTCTATGTCAAGCCTTACTTTGGTATAATTGTGATGATTATGGCGTACAGCTTATGAAAACCCAAATTCACAGTCTAAGAAAATTAGAATAGTGTGAAAAGGTTCAATAGTCTAGGCTCAGAGTATCCCACTCTAATCAGCTAATGAATCCATAACACCTGCAAAGGGCTCCTGAGCCAGCTCTCAGGCTTGTTCAGTAGATCATCCCAGGTCCTTATGCTTAGAGTCTCTGTCCTGTGGAATACTCATAAGACCTCTACCCTGAACCGTGCCTTTTCTGTGGCGGGTCCCATTTGGTGGAATCAGCTTCCCAGAGATATATAGCACTTTGATATAGCACTTCCCAGTGCTATATCAAAGCACATCAATAGAAAGTTATGTGGATGGGGAAAGTGTGGAAGAAAAAGGTGCACAAGCAGCAGGGATGACCGCAGCCTGGAGAGGATTCAAAAGTGCTGGGGACTTTCACAAGGAGTGGACGGAGGCTGGAGTTAATGCATCAAGAGCCACCACACACAGATGGATCCCGGACATGGGCTTCAAATGTCATATTCCTCTTGTCAAGCTGCTCCTGAAGACTGTTGCTCAGTGGTCCTAAGTCCTCTTTTCTGATGAGAGCAACTTTTTCATCTCATTTGGGAACCAAGGACCCAGATTCTGGAGGAAGAATGGAGAGGCACACAATGCACAAAGCTTTAAGTCCCATTTGAAGATTCCACAGTGTGTGTTGATTTGGGGAGCCATGTCATCTGCTGATGTTGGTCTACTGTGCTTCATTAAGTCCAGGGTCAATGCAGCTGTTTACCAGGATATTTTGGAGCACTTAATGCTTCCTTCCGCATATGAGCTTTATGGGGATGCTGACTTCATTTTCCAGCGGAACTTGGCACCTGCCCACACTTCCAGAAGGACCAAAACCTGATTCAATGACCATGGGATCACTGTGCTTGATTGGCCAGCATACATGCCAGACCTGAACCCCATAGAAAATCTATGGGGCATTGCCAAGAGTAAGATGAGGGACATGAGACCGAACAATGCAGCAGAGCTGAAGGCCTTTATTGAAGCATCCTGGTCTTCCATGACACCTCAGCAGTGCCACAGGCTGATAGTATCCATGCCATGCTGCATTGAGGCAGTAATTGATGCAAAAGGGGACCAAAACCAAGTAGTAGCCTTGTGGTGCAGTGGTTAAATGTCTGTACTACAGGTAAAACTGTGCTCACGACCTGGGGTTCATTCCCAGTTAGCAGGCTCAATGTTTACTCAGCCTTCCATCCTTCCAAGGTTGGTAAAATGAGTACCCCGCTTGCTGCCCGGGGGGGGGGGGAATGTGTAGCCTGCATACTGTAATTAAACTGTAAACCGCCCAGAGACTGCTTGAAGTGATGTGGGGAGGTATATAAGCAGAATACTTTGCTTTCCTTTGACTGAGTACATATGCATGCTTATACTTTTCAGATGTCTGATATTGTTCTAATTCCAATCCTTGAATTATTGATGTCATGTAGTATTCTAATTTTCTGAGATTGTGAATTTGGAGTTTTCGTAAGCTGTACACCATTATCATCACAATTATACAAAAGTAAGGATTGACATGCCTTGCTATTTCATATATTAGTTTCACCTTTTGAGTTGACTTGCTGAAATAAATGAACATTTGCATGATATTCTAATTTTTTGAGTTTCACCTGTATAGTTACCTGAAATGACATCTTCTCACCTGTCTCCTCCCATATTTGCTTGTCTGAGGCCCTCATCACAAATGTAAAGCATTCAGGTAGGTGCAAGAACAAGTTGTCTTAGTGGCGAGGCCCTACATTACTGTATTCTCTTAGATTGCTAAATAAGTGCTTTTTCTTCTTTTTCCTGGTTAATTTTCTGTGGTTCTTATTGTATGGTCCAGTGTGGTATTTTATCATGCACATACAGTACTTTGCATTTTTTAAAATATACTTGTCATCCGCACAGAATGGGTTGAAGGTATACTAAATACAGTTATATTTAGATTCTGCAAAAATGTATAATAAGCCAAAGTAGCCATTTATTTGACATACATGACTCAAGCTTGAAAGCTCAGTATTGACTCTTCAGTGATGCCATTGATAGTTCACAAACGGTAGCCCAGTCCTGAGTATACCTAGTTGGAACTAGCACCTACTGAGTCTGTATTGGTTTATAAAGAATTATGGCCATATTTCACTTTATGATGAAACAGGGGTTATGAAGTCCAATCATTTTGTTTATAAATAAGTTTTCAGAGAGTCACTGTGTCAAAGACAAATGTGAAAGTACAAAGGAAATGGCAAAAGTATTTATTATGAGATGTGTCAAGGGTAGGATGGTGGGAGGTCTGATTCATTGTTTCTAAAATTTTGTTTTTGCTGTACATTTAATGTTTAATTAGAGTATACTCTGTTAGTTCCAGAGTTAAAATATGTTCTAAATGCATTACATGGATTTATTAAGCAAGAAAAGAATGTTGTGTGAAGAACCATGTAACTAGCACTGTTTTGTTGTACGTTAAGGTCCTGGGTGCTTTCCTATATTGAAGCTGTCTTTTCAAGCCATTGTTAGAATTATGGAGTGTTGCAAAGGTAATTTGTGGCATGGGGAACTTGTTTGAAGGTGAAAGGAAAAAAAACCTATATGTTTGAAATACAATGGAATTTAATAGTTGCTTGGTTCTTTTGCTTGAATGTTTTAGAAGGATAGCCATGTTAGTTGGTTGCAACAAGAATTGGGACTTTTGTGGTATTTTAAAGATTAACATGGGCCATGGTGTAAATTTATATGGACTACAAATGAAGAAATTAGTTATACTGTAGTCGAAAACTTCTGCTGGAAATATGCCAAAAGATTCTTCCTCTTTATTTAAAGTAAGGTATTTATATCTCACATTTTAGTAGTGTTCTAGGGAACATTAAGCAAGGGATTATAGTAATAGAACAAGGCAGGATAAGAAAAAAAAATAGATAAGCCAGAAGCCTAATAGCTATATTGAAAGCTGTCCTTGTTTGTCTGCAATCAAGTCAACAATTATTCCAAGCACAGTGCCTTCTTTCTGCTGCTTTGTGTAATATAAAAAGCCTGATTTTTTATTTAAAATATTTTTATCCTGCCTTTCTCCTTAAAAGGCCAATATTTAAATGCTAAAAACAGTAATTATACAGTGCAAATATTTAAAAAGAATTAAACAAGTATTGCATTTAAAATGGTAATTGAAATCAATACTAAAAATTAAATTTTAAACATTTAATTTTGTTTACTGTTTAAGATGTACAGCATGTCCACTTAATCACTCATAGCATTTGCTACGTCATCAAGAAACTTTGTTTCAGAATCAATGTGATCCTGAAAACACATTCTGGTTGAAATTATCTTGCTTAGCATATGTAGTACGTCAGACTAGAGTAGGCCCATTGAATCAGTGTGGATTTCATAAGACAGTTCCTCCATAGGCTTCATTGATTCAAACAGCTTAAGCTACTTGTGACTTACTTGAACATAGCAAATCACGTACAGTACAGTAAAACCTATTTAAATAATGGAACTTGCAGAGAAGTTGAGTTACCATATCCCCACAAATACAGTGAGCACACTCTAGTCTGAGTTACTATGCTAAGCAACAGGATTTCTGCCATTTTTTAACAAGTGCCCAACTGCCCATGCATGTCCACTTTGATATATGTTTTATAGCTTCAGTATATATTCAAAGGAAAACCAGCATGCTAGATTGTCAGAGTTTAAGTCCCTCTTTGACCATGGAAACTCATTGGTCAATGATGGCCCGTAACTTGAACTTTCCACATAGAGTGTCTGTTAAGACCATTCTAAGTTAGAAGTGACTTGATGCCACATAACAACGGTGAGTAGTCAAAACAGTTTCTGGTTTTTAGCTACCATTAAAGCTACTCATAGAATGAATTTCCATTATCTATTGTTCTTAAATGACAGAACTTAAACATGCACATTTAGTAAGGGTTTTCGTTAATAAGAGGTAAAGTCTTAGATAAATAACAAATAGCTGAACTTTGAAAACTAATGTTTTATTTTTGTAAGCCTAAGCCACTAAATGAATCTTATAGTACCTTCAAGATTAACAAATGTGTTGTGATATAAAAATTTCTTGGATTAATGTCAGCTCTATTTACTTTGTCCTATACCTGGTGAAATAAACACTTAGCAACAAATATTATGTCTTCGCAACAAATACTAAGGGGTCTTTGTTACCCTTTGAAATACCTTGATACTTCCAAGGTTCTATTGTTGTTGCAACAATTTACACCTAGAAGAAAATATTCCATTACTTCATGTTTTTATTTGAGCTCTGTATTTTGTGGAATACCATGCTTGCAATTTACTAATTGCATGTTCAGGTTTTCATTATATGTCATGTCCTTGAATTATTACCCTGACTATTTGAGGGCGGGGGCCGGGAATATAGCTTTTACAGCTATAGCTAACTCTTTGTTTGTAGATTCTTCTCATGATAAAATTGTAATGATCACAGAATAAAATGAGAACATTCTGGTCATATACATACTTGTTCTATAGTTTTCTTCTGTATTGATGACTTGATTTGCTTATTAGCATTCCATATTGCTTTTAGAATATTCTGTTACTACATCATTCTTTTTTAATAGTGTAGGTTAAACATGATTGCCAGGTGAAAAGAAGCCACAAGATGGCACTTCTGAGCTGACTTGAACCTTATATTTCGCATACTATTGAAGTTTCTTAGTTTGCTTGGAATATTAGAAGTAATATTACTTTTGCTTAACAGTTATTTTATTTAAAATGATTTGGTTAATAACTATTGTCAAAAAACTCTGAAGAATACTGTGTTTTTGCTTTTAAAAACAATCTTACAGTCCAGGAAGTTCAGAAGATATATCATAGTGTATTACACAGAAAGCTTATGCTACAAAATTTTAATCTTTTTGTGCTAGCTTCTTTCCCTTAAAATATAAATTCTTAAAGTTATTTATTAATCTTTGAATTTTGAAAAATATTTATTTGTACTGGTGGTACTTGGATTATAAAGTGACCCCCTATTCTTAATGTTTTTTTTTTTTTGAAAATCCTATTGAATTTCTGTTTTGACAGGGAGAGTTTTGCTTTGCCCGCTGTACTAACAGCTAAATTTGAGAGCCAACTGGTTATTTTGCAGATATTTATATATATTGACGGATAGGCAGTGTAATAAAATAAAAAGCCAATGTTGCCTCTGAATAAGAGACATACTGACGAGAAACGTGGGGCAATAGGGACTTCCAAGGGAGAGACAGGAGTTCCAGTTGGTCTTAGATTTCGTCAGATTCCTTTAAAAACTTAGAATGTCAATATTATGAATTGATGGTTCCTATAAATGTCTATTTTGAAGATTATATTCTTTACATGACTTATTCTATGGTCCAATTCAGGGATTTCACAAAACTGTGTTTTTAAACAATTGCAATAAATTTTATTACTGTTGGCACGGTGCGAAAGCAGTTGTGGCACTTGGATACAAAAGTGCTCCTGGACTGCTTCCTTGCACTAGTTTTCTCCTGAAAAATATTCCCTTGGGCTTGGTTGCTTCTGCTCCTGTTTCCAGTAGGATGGGTGGGTGGGTTGTTGCAGTGAGAAGGAAAAGAAAATTTCTCTGCTCAAGTATGGTGTGTTTCCACTTACCCACAGTAGCTTCTTGAAGCTTAGCCTGCTTAGAAGCCCTGTGACTGTCTGGATAATGTTAGGGTAGAAGGGGTAGAAGGAGGAAGAGAAGAAACATTGATTTCATTAGTTCATCTCCTGGTCATGCAGCAGCCATTGGATGTAAGCTTATACAGTATAACTTCCCTTAAGTGGGTTTCACCTTTTTCAAGGTCCAAAACTCAGATTTCCCCTACATTTTTATTATATCTTTCTTTTACTTCTTTTTTAGCTCTGTGTGTCAAATTGAACACTATACATTTCAAATTTTCAAATACAAGCTTGTTTCAAGTAGATGAAAAGCAGTAGGAGTTAAAAAGCAATGTCAACATTCTTTGGTTTTTAAAACATCAGTTCCACTTGCTAAACATTCTACCCTTTAATATGTTTGTTACATAACTTGACTTATTCTGGTAATTTTACAGATCGATAGCAGCCCCCCCACAGGTTTCCTATTTAAGTTTCAGACTGATTTTTCTCTTAATTGAAGTTCCTACTGTTTATTTTTTCTTCTCCTGACTTGTTTCTCCTAACTTCAGCAACTTTTCTGTAGTTTTTTTTTTAATTGTGTCATTGCCTCGCTTCTTTTAGGCATACAGTGCAGTTTCTTCTACAACTTGGCTCCATCTGTCGATGGTTTCCACCCACCCAATTTTTCATTCATATATTACTGGGCTACATTTTCCTCAGTCTCAGTTACAGGTCTCTGGTGCAGTTTGCAACTGGTATTTCTTTCAAAGACTTTATAGCAGTTATAAATAGTGTGGCTTTTCAAATATGCACAACTTTCAAACCAGATGCCAATTTTTCAATATTCTGATGTATCGGTTACTGTTTTTATGTTCTGTTTCTGTCATCATATTTCTTTTCCACAGTCTTTTTGATTCACAGAAATGGGTTGTCATGTGCCTACACAATTTGGAACCTTCTTAAGCATTGGTTCTCAACCAGTGCTACATGTACCTGTGCTGATACATGGGGGTTCACAATAAGAATTCACTCTTTGTTCACCCCTTGTCAATCCCTATATCCTCTTTCAGACATTACATGCCTTCTCCTGGAAAACTACATACTGTGAATTACTAGTCTGTGAATTTTTGGCATGTAGACTCTGTTGTCTGTTTTTCCTGCATGCCAGCTTAGCGTAAGTGGTAATGTTCTTCTAACACATATATTTCATAGAAAAGGAGGCTTTTTGTATTGTGGTTGGATTCTGCTAAAGTGATTACTTGAGTATATTACAAGTTGAGTATCTTGGGAGCATCTTTAGCTCAATTTCCCTTCTCTTTACAAGCTCTTTAGGTAATAATAGGTTGTGCCCAACATCAGAAGAGATCTGTTGAAGGAGTGACACATTCCAGCCATCTTTGGCACAGCCTTTTAGATTTCAATGAAAGTTACTCCTGCAGTGGTGTTTTTAATGTGACGTCAGAGACTGCAATGATAAAGGAAATTAAGAATGACCTGGGCTATAATTAGCCCCTTGCTCATATAATGTTGAGTGTAATATACAGTGGACCCTTTTATAACAAACAGTTTGTATAACATAAAATCTGTACAGCATAAAAAATTCCGGAGATAGGGGAAATTTGCTTAACATAATCTCCTATGGGGAGAATCCGTACAACATAAAAATGGGATTACTCCATTTTCAATGCATTCCTATGGGAATTTGTATAAAGGAAAATTTGCTTAACACAATTTCATTTGGAACGAATTAATTCCTTTATACAAGGTACCACTGTACTATCAAATGAACACCTAAATTCTGTAACAAAAAAGTTGTGACAATGTAAAGACCTTCCAGTGCTTGAGAAGGAGTGTATTATAATCTAAAAAAAGTTTATGCTGAAATACTGATAGAAAAAAATCTGCTAGTTTCAGTGGCCCCCAAGACCCTTTCAGTTTTGGTATACTGAAACAAAGTGACACGGCTGCCTCTGAAAAAATGTACAGTATTATGTAATCCTGCCGTCCTTCCTTTCCCATCCTTCCTTTCTACACAGATGATTTCTATAGTTCAGATGAACAGAAATGCAAGTTAGTTGTAATCCCTCAAAGGGGCTGTGTTTCCCCCACTCGCAGTTTAGGTGTAGCCCTCAGGCTATATTGCCTGCCATTGGAACATTAGTCAAGTGCAGCCCAAGTCTCTTTGTGGTAATGCTACTTTAATATCTTACTCCTTTAACTCTATAATTTTCTACTAATAATGTTTTATTTGATTGGCTTCTCAGTTGTAAAGCTCCCAGAGAGTGCTATGCACTATGAGGCACGATAGAAGCTAAATAAATGAATAATTTTTTGTAGCAAATAAACTCTTGCTGTCACCCTATGCTGATGCTGGCAGCCACTGTATACACATACAAGACATTCACATTATTGCAAAAAAAAAAAAATTAGTGTAATCATTTAAAAGAAGGACACACACATTTCTAATACTTTGATAGTTTTCAAAACTGCATTGTGGGAATTAAGAAGGTACTACCTAAAGTACTATGTGAAGGAATTATGTTGGAGATTGAGGACAAGACAAGAGAACTGTTTCTTTTCAAAGCCTTAGTTATACTAAGGAATTTTCTGTGGAAAGATATGTGTATCAGATAAGATCACTTAAAGGGTAATAAACAGTTAATAGTAGCTATGAATGATTGATATATGAGTAGGTAGCTATATGGTATACTGCAGGGCTGTCCAACTTTGAACAGGCCGAGGTCTGGCCTAAAGTGCCTGAGGGCTACTACACTAATACCTCTACTTACGAATTTTAACCATTCCGAGCACATGCTCATGGCCCTTGAACTCCCCGCTCAGCTAAGACAGGGGCTGGCAGACCCAGAACTTTGCTGGGGCAGTAGTGATCCTTGGGATGGGGGAGGGAGGGGTGGAGAACTTATCCCCTCCCTTTTTTTATTGATGCCTGGCAGGCTACTTTTGAACCCTTCACGGGCTACCAGTAGCCCGCGGTCTACCTGTTGGACAGCCCTGGTATACTGCATCCCAGAAGCTGTGGAAGAAAAATGGTCTGGTAAATATGTCTGTGAAGATTCTCAGTCATCCAGGTGAGTTTATCTGTCAGTTGAGTCATGGCTACTGGACTTCTTTTTTGAGAGATAAAAACGTTTCGCTGTTCATCCAAACAGCTTCATCAGCTTGGTAAATACTTTTGCCTTTATGTCTGCTTGAGGATTTTGAATAGATACTTGGTTGGCTTTGTGGCACAGTGGTTAAACTGATGTACTGCAGCTCATGACCCAAGGTTCAATTCCAGGTAGCTGGCTCATGGTTAACTCTCAGCCTTCTATCCTTCTGAGGTCAGTAAAACTGACTACTGGCTTGCTAGGGGGTGGGGAGTGATGTGTAGCCTGCATAATTAAATTATAAACCACACAATGTGTGTTTTAAATGCTATGGGGTTGTATATAAACAGCATGCTTTTGCTTTGCTCTATCACTATCCAGATACTCCAGGCAGCCCTCAGCTGTAAGCAAGTCCACCACACAGAGCACTATGTCCCAAGATCACTTACAGAGGTTGGAACACTGGGTCAGGAGCTAGACAGACAAGAACATCACAGCAAGAATGACAAGTGCAGAATGGCAAGGCAAGGAATCGGACAGCTCAGCCAAAGATCTTTGTTGCTGTGGCCAGTTCTGTAAGGGAGAGCCACTCCTTAAATAGGCCCTCTACCAAGCTTCCCATGCGAAACTCGAGAGATATCTGGCAGCTGCTCTGCAGACAGGCCCTGAGTATGCATTACTAGGATCTTTCTGGCCCTGAGCCTGCAGCTGCTGTGTGCCAGATCATACCCGTCAGGGCCTGAGTCTGCAAGCACTGCAGCCACTGTGGGCCAGATCATGACATGCTGTTGTGGAAAATAAAATGGTAGAATATATAACATTTGAATTATATGAAATATTACAGTGTTTCACATAATCTTTATCCAACCACTCTGTAAAACATGAGTGTAGGTAGAAACTCATGATAAAAATGTATGGCTACAATTTTCTATTCATGATGTGTTGTCAGTTTGCTTTTTGTCCATCTACAGCAGTGGTTCTTCTTCGTGGACTCTGTGAATCCACACATAGGGTCTTCGTGCGCCTGCGTGCGAGTCTCCGGTCCTTCCAAGCTGAAATAGTAAAAGTCCCCCCCCTCCACTGCGCATGCTCCCGCCTTTCCCACCTTGGCGCTCAGTTCCTTTTTGCCACCGCTGAGATCGGACACGTCCCTTCCAGCTCCTGCAACTGAAAAGGAAAGTGCTATTTTGATTACTTCTTTCTTTCTCTTGTTCTATTTCTATTTATCCCAGTACCCCCCCTCCGTTTCAAGCTCTCCGGGTTTTATTTCTTTTCTTTCAGGGACCTCCCGCCCTTAGGGGTGGGGGGATTTCCCCGTTATTACAGGCCTGCCCCCGGTTTATGGCATCGGCAGGACTTTTTAAAAGGTGCGAGGCTTGTCCGAATAAGATCCCGCTTGCAGACAGACATAGCCTCTGTTTATACTGCTTAGGAGAAGCCCACCAGCCGGCAGCCTGTCCGCAGTGCAAAACATTAACCAAGCCGGCCCTGAAA
This sequence comes from Phrynocephalus versicolor, assembly GCA_023846285.1. Lineage (NCBI taxonomy): Eukaryota > Metazoa > Chordata > Lepidosauria > Squamata > Agamidae > Phrynocephalus > Phrynocephalus versicolor. Next base: position 2,907,817 of record JAHTLZ010000021.1, read on the forward strand.
CACCGTCTGGGGCGTGTAAGGGCATACCTCTGGGAGAAATCCTTTAAACCGATGGACAACCCTGACCACTCGGAAGCCTCAATGTCCTCAACATCTTCAAAGTCTAAATCCTCGGCAAAATCTACCGAGCACAAGAAAAAGAAAAAATTGGTCTCTGCCTTGGCGCCATCTGATAGGTACCAGACTGGGGAGTTGGGGTCGAACGCACCATTCTCGCCCCGCCCAACACCGCCGACGCTGAAACAGTCCGCGCTCACTTCACCGGAGGCGCGTGACGTTGAGGGGGTTCTGAGCTGAGCTCACTTAGACAACAGTCCGTGAGTGTCAGCCAGGATGACCATTGGGCGAACCATTTTCAAGAACAAGCAACAGTCGCCCACGAACCCCCTCCAAGCCCTACGATGTCAGCGGGCTTGCCTTCTGGCCAATTGGTCCTGGACACGGACATGACTGCTTTGAGCTACGACCCGCATGCGCGTTTGCAATCTTTGCAAGCCGCCTCTTCGCAGTCAGTGCCTACAAGGATTGACATTGAGGAGCGAGGACATTCCGCTCCGGGACACCACGCAGGACAGCACGGTGCGTCTGCTGCCCCCGTTTTTGACATTGAGGAACGACATCATCCCGTTCCCCGACACCCTGCTCAGACGCAGCGCGGTAGCCCGTCCCCGTGTCGGGACAGAAAGCGGGTTCGTGTGGAGTCACCTGGCCGCACCTCTTCGACCTCCTTCTTGCCTAGGCGTCGACGATCGCAACACTGTCGGGCTAAGCGTCATAGACGCCAGGGATCTTCCACCTCTTCATTACACACCCCTGAGGTCGCAAACACAAACGCCGTGCCAAGAAACGACGTCGCTACAACCACCTGGCATCATTGTCCTCCGACTCAGAATCTTCTTCTACTTCCTCAGCGTCAATGTCACCATGACCCAGACGACGTCGACAGACAAAGTCAAAACCGCGTGCCGAGCGCCCCCTGGTGTCGAAGGATAATATTGTCCCGACTGTAGACCTCACTTGCCAAGCCTTGCCTGGTCCCTCAGATCTCCCTCAAAAAGCTAGAGATCAGGAGCCACAACAGCCACAACTGCCAGACTCCCCTGTAACTATGGATCGCCCATTGACAGAGGAGTCGGAAATGGAGGCAGATTCTCAGACCTCCCATTGATCCACGGTGTCCAAAACGAGGCATTCGGAGGCTGAGATGGCAGACAACCAACCCTCCACACCAACAGAGGATTTCAAGCATTATTCCCAGATGGTCCACAAGATCGCACAAGTTATGGGATTGCAAGTACAGCTCCCAGCCACTAGCGAATCCTGCAAATTTTTCGGCCATTTACATAAATCTAGGCCTCCACTGCTTAGAATGGGCTTTATACCATCCATGTTGGACAAGGCTAAGGAAGCCTGGGCCAAGCCTTCTTCTAACCCTCTCATCCCAAGGAGGGTAGATAATTTATACAAAACTCATGGTGAAGGCACCGACTTCTTGGCAAAGCATCCCCTCCCCAACTCCGTGATAGTGAATGCTACCCAGAACAGGGGGAAGTCACACTCTAATACTACCCCAAGTAATAAGGAGGCTCGAAAGCTGGATCTCATTGGTAGACGCCACTATTCTCTTGCCTCCTTTGCTTTGCGTGCTCTGAATTATTTATGTACCATGGAGGCTTATACCCGTCACATCCTCCTGACCTTTCCAGCATTCATAGACATGCTTCCTGATGACCATAAGACCCAGGCTCAAGCGTCTTACTCGGAAGTGTTATCACTCATTGACTATCAAATGATAACCTCACTCCATCTGACGGATGCAGCCTCTAAACAACTGACAACGGCAATCCATCTCCGCCGCCATGCTTGGCTCCGCACAGCCAACATTACAGACGATGCTAGAAATCGCATTGAAGACTCCCCATTTGATGGGGAAGGGCTGTTTGCGACCTCCACTGATGCCTCTCTTGATAATATACAAAAGATGTGAAAAGCAGCGAAGTCCTATACCTATCAGGGCACTACATCTCAGTCATCCTCCAGGCCCCCACACCAGCCTTGGAGACACAAGAGGTCCCAGGGCAGGTACCGAACACCGTATGCTCAGTCATCCTATCAACGCCCTGCTCAGCAGCCCCGACAACGGCAGCAGCAGTCAACTCGCCGTTATGACCGGAAGCAAAAGCAGTTAGCCTGACCCCGCCCATCCCACCGCCGACATCTGTCTCAGACCCTTTCAACGGTCATGGCTTCAACTCACAATGGATGCCTGGGTATTGTCAATTATCGAGAGGGGCTACCGAATACAGTTCCACCACCGACCTCCTCTCGGAAAGGTCATCACTATGCCATCATTTACAGCTCTAGCGGAAGAGGTATCCACTCTGCTACAAAAAGATGCTATAGAGCCTGTACCATCAGGAGATCTGTTAGGTTTCTACTCTCGATACTTCACGATACCCCAAAAAGACGGAGGTCTTCGACCTATTTTAGATTTGTGAAAGCTAAACACCTTCATAAAGAAAAGAAAATTCCGCATGGCCACGCTAGATACCATCATTCCCCTCCCACAACGCGGAGACTGGTTCGTCCTCAATCTACAGGACGCATATTTTCACATATCAATAGGTCCACAAGACCGCAGGTACCTCTGTTACTGAATTGAGGGCTCCACATACCAATGCAAAGCCTTGCCCTTCGGGCTCTCCTCCGCCCCACTGGTATTTATAAAGTGCCTGGCGCCGATAGCAGCCTTCTTCCAGCTTCAGGGAGTTCAGGTCTTTCCATATCTTGACGCTTGGCTGCTGGTGGCCCCTACAAGACAAAAGACAGAAGCAGACAGAGACCTTACCATGAGGATACTTACCTCCCTAGGACTACAGCTCAACCTAACCAAGTCCATCCTATCTCCCTGCCGTTCAGTACAGTATATACGAGCTCTTCTGGATGCCAGACGAGCCAAGGCCTTCCTGGCTCCAGACCGGGCCAAAAAGATCAGGAAAGCTCTACGCCCCTTCCGCTCTCTCGCCCGCGTCTCGGCCCTGCAAGCCCAACACCTGCTAGGTCTTATGGCTTCTACCACTGCCATTTTGCCTCATGCCAGGTTACGCATGAGACCACTGCAGGCATGGCTCCTAGACCGTTTTCGCCCACACCAAGACAGACCTCACAAACGGCTTGCGGTCACGTCATCACTTCTGACCAGTCTCAGATGGTGGAAATCTTCAACCAATTCACAGGTGGGCAGACCATTCAGACAGCGTTACCCGTCTATTCAAATCACGACAGACGCCAGTATGACGGGCTGGGGAGCCACCTGCAAACACCTGTCAATTCATCACAGGTGGAACCACAGGGAAAGGGGACACCACATCAATTATCTGGAGCTTCTCGCCATAGTCAAAGGCGTTCGAGACTCTCCTGTCCCATCAAACAGTCCAAGTCATGACAGACAACACAACGGCGCTGTATTATCTAAACAAACAGGGTGGCACCCATTCGCGCTCCCTGCTACGACTAACCAACAAACTCTGGCTTTGATGCATCCGCAGAAAGATTCACCCTGTAGCCATTCGCATCCCCTCCGAAAACAATGTCACAGTGGACACACTGAGCCGTCTCCAGCACAACAACCATGAATGGAGCCTCTCAGACTCATCATTCTCCCAACTCTGCAGCAGATGGGGCACCCCCTGCATGGTTCTCTTTGCAACACAAATCAATATGAAGTGCCACCTATATTGTTCCAGAGCAGGCCTCGGCAGGTATTCCAAGGGGGATGCCTTCTCCACCAGATGGCCACCCAGCCTCCTATATGCATATCCCCCAATACCACTCATTCAAAGGACCCTCCTAAAGATAAGACACCAGAGGGCCCGCGTCATTCTGTTGGCACCAGGCAGCCATGGTTCCCTTCCCTTCAAGCAATGGCGCAGGATTTCCTCCACTTGCCAATTGTGTCGGACCTTCTCACACAGAACCACGGCTAGGTCCGACACCCAGACGTTGCCACTCTCCATCTGACGGCGTGGTACATCAACTTACAGTAGAAGAGGTTCTTGGACGTTCCAGGAAACAGTCCACGAAAATCCTGTATACCCACAAATGGACTTCCTTCGTCCACTTCGCCCAACGCCATTCCCGGCCATATCAACCAACTACCATACACGTTGTCTTGGACTACCTGCTTCTCCTCTTCAACAGGGGCCTCTCTCTGTCTACTTTGAGAGTCTATATGGCAGCTATAGTGGCACACCAACCGCCAGACTCTGAAGCAGCAACTCTCTTCAGGCACCCTAAGCTTAAGAGTTTCTTTAAAAGACTGGCTAACATCCGTCCCTCCAATTGCGGCCCAACCCCACAATGGTTGCTGTCCATAGTGCTCAACTGCCTCACCAAGCAGCCCTTCGAGCCCATGGCTACTACCTCTCTATATCTTCTCACTTTAAAAACTGCTTTCTTAGTAGCGGTGACATCCACTAGGAGAGCGTCAGAGCTCGCAGCCTTATGTGCAGACCCACCCTTCCTCAAATTCCATCACAACCGGGTGGAGCTGCACACTGATATCTCCTTCCTCCCGAAGGTAGTCTCGAGCTTTCATGTTTCTCAACCGCTCATTCTCCCAACCTTCTTCCCACACCCCTCAACTCACCTGGAACGTCAACTGCACTCCCTCGATGTCAAGAGAGCTCTCCTCTTTTACACCGCCAGGACAGCGCCTATAAGAAAGACACATAGACTTTTTGTTAGAACCTCTGAACCGTCTAGAGGTCTTCATGTTTCCCCTCAATCCATTTCTCGTTAGATTGTTACTTTAATCAAAATGGCCTACGACACGGCACATGTTCCCCTACCTGCTACTCCCATGGCTCATTCTACAAGGACAGTCTCCTCCTCTACAGCCTTCCTCAAAGAAGTTCCCCTGGAGGAGCTCTGCAGAGCGGCGACCTGGTCTCGTCCATCAACATTCCTCAAGCATTACAATTTGGATGTCCGAGCCAGATGACAAGCCGCTTTTGGGAGAGACGTCCTGATGGCTACAGTGCCATGACTACCCTCCTCCAGTAAGTCAGCTTGCTAGTCACCCTATGTGTGGATTCACAGAGTCCACGAAGAAGAACTGCAGGTTACTTACCTGTAAATTAGGTTCTTCGAGTGGACATCTGTGAATACACACTTCCCACCCTCCTCCCCTCTCTCCGTCATGGCCATACAAGCTTTACGTTGGTCAGCGGCAGACCAGAGGGGAACTGAGCGCCAAGGCGGGAAAGGCGGGAGCATGCGCATTGGAGGGAGAGGGACTTTTACTATTTCAGCTTGAAAGGACCGGAGACTGGCGCTCAGGCGCACGAAGACCCTATGTGTGTATTCACAGATGTCCACTCGAAGAACCTAATTTACAGGTAAGTAACCTGCAGTTCCCAACCTTGGGTAACCCAGGTGTTCTTGGATTGCAGTTCCCAGAAGCCTTCCTTCCAGCTTTGATGGCTGTAGTTTCTGGAAGCTGCTTTGTAGGAAAAAAGGCAGGGTAGAAATTATTTATTTAATTCCTGTAGACATCACTTTATTTACATTGCAAGGTTGATTCAGATCAGTATCTCTTGCCATATTTAAGATGGTCCTCCATGTAATGCTGCACTCTCTTCATTCATGTACAGCATATGGTACATGGTCAGCAACCTTGTGTATATCTAGCTAGACAGGTGATAGCATATTTAAATTCTACATTATGTGATGCATGCTGGCAATATTATCTGTAGTAATGCAAGATTGAGGGAATTTCTATTTTTTCAAGGAGTATTTGTTTTGAAGTGTTGGTAGCTACTGCCCTTTCACACAGTTCTACACATGTGGTGAATTGAATTCTTCAAAAGGACACCTATCTTTGTTTTTAAAAAGTGTTGGGAAATCTACTATACAATTTTTGTATCAACAATGAACCTTACTGATTTCCAGGTATGGGCATTTTGTTTTGGAACCAGTAGGTTACGAAACAAACCACGTGAGCCCAGGTAGTGCTCGGAACCGGTAGATACACACAGATCCAATTGCTTTACCTTTCTCTCCACCGGCACAGAGCTGAGCTGCAATGAGGAAGCACACTGTGATGTCATCTTTCTGCTTCATGCTGCTGGCCAGTCAGAGAGGGAGGTGGGATGATGCTTGTCCTTGCACAGCTCTTGATTGGTCAGCATCAAAGATCAAGCACAGATGACATCACAGCATGCTTCCTTGCTGGATTTTAAGCCTGCGCGAGACAGAGAAAGGTAAAGCAATTGGATATGCGTGTATCAGCCGGTTCCAAGGACCACCTAGGCTCGTGTGGTTCTTTTCGTAACCTACTGGTTCCGAAACGAAATATCAGTCCCTACTGATTTCAGTTCAGTGAAATCACAGGTTATATGAAATCATCATGGCTTTCTCCTTCCATGTAAAATAACATAGTTTAACCTATTCCTATATGTTTGAAATAGAATACAGTAATACCTCAGGTAACGAATGCCTCTGTTAACGAAAAATTTGATAATGAAACAATTTCCGGGAATAGGGATGTTTCGGTTAATGTAAATTTCCCATGAGGTACCTCGTATAATGTTTTTCCCCATTAAGCTTTGCAAAAAAAAATGTGTACACAGGCTGCATTGCTCCCCCCTTCGTTTGTGGAAGTGTGGGAGGAGTTGGAGCAGTTTTTTCATCGTGTTTTGGAGCCATTCTGGACATTTTTTGCAGCGGGTTTTGGATGTTTTGAACTTGGAAAGGTAGGGAGCTGAGGTTTTCTTGCATTCTTCTGTCCATCTTTGCGTTCTTTTCCATTACTCTCCAGGCAGGAATGGGCTGGGTTTGTCTTGCTGCTTGCTTTTATCCATGTTTGCATTTTTTTTCTATTGCACGTTTGGCGGGAATAGGCTGGAGTTTGTCTTGCTGCTTTCTTTTGTCCATGTTTGCATTGCACTGCAGGGTGGTGGTGTTCCGTGTGTGTGTGGGTGTTCCAGCTCTGCATGCCTTTAAAGTACACTTTATAAAGAGGTCTGAAAAATGGCTTTTTTGCCTTTTTTCGGACCTCTGGATTGGATTGACCGGTTTCCCATTCATTTCTATGGGAAACTGTGTTTTGTTTAACATAATTTTCACTCAGCAAAACGGCCTGCAGAACTAATTAATTACATTATCTGGGGTATTACTATATACTTAAATAGCATTTGAAGCCTGACAACACTACAGTTGCCTTCTTTTTGTACGTAATGCCCGAACCATCTGTACTTGAATAATCAGAGGGAGTGAATGTTGAGGATCAGTTTCAAGAAAACCTCTTTGAGTCTTATAGCTATAGGGGATTATTGTGAAGCAGGTGAGTGGTTTTAAATATACATTGTGCCTTACAAATAATGCTGTGGAGAATCTTTCCAGTTTGATAGTAGCTTACTTACGTGTAACACCAGCATCTGGTAAGAATCGAGCATTTCTAAGCCTTCAGTATGGTCCCCAGCTCTGAACTGTAAACTCCTTTGTGTCCTCAGAATCTTCCCCAGAAATATTGTGAATGCTGCGGATCAGACTTGAAGATATAAAGGAGGAAGGGGGATACAATAGAGAGAAACTCTTGTTTGATGAGTAGTCTTTTACTCATGCAGTGCTAAATTGCTATGCTTTACCCTGAGAAATTTGCTACTAGCTTCTGAAATAAATGTGCTTTGTCTGTAGCTTTCAAAGTATGAAGGAACTGAATATTTAATTTAACGGCAAAGAAATATTATGTTTAAATTATGGATTGTTTTAAAATATTAATTACTATCAAAACAATTCTATTGTATTTTGATTGTTTAGCACGTCATTATATATTTTACAAAAAAACCTTATGCTTTGAAACCCAAATCTTACAGTAGGAATTCTGCTTAAAGCACAATTCTAACCATCCATCACTGAAATGTTTTGAGACTATCTACTGTATATGACATTATTATAGTTGGTGTATTAAAGGACTTGATGTTCTTGGTTTTTGTCAATGACTGATAGCTTTTTCAGTACTGTGAACTGCTGTTATACTTTGTCGAAATAGTTGTGGCAAGCTTAATCCTATATGGCAGCAAGCCGACATCTTTTGTGGCTGACAGAAATACCACTGACAGATTATTAAAATGTTTTAATCTCCTAAAATCAAGGTCTATTTTAAAGCATTAAATGCAGGTTATATGCTATTCTATTGTGGAAATGTACGTAGTTAAACTATATTATGTACAACATGTTGAAAATAAACTAGCTATTGCTTTCATATTAAACTACCACAGATATTAATACAGGTGAATTTATTTCATAAACTTTGGCTATTTCAGAAATCAACATGGCTTTCTTTTTAGATGAGATACTGTTTTTTTATCAGTGACTATTGTTTTTTTAAATAATATATGTTTTCAGCTTAGGATGATGTTTAGCCTTTGACCTAACCACTTTCTTACAATAAACAGTTTGTTGATGAGAGCAGCTGCTAGGAAGATTGCTTCCAGACTGTTCTCACAGTACTGAGTGAGAGAAAGTAAACCAGAGTGCACCTTACAAAAGCCAGGTGTCATGCAGAATTATCTTTATTATGATTCCATTGTATTATATTAACATCTCCATGTTGAAATACCCTGTAACTCAATATAGAAAATAGTCTTGTATCTTCAGAAACAAGTTGTTGAAGATATTTATAAAATATTAGAAGCAGAATTTGTGTGCAATAACTGCTTAGCTGTCAATGGATCTTTTGCTGAAATTTTCTTTTGAAGGATGAAATTAACCTTAGTAAGTTCAAGCATGATTAGGGAGAATCAGGTATCCTCAGTTACCTGGAAGAGTTTGCTGGAGACTTAAATAGTCCTTTAGTTCTGTACCCTATATATTCCTGTTGACATCCCATGGTAATAATGTAACGTGCATCATGTTGTAAAGATAAAAGTATTTTGTTTATGGAGAGTTTATGCTGTAATTGGACACAGTTTATAGCCTGCAAATCCTTATCAGCCAATATGATACATCTTCCACATATCTTAGCTGATATAAGAGATTAACATTGCCATTTGCTCTACTTGTTTTTGCTTTGCCATAAATAGGCCTGTTAGCTATTTTAAAAACATGTTTATTAAATATTGCCCAGTTGCCCAAATTTATCTAGCTTTGTTCTCTCCTTCCAAAGGAAAAATTCAGCATTTGTGCTGGTTTTGTATAAGTGTTAAAGCTGAATTTGTGCAGACTTTAAATAGCAGTTGTTTATCATATCATCTAAACTGAGACAGCTAAGAGGCAATTCTCTGATGTCTAGAAGTGCACTTTAAAAATGGCTAGAATTCTTTCGGTGATTTTTTTCATGTGCAAGTTAATTTATGTAACTCATGTCAAGTGAGTTCGTCCAAACTATAACAAGGCACCCATCACATTGCTAGGTGCTAAATTTGTGTACATTTGGACATGCCTTTTGTAAAGCCAATCAGCATCTTGTTAGTTGGCAACAACTCATGGTTGTGAGTTATGCAGTTCCCCTTACACAGGTGTAAATTACCAGTAGGATTCTCATCATTTTTTAAAAAGGGCTAATTATCTAACCAATGAATCTTGTTTTCCATGGAACTAAACTTTTAAAAAACTTCTGATTGCCTGAATTATATCCAGATGTCACTCCATTTTGTCTGCAGAACCTTTTCCCCCAATTTACAGTCTCAAATATTGCCTTGGTGTTAGAGTTACCTCTGTTCTCTCCCCCTCCTCCTAACCTTTGGCCCATGTGAGACATGTATTGCTACTATTTTAGAAGGCAGTTTGTTTCTTTTGGATTGGTAGGATGATATAGAAACTCTCCAAAGGATATTTGACAGTTTCACTTTTATATGTCTGAATTTAATATGGCAAGTAAAGTATGTACAACATTTTACTTTCATCATGGTGTTCAGTTCAGATCCAGAATGCAGCACCTTATTTTTAATAAAAGGAATTATTGTTAACCTTTGTGAACCAAACTTTTAAAATGTGAAAACAAGGTACAGTAGTAAGAGTTCAGCTATATGAAACTGTGATGTCTATAAATTAACCATACAAATAATGAACTGTTCATAGTTTTCACTCAACTACTCCTCTGTCTTTCTGTGTAATCTTCTGATTGCAGCAGATTTTAATAAACATATGGACTTAAAAATTTACTTAACGCTCAAGCAAGTGATTAAGTTTTATTAATTCTTGCAAGTGTAAGTCAGCAGCGATCTACTGTGGAAAAAAGAAAAATATTTACAGGTGGCTTACACTTTGCCTATACAATGATTTTGAAAATTATTCTTTTTTTAAGGATTAAAAATGAATTTGTTTTAATTTTAGCCTCTTTGTGTGTGTGTATGAGCATGCCACAATATGGATGATGCTCATAATTTAAAAATCATCCATTAACCCATCCATTAATTAATCAATCAAACTTGACCCATAACAATCCCATCTGGCTGTTGTGGAATGTTATATGTGTGCTTACCTCTTTCCTTATTTCCCATTGTTCCACTCCAAGTTATCTCTTGCTAGTTTTTCCTTTACTGATACTGAATCTCAGTTGCATGTTTTCAGGACTTGCGTAAATATTGAGACAGACTTTTTGGAAAGGACAGGATGCCTCAAAGGAAAACTGAGTTTTCAGCATGGTCAGTGTGAGCTTCTGTAAGTTAAGTAGCTGGGCTTTGTGGAAGCAGCAAGAAGTAGAGCTACAAAATGGTGTGGCATAATGAAAGTTCTTACAGTCCCAGTTTCTGTAGTCCAGTTTTGTGTGGTGATGCAACCATAGAAACACTTTTACCTGCTTCACTTTCATTACCTTTTCGGTAGTGAATGTCCCTGATGCCAGTTGATATATCAACAGTAACTTATTGGCAGTGTTGTTCTTAACATTTGAAGAATTATACAGTAGTTCTGTTAGGAGTCAGGGTGGTGAATCGTATATGAAACCACAGGATGTAACAGCTATTCTATTAATGAATGTAGAAATTGGTCCCAAGTGTGCAGTGCTGCCAAGCAAAGTACAGTGGAAAAAGTGGTAGGTCTTATGGTCTCCTTTGATACAACTGGGGGATTTCATGCAGCTGTCCATATTGCTAAGTGCAGTACATTCAAGATGTGTAAACCCATTGTGCTTGAGTCCCCAAGCCTGCTTAGGAAACCTTAATGAATAGAGAAGATTTGGTGATTGGTAAACATAAAATCACTGCATAACAGTTGGGAATTAGGGATGGGCAATTCGTAGGTTTGAAATGACCTGCATGAGCCCAGGTGGCGTTCAGAAGCTTCTGACACACAAGCAGCCAATCTCTTACTTTGGTCTGTGCCTGTACGGAGTTGAGCTCCAACAAGGAAGCAGGCTGCGACATCATCTTTGCTTCTCCGTGGTGCTGGCCAATCAGGAGCTGTGCAGAGACAGACACCATCCCGCTTCCCTGTCTTATTAGCCAGCACCATGGAGAAGCAAAGATGACGTCGCAGCCTGCTTCCTTGTTGGAGTTTAACCCCCCGCGACCCCAGATCAAGGTAAGAGATTGCTTGTGTGTCAGAGGCTTCCGAATACCACCTGGGCTCATGCGGACTGGTTCTGGAACAAATTGCCCATACCTATTGTGTGTGTGTGTGTATGTGTGTGTCTGTGTGTGTACACACACGCACGCACGCACGCGCGCGCGCACACACACACACACACACACACATATTCAATGGGAGAGAAGATCTCAGTTAAATATCATTCTGCTCATATTAGATGAAATCTTTTCATAGTGCAAGTCATATTGGATGAAATCTTGTTCATACTGTAAGTCAAGCTGTAACTTTCTATCCATTCCTCCCTAGTAAACAAAGCATTTCTGTTATGGTTTGGGCAGAAAGTTAGACATGCACGAAACCTGCGTGCAGCCACCCCCAAGAGATTTGCTACAGCAACCCTTTCTTTTCCTGGGAGAATGGATAGGAAGTTATGATTTGGTTTATACTATGCAGAGGGTTTCATTCATTGAGGTAGAACTGATTAATATTGTATGTGTTTGACGTTAGATCATTATTGGTGTAAATACTATAATTTTAGCAGCATAGCTTTTAATGAGGTATTTGAAGAGTGCCATCTTCCAAGCAGTAAAGTAAATGCAGAGAATGCTATAGAAAGTCCAAGTATATAAATGCATCTGCAGTTAATTATGGCTTAATTATAGTAGCTTTTTTTTTCTTTCCCTCAAGTTGGTTTTTGTTCCTTTAATAATTGCCAGGTATTTAAAAGCAGTACCACAACTTCACGCTCACAGTTCTGTGCTGTTTGTGTTATTCTAAAAAGGTCTCCAAAATATGTAGGGCAGCTATTTGAACATTAGTAACAAAACCTTTCATTTTAGTGGCTATTAGAAAATACAACAAAACTGAACACACATCTTGGTCTATTGCTTATAATTTTATTGTTATTTTATTTATTTAAATTTGTCACTGCCCATCTCCACAGATGGGACTCTGGATGATTTACAGCATAAAAGATAAAACAATGAATATAAAAATCTAAAAAGCATCTAAATGCATCTAAAACCAACATATACATATAAATAATTATCAGGAATGAGTGGTGCAGCGTTAAAAGACAGAGGATCTAAGCCATCTCCAACTGCTTGATTCACCCCTGGCCACCTGTCAGAACCAGGTCTTTAGGCTTTTCTGGAAGGCCAAGAGCAAGAGGGCCTGTCTCACCTTTGGGGGCATGCTGTTCCAGAGGGCTGGGGCCACCCCAGAAAAGGCTTGTTTTGAGGACCCCGTCAGGTAGAATTGTCTTGTTGATGAGGTCTGTAAAATGCCCTCCCTGCACAATCGGGTGGGTTGGGTTGATGTGATGGGGATGAGACAGTCCCTCAGGTAACCTGGCCCCATGTCATGTAGGGTTATAAATTGAATTCGAATTCGACCTGGAATCAAACTGGCAGCCAGTGCAGCTCACGTAACAGAGGTGTTACATGTGCCGATCTTGGGGCACCAAAAATAACTTGTGCTGCTGCGTTCTGGGCCAGCGGTAGCTTCCAAATGCTCTTCAAAGGTAGCCCTATGGACAGCATGTTGCACTTGTCTAACAATCAGAGTAGCTAACTATAGAGCTAAGTTCAGATTGTTCTGCTTCACAGGTTTTGGTTTTATTTTAAATTGAGATGCATGACTGTCCATTTCATTTCGATTAATAAGCATAGTGCTTTTCTTTATATAAATTATAGCCAGCTTAGTAAGCATGATAATCAAAATATGATAATACATTGATAAAATGCAGAAATATTTCCTCTTTATTTAAAATATAATAATGAAACTGGCATTTAGTTGGTTAAAAAACAGGGAGACTCAGGAAAGTATGGGAAAGTAGCTAATGATTATCTGGCAGAGTGTATCTCCCAAAGGTCAGAGCTGGCCGGCCCACCTGTTCTTCTATAGCTCTCTTGCTTCCGGTTGCGACCCCTAGGGTGGCCCATAAGGTTGCAACATGCAATTGGGACTTCTCGGTGGCTGACCCGGCTCTTTGGAACAAATTACCAAGCAAAATATGCCAGGCTTCTTCCCTGGCATCATTTAAAAAGGCTGTAAAAACCTGGTTGCTCAGGGATGCCTTCGGCAATTGTTAAGGTGTGTTCTTTTCTTCTCGTGTCTGTTGTTTGTGCGTGTTATTAGTTGTTTTGTGCCACTTGCCGAGTATTTGTTTGTTGTTTGCATACTATTGTCCTTTTCTTTATATTTATTATTCCTTGGTTTTCCTTATATGCTGTGTTATGTAAACCACCCAGAGTTCCCACTTGGGAAAATCAGTCATGGTATACAAATAAATAAATAAATAAATAAATAAATAAATAAATAAATGATGGTACTGCAATGATTTGTTACAATATTACCTTGAAATACATTGCCATGTTGGGATACTGTGAAATATTTAATGCATTCTATGAAACAATACTTCTTAACATATTCAAATTTAGTACTAAAGAATGACTGAAATCCTACTGAGCAGTTTACCCAGATGGTATAATTTTTATAGTGAATTGCTGCAAGTTAAGAAATCTTCCTAGACTGTATGTGTTGCATAATGAAATTGCACAATTCAATAGTCAACAGATAATGCCTATGAAAATTTCATAACTTACAACAATGTATATCTTAAAATTATGCTATTTGAGCAATTGCACTTGAGAGTTATGCTATTAGAGTAACTGCACAATATAATTTCAGCCAATATTTTTGCTCAATAGACTGAAAAGTGTTAATCTGAAATAAAAATGTTGACTATATAAATTTAAATATAAGCATTATTTAATCTTTATAAAGGTACAATTTTTGTACCTTTTCACAAGCTGCCTCCTGTTGTAAGTGCAGCTGTAATAAGATATTTATTCAGATGAGTATTAAGAGTGTCCTAATAAAACAAGGTGGTAAAACAAAGGGGAATTTTGTGTGAGACATAAGGGTTAGGGTCTCAAATCAAAAGGCATGTAGTGTTTCAAATTGGCTTTAAACTAGAAAAGCTGATAAGAAACACAGGGAAAGGCACTGAAATTGGCCATTTTCCACAAATATGCAATCTAAGCTGAAGACATTGATATTCTTTATAGATTTTATTGCAATCTTATTCTTGTTCATGTCCCACAGGAAATCCATTGTTCTCTTTTGGAATGGCTTGGAATAAACACAGATAGATCAGGATTAATAACATCCAGCAAGTTGTCCCTCAAATTTGTAGCATCTGATGGCTCACAGATGGAGGTAACACCTTCACTCATGCCAGTGGTTACTGAGATGGACACTTTCTCATCTGAACATTTCAACTTTGACATGTACAAGCAAAATCTGCACACAAACAAACTTGGGAAAGTGGTCCTGTTTGCTGAAGTCACATCAACCACAATGGATCTTCTTGATGGGTAAGAGTCATGCTAGTAATTAATTTATTATACATATACACATTCATACGAGGATGTCTATAGGTCAAAAGTAAAGCAAATGCTTTGTTGAACTTCTTCTGGATTACTGAAAATAGTTCTAAGGTAAATGTGTATGGACCTTAGCAGCTGATTTCAAAGTCTACTGAAAGAGGTATTCATTTATTTATTTATTTTATTTGTCTCATTTAGAGGCCACCTTTCTCCCAAAGAGGGGACTCGAGGTGGCTCGCAGGGTTAAAAAACAGAATTAAAAACTCAGTAAATTATACATTAAGAACAATTAAACTCAAAGAGTAATTAGGATACATTGGACAATTTAAAACATTTAAAACTTTGAAAACAGTTTGTTCAACTAAAAAAATATCACCCAAGAACTCAGGTATGATTATTAAAAGCCTGTCTGAAGACATGGAGCCTCAAATGTGAGAGAAAAGATAAAAGGGAGTGGGCCAAACTGATCTCCTACAGTTAGTCAAATTAGTATTTAGCAGCAGTGCTATCACGTGTAAAATCACATATTTTTATATTTAACAAATTACAATATTAAAAGGAATACTTATAATTTTCTATAGGACACAGTAGTTTATCTGTGTTTTGGATATTTCATTTCAGAATGTACAGATGTCACAGTGCAAGCTTTTCTTCTTGAAAAAACAGCACCTTCTCATATTATAGCATACTAGATAGTGGCTATTTTTAACCCAAATAAATGATAGAAATGATGGGACCACCCCTTTTCTTTTTGAGGCACCCTGATTAAAGGTAATCTTCCTCTCAGTTTGTCTTATGAAGTCAGCACTTCTACATCGTTTAAAGCAGGGGTGGGCAACTTTAGCTCTCAAGCCACATACCCCACTGTCCTTTTTTTGTCCATGTTGCTGAACCCCTTTTCTCATGGGATGGGAATATTGTATTGGGAATTTTGCTGGTCAAAGGGAAGATGTGCTGTTTCTGAGGGTTTCTGGAAGACAAAATGTGTCCATTGATCCATCATCTCTTGTTTTTCCCAACTCTGGACATAGCAGTTCTGACTACATGGACCAGGTATTTCCTCCCTGTGTTTGGAGTAGATGCTCTAGTATATTGTTCTCTCCTACTGTTGAGTACCATATTTGTAGGTTGGACTGAATGTGCTTCACATCTAGAGCAATGAACTATAAGATTAAATTTATGTATGCTGCTCCAGCCATGTTAGAATCCTGTTTTTATCAGTCACAGACAATATTTTGCTAGAACATGTTGTTAGTAACATTGGTAAAGCTAAGCAGATTCTGCATTGCCACATGCTAGCTAGATTATTTGTGAAAGCATTTCAGAAAGGAAGAATAAAGATGTATAACAAATATAGAAACCTATGGGTTTATTCATTCCTGCTCTCATTTTTTCACTTTTTTGATATCACCTGACAGTTCCAGTGCTTTCACGGCCAACAATCACAAAAAGGTTTTCCGTCATTAATATTGATACATGGCAGCCAATATTTGTCAAGGGAAAAAGAATACTTACAAAGTGCCATGACTAAGCAATAGGAGAAGAGAGAATGCAAGATAACACTGTAACTAATTTCTAGAGTACATCAAAAATATTAAATATGGACCAGGGATTCTTAACTCACTTGTATATATTAATTCACAGTTCTCATGAGAGTATTATACAGTATATGGACTACACTGTGGGAATTGATCAACTGCTCCTTGTTTATGCAAGATAACAGGTTGTTTAAGTGCTGACTCTTGATTGGGGCTTCTGCCACTTTGCACATCATAGGGAGCAAGGGACTATCCACTGAAACTGACATTCATAGTGTTAGTTATTAGGGACAGTAGCACTGTTGTCACCTTACTATTCCATCTCCTGTTACTAGCCTTTATAGTATCTGGGGGTATGCTTTACTCTACTACAGGTATGTCTGAATTTTCGGATATACTGTATCCACAAAGGTTTGTGTTATAGCTGTATGTCTTGAAGGTGCCACAGCATTTTCCTTTTTTTCTTATATTTTAATTGTTTGAACACTCCCAAATAACTTTGTTTTCCATGTGATTAGAAGGCTAGACTTTGTTGAGTTCCATCCATTTTAAGAGCTGGATAGTTTGATATTGTGCTGATCAAACAATCTGAAGACTTTGATACCTCTGAAAAAGCCCTGAAAATGGTTTAAAGGAAATAAGGGTGGTGGTTGTTGTTTTGTTTTGTTTGTTTGTTTTAATTTAGAGGATAAAACCCAACATTAACAAAATGAAGGTTGTTTACTTTCACTTGAGCAACAGATAATCCAACTATCCACTGAAAGTGGAGTTTAGAAATCAGCTGGTAAAGTCCAACTGCAACCCAAAATATTTAGGACGGACCCTTGACCAGTCCTTAACGTATAGGGAACACTTAAGAAAAACAACAGATGCAATGAAAACCAGGAGCAGTATCCTACAGAAATTCTCTGGCACCAGCTGGGGAGCAGTTGCCACAGTTTTTAGGGCATCAGCAGTATACCTGGGACTGAGTATTGCATTCCTGTTTGGCTAAATAATACACATACAAAAGTGATAACTATAACTGCTTAACTATACTATGAGGCTAATATCAGGAACTATTAAATCAACACCATGTGAGTGGCTACCAGTGCTATCTAACATACCAGTCCAACACTTTAAAAGGCAAGCAGCTTTAAAAAGGGAGAGGCAGAAATGGGAAGCAAGCCAATACAGTGGTGGTACCTTGTATAAAGGAATTAATTTGTTCCAAATGAAATTATGTTAAGCAATTTTTCCTTTATATAAATTTCCCATAGGAATGCATTGAAAACAGCCATCCCTAATTGCGACCATTTTTATGTTGTACAGATTTGCCCCATAGGCAATTCTGTTAAGCAGATTTCCCCTACCTCCAGATTTTTTTATGTTGCACAGATTTTATGTTATACAAACCATTTGTGACATGAGGGTCCACTATAATTAACTATACACAAGGACTCTCATACATCAGATATCTAGACTGAGATCTCGGAATGGATGGCATTAAGACTGGACAATTTCAAATCCAGATCTGTTTAACTTCATGTCCAATCCAGTGCAATGCCCCTATTACCAGGAAAAACTGGTCAGCACTTTACTGGATTTGAATTAACCACTGCAGGTGCTAATACTGGAAACATAAGTGGGGTTGGCCAATAATTCTAATGGTGATTGTGGGCATGTCCCACAAACTTTACATTACATTACAATGGAATGACCCCTTAGAACAGTGCTCCCCAACCTTTTTATCCCCGCGGACCGGTAAATGTTTGATAATTTTTCCGTGGCCCGCTTGTTTTGATTTAGTAATTTTGATTTAACCTCCGTTCCCCCCCTCCTTCGTCTCCGAAACCGCCTTCACCTTCCGAGTCCCAACCACCCACCTCACCCCCCTCCTCCTCTTGTGGGCCTGCCTCGACGGGCCCAACCAGCCCCTACCCACCACCAGCCTCACGCGGTAGCCTCCCCACTGGCAGAGGATGAATCCTTCCCCCCCACCCCACCCCACCCCCACACCCCTGCTGGGAGAGGCCGTTTCCCCGCTTCTCCTCCTCTTCAAGCCTCCGCGTCCACCGGGCTCCGCCTCTTGAGGGCTCGCGTGGCAGTCCAGAGGGGGGCAGGCGCCGCGATCCAAAGCCGTTCCGGCGAGCCCGAAGGAAGGAGGGAAGGAAGGAGGGAGGGAGGGAGGGAGGGATCGCCCTCCGTCCGTCCGTCCGCCGACGGGGGTTGGGGGGGCAGCAGACGGAGGCGGAGAAGGGAAGAGGAGGAGCTGTGCACCTGCAGCAAGCAAGCCGGCCGCAGAGTGGGGGGGAGTAGGTGGGGGGAGAGCGCAGGACCGCCGACCCCGGCATCGGGCGGAGGAGGAGGAGGAGGAGGCAGAGGCTCAGGATTGGGCCGCACCAGCGAAGGGAGCAAGCCAACCCGGTCCTCACCGGCGGAGCTGAAGCGGCGCGGTTCCCCCCCCCCACATCCCTCTGCACATGTTTGGAGACCTCGCGCCTGGCCACTCGCTGCCGGCCAAGCCGGAATCCCCGTTCACGGGGGCCGCCTCCCTCCCTCCCTCCCTCCCGCCCTCCAAAAGTGCTCCTTGCCTGCCAGGGGCCTCTGGGGCTCCACCCCCCCGCGCGCCTCCCCCACTGGGAGATTTCAGGCGCTCCCCTTGAAAAGGCACCTGATGGAGATGGAGGTGGGGGGGAGCAGGAAAAGAGGAAGATAGGAGATGGACTGCCCCCATGAGGGCAGCCCCAGCCTGACCTCTGCAGAGCTGAGTCTCCGGTTTGAAGAGTCATAGAACAGGGAAATTGGAAGGGATCCTTAATCATTTCTGGGAGCCAGGCCGCCGCTGCCAGTGAAATGATTTGAAGTTCCTCAGGCGGCGGCCCGGTGAGGATTGATCCACGGACCGGCACCAGTCCGCGGACCGGGGGTTGGGGAACACCGCCTTAGAACGTTCCTTAGCACCCTGCAAAAACTGCATCATCTTGAGGGCACTGCTGTTCAATGGTTAAATGACTTTATTTATTTGTTTTTACAATTTATATGCTGCCACTACCCAAAGGTCTCTGGGCGGCTATCCAGCCTTATGCTTAGTTGCTGTAGAGACCCCTCATATGAAACAAATCATTCATTATTTGTACTGCACATTTTAAAAATCTTGTAGAATTTATTATTTTAATGTTTTACTTTTTATCCTTATTTTATAATGTCTTCACAGTGTTATACTGTAATGTGTTATGCCATGCAAAATACATAAGTTTATGATTGTGCTTCCTGATAGCTTTAGAAGAATGTTCTTTTTTGAAACCATTTACTTGGGTTTCAAAAACCCCATATCTGCAGAGGAAGGAGTCTTGTGATGGAGTGGTTAAACAATAGTAGTTCAGCCAAAACTCTGCTTATGATCAGCACTCACTCCCGACAGACTCTTGACAGTTGGCTCAAAGTTGACTCAAACTTCCATCCTTCTGAGGTTGGTAAAATGAGTTTCCAGTTCATGGGGGTGGGGGGAGGGATGTGTAAACTTCATAATTAAAATTGTAAACTGGCCAGTAGGTGCCTTTGGGGTGGCATATAAGCAGCACAATTTGATAGGCTTCAAGCCCCCTCATAGATGAGTGAAACTGCAGATAGTAAGGAATATCAGGAGTGACCACAGCAAATGAGAGTTAGGGGAAGGGGCAAGAGAAGGTAAGTGCACTGTGCTGTGTATGTGTGCTGGCTTGCAGCACTGGTAGCCACAGGTGTTGATAGTAGGGAGAGGACAATGTATGTGTGTCTGCCCATTGCAGGCTAGGCTACGGCAGCAATGACTACAGAGAGCTGAAACTGGATACTGGTTTCATGGATACAGGGATCCTACTGTAGTTCGATCCAGTTGGAGGTTTCCAAGGAGCCTGCTTATTCCTCAGATGAAAGGTGTGTTACTGTATTTGAATCTTTAACAAAGACACCTGTCTGAATCCCTGAAGAACCACTGCCTGTCAAAAATTGACTGTACAGTACTGGTCTTGAGGGATGCGTGATCTGACTCAGCATAAATATGTTTCCTTTGCTCTTATGCTGCTCAGTTTCAGTTTATCTCAACCCCTTAACATTAAAACATGCCTTAGAAAGGCATATGAATTATGTTTTAGAGACAGATAAGTACAGAAGCCTCTTAAGGTTGTAGTTATTCATTTGAATTTTTGCCTAGCACAGCTATAATATTCATAAACTCCATTAAGGTCAAAGGCTGTAGTCTAAGCAGATTCATTTTGAAAAGTTACAAATTTTGTTAGCTTTTTTAGTAAGTAAAAAAAGTCAGCCAATACTAGTCATTAACTTGAACCTACCCACATCTCTCCAATGTTACCCCTCCTCTTCTCAGCAATGCACTAATGTTAAAACATTTGTTTAAAGCACTGTTTGCCATCTGTCAATAGAAGTGATTCTTCATTACTGTAGTTCGCAATGTTTAAAAGCAAATTACCTTAAGAAGTAATACAGCCATGTAACCATAAGACTTTCATATATGCTTTTTTAAAGTATTAGAAGCCTACTAATAAATTTGAATATATGCACTGAATCAGTAGATGAAATGGTGAAATTTCACTTGGGAATGTATTGGTACTTAATAAATTGCACCACAGATATATAAAATTTATATTTAGTAGATCTCCATTTTTTAACAAGCTGAATTTCAGATCTTCTATATCAATCCCCCAAATCCACATACTCCTCAAAAAAGTTAAGGTATGGGAGAAAGTGGGCTGGAACTAATTTAATGGCTGAGTGACCTCACAGTAGAGAAACAGCCAGAGTCTAATAGGGGTCTTTGTCTACATATCCACCCTAGCTGGTAACTTGCCAGTCAAAAGTCAAGCAGGAGAAACAGGTGGAAACTATTAGACCTGTCATAAAGTTTGAAAAATTGATTCTGGAGTCTAAATGAATAGATTGAACTTGACAGTGTTGTCCTAAAGATTCTAAAAAAAATTCTATAGTTTAATTTGGAGTCCCTTGATTATTCATTAGTTCTCCAGATGGCCAGTATTGATGTACTACAGATTATAATACAAACTCTATTATAGCTGTCATGTATTTGCATGACTATCTGGCAAGCCGACTGTGAATTTCTCTATTAGTGCCTTTAAATTAAGAAGTATTAATCAAATTGTAAGATAAAGATTTGTATAAATATTAGATAATTTGGAATGAGCAGCTATACTTCATTATTTTTACATCAGAATCATTTCAACCCATTGAGGTTATGATTTTGGAAGTATTCCTTCAAAATTGTCATTGTCAGAGTTAATGAGGAAGCTGAAAGTAAAATATCTCATTTTATGTCAGTGTAAAGTCACCATTAACTAGGGAAATTTAGCATTCTTAGATTACTTTCATAACCTTCATATTGTGTTTATTATCTTTAAGGCTATTACATATTATTTTATGTAATATAATTAGACAATAGGTGGATTGATTTTAAAATTTTAAAAAATATAAATTTAAAACAGTATTTTAAATTATGATTAAAATCCATAGCTAAGTGGCTAGATATCAATTAGTATATAAATCAGATGTTCCATTTAGTACATTTGCCCTCTACATGGAGTTGCCCTTGACTCTCCTCCGGCGTTTGCAGCGGGTACAAAATGCGGCTGCCAGGCGGGTGTGAGTCACTATGACCACATCACCCCAGTCCTGGCTCGCCTGCATTGGTTGCCCGTTGCATCCCGGATTAGATTCAAGGTCCTGGTTTTAGTTTATAAAACCCTCCATGGCTTGGGCCCGGACTACCTGTCAGAGCGTATCGTCCAGCGATCGACCTCGGCCTGACCTGTTCGGCAGTCGCGAGCGCACTCGCTCCGGGTCGCCACCCCTCGAGAGGCCTGGAAGACGTTCACACGTAACCGGCCTTCTCGGTGGCGGCCCCCTTACTTTGGAACACCTTTCCGAGTGATGTGCGCTCTGCAGAGTCCCTGCTGGCCTTTCGCAAAGCCTTAAAAACGCTTCTCTTTCGCGAGGCCTTTGGCGAGCATTAATTAATTTGTTTTTCTCTCTCCTTTTTGCTGCCATCGACACTTGTTCCCAAGTAACTCGCCTCCCTTTAGTTGGCGATGCTGGGGCGTGTATGTGTTCTGTGTTTTTAAAGCTGTTTTGTTGTTTTACTCTGTCTAGTTGTGGTTTGTTATATTGTATTTTGAATAGTGCGCTTCGTCGCCACCCTGTAAGCTGCCCAGAGTTCCTCTGGGAAGATGGGCGGGATACAAATGCAATAATAAATAAATAAATAAATTTATTTGCTTCCTAAACAAGTGGGGTGGAATATTGCCTGGAATCCTGATCAATTTCACATGGCTAGTTGTGATGGACACCCCACAAAATGATGTAGAGAACTTGCAAGATTGCTGTTCCACACTTGGTAAATTGAATTTGATATTGTCCATTGATTTGGAACTGAACAGAGTTTGTCTATTGACTGGAAGAATGTTCCAAAACTTTAATGCAGTCTACATTCTTTACAGATTTGAAATAATTCAAGAACTGTCTATTCTCATGCATGGAGCCATCTCTTGTCCATTTATTTATTTATTTATTTATTTATTTATTTATTTATTTATTTATT
>JAHTLZ010000021.1:2930877-2968087 GCA_023846285.1 Phrynocephalus versicolor
ATTTATTTATTTATTTATTTATTTATTTATTTATTTATTTATTTATTTATTTATTTATGGCCAATGACCAAACTAACTCTTGTCCATTTCAGGTCTTTTTCTGAATATTGAACAACCTTCCTTATCACTGTGTTTTTGAAACTTGGGCGTACAAAAACAATTTGTCATCCAACATATGGGATGGTAGTAAAAATAGATAAAGCAAGTATAAAAAAACTAAGTACACCTTATGATTCATTAGTTTATAGAACAAATTTTAGCAGCTATAACTTAAAGTAATCATTTTCTGTACGACTTAACAGTCATACAGTGGAGTCAGTGAAGGAATTTTAGCCCACTCTTCTTAACTACCTTGCATCAGTTCATTGAAGTTTGCCAGCATTTGTTTATGTATAGCTCTGTTAAGGTCCTGCCACAGCATATCAATTGGGTTCAAGTCTGGAATTTGGACCATTGCAACACCTTGATTCTTTTCTCTTTTGGCCATTCTTTTGTAGATTTGCTGGTGTGCTTGTTATTGTTGTATTGTTGGATGAGCAAATTTTGGCCAAGCTTTAGCTGCCAGACAGATGGCCTCACATTGGACTCTAGAATATGTAGATCTACAGAGGAGTTAATGGTCAAACTCAATGACTGCAAGGTCTAGGTCCTGTGTCTGCAGAATAAGGGCAAATAATCATTCCCCCACCACCATTCTTGACAGTTAGTATGAGGCGTTTGTGCTGATATGGTGTGTTTTATTTTCTCTAGACGTGGCATTGTGCATTATGGCCAAACAACTTAACTTTGGTCTTGTCTGTTCAAATAACGTTCTTCCAGAAGTCTTGTGGTTTGTCCAGATGCAACCCTAGCCTGTCCCTTTAGAGAGAAGAGAAGAGGCTTTCTGCTGCCAACCTTTCCAAATAAACCATACTTGTTCAGCCTTTTTCTAATTGTACCACCATGAACTTTAGCATTTGACATTCTGAGGCCTGTAGATTCTGAGATACAACTCCTGCGATTTCTCTAAACCTTGAGACTTTGAGATATATGTGCTTGGATGTCCACTCCTGGGAAGGATGGCAACTATATTGAATGTTTTTCACTTTTGAATAATCTTCCTCGGTGTCAAATGATGGGTTTTAAATTGTTTGGAAATCTCCTTACTGATGTGCAGCAACAATTACTTCTCGACTATCATTGCTGGTTTCTCCTTGGTATTGTATTAACAAACACCTGAATGCTCCAGACCAGTAAAATGGGAAAACTTCAGCTTTTACAGAGGTGGTCCCACACTAGCTGGCAATCAGTTACTCAAGGGCGTTTGGTTAGCAGCACCTGGTTGCTACTCAACCTCATAATTCCTAAAGAAGCTTAGTGTTTTTTTTTTTACTCTTGGCTTTTCTAGTTTGGTTTTATGTTTGTAAAATATATCATGGCATGGCATGATATGTCATGTGTTGTTCATCTGAGACTTACTAAAGACCAGGTGATTTTTATTATGTCCTGATACATAAAACCATAGAATTCAAAGTGTGTGTACTTTCTATTTCATACTCCTCAAAGTATGAAATAGAAAGTACACACTTTCTACACACACTTTGTACAGTAATCCAGTGTACACATTGGATTACTGTACACATCAGAGTTGTTTCTATTTTGCATTTATTATCTTCCCTTTTTTTCTGCGCAGAGTTGATCTAGTGCTAAACTTGTGTAGCAACGTGGTGATAAGTTGATATAGTGCTAAAAATAAAAAAAATACTTTGGTGCAACTAGGGAGAAAGATGGCAGGCATGGCTGTTTCCACAATCCAAAACATCATGTCCAGCTTAGTATGTCACCAGAATACAGTACTATCCAAGCTCACACACATCCCATTCTTTTGGAGTAGCAAACAGCCAATCACATGGAGAATATACTATTCTGATGATATTTGGTTACCAAAAAAGCAAAAAAAAAAAAAAAAAAAAAAAAAAAAACACCCAGTGACAGCAGGGAAAGCTATACATCTACTGTAAAGCAAAAAGGACTGGGCTGATTCATATATGCTTTTGCATAATATAATCAGATTATTTAATGTTCAAATTCATCTGTTTTAATTGCACAGCAAATCCAGTACTATTTACCAGTATATTTACCAGGGTAGTAACAATGAAAGTAACATAAGAGGGTTATTTTTTAGATGTAACAAGTAATATTTTCAGGTTACTTTCAAAAATTAATTTGAAAGGCACTTTAGGCATTCTCAGAAATGCACACCGTTTTCTAATGTACCCTTGATGGCAAGGGAAGTGTTCTTTGCTTTTGTCTTTTGTTTCTTTATAAATGCTTGCAGTCTATAACACTGGACTCAGTGTGTCAGAGGACTTGGCTTTGATGCTAGGGATTTAGGCTTCAGTTCTTCAGTAAACTCTGTAGAAGAGCCAGCTGGTGTGGCCTTCAGCAACGTACATGGTCTCTCACCAGAGTAGAAAGAATGTCAAACCATGTTGCTATATCTAGAAAACCTTGAAAAGAGTCTCTATAAGTTAGAATTTACTTGTAACACATAATTATGAAATGTTTGCAAGGTGCAGACACTGGCCACCTGAGAGAAGCACAGAAGAATACTACAGAGTAATGTAACACATTGAATTTCATGCTTAATCAGAGCAATGGTAACAATTCCATTGGTACTAATGCATAGTAAAATTAATTTAAAAATAAATAATATCCCAGGCTCTGAGCATGACATACTGGTATACTGACCAAGAGCCACTGGCTTACTGCTTCTATCAGCAAAAATGGATGAGAGGTTCCCTTTTCCTTTAATTTCCCACAAACTGGTTCCAAAAGTCTGAGAAACCTGTTTTCTTGTGTAATTGGAGGGGTATAAGGGGCAGGTACAGAATTCTGCTAATGTAAAATTACATGTCAGTTACTGAGTGCTTGAAAATGGTTTATAAAGGTTGTCATCAACTTCTTTGAAATATCACAAAAGTGGAATGGAGGTTTACTTGTAATTATTTTGAAAACATGTACTCTACTATTTTGTGCGGCAACATACATTAATTATAAACCAGAATATACAAAGCAAAGCAACACTGGCACAAAAATTGTCATAATAAATTGAATCTGATGTGACACGCCAAAACTTTCATCAAGAGCAAGAACAACAGTTCAAAAAGCTAAAATAAAAATGTTTTAAAGGGCAAGAGTAGATCTGAGAGAATATAGGACTACAAAGAACTGATCTGAGCTTAGCCTTTTGACAATAACAGCCAATTTCCAACAGCAGAAAACTTGCAAGTAGAGATGTAACAGTTTTTCTTTTCAGTATGTCTGTATATTACCTTTTAGAACATCAGTGGTTTAGGCATCTGCCTATGGAGCCAAATTTGGGTTGGGGGTTCAGCTTCCCAATGTGCCTCCTTGACTGGGTCTGGACTTGATACTAATCTGTAGGGTTCCTCCTAGCTCCGCAGTTCTGAGCTTATCTCATTTTACTTCCCGACTTTCTATGTTTACCTTCATTTAATGTTACTCACAGGAGGTGCAAACTGTGATATTAAGAACTGTTTTGTGGGTTCACACCAAGTTATCTAGTCAAGCATTTTTCCCCTGGAGTAGTGAACCATAAGCCTGCAGATATGACCCTAAGAGTTCTCCTCAGAAATTGGTACTAAGAAGCAGATTGTCTCTGATATTGGTGGTGGTGTCAGTAACGGTTGTGACACAGAGAAGTTGATAGCCTTGTCCTCCATCTTCCTTTCTAGGAAGCTACTTATTAGGACCTATAGCTTGTTTTGCCTCTGTTCGTCAACTACTGTATTTTTCAATGTATAAGACTATATTTTTTAATGAAAACAGTTAGACTAACAATTTAGGATCGTCCTGTACACTGAAGTAAGCCAGTGAGAGAATTATACAGTAGAGAAAATGTTATTTCGGACTGGAAAATTGGGGATTGTCCTATACATGGAGCATCTTATAGATGTAAAAATACAGTAATTGTGGGCAAGGACCTTAAAAATCTAATTGATTGAAATCCTGTTGCTTAGCATAGTAAGTTGCACTAGAGTAGGCCCATTCAGTCAGTGGGGATTTAGTGATTCAAGTTCTCCATACATTTATGGAATTTTTGGAGGAGTTGACTCACCAAATACTTGTTGATTTGGTGAGCCTACTTTAGTGTGATTTACTGTGCCAGGCAACCAACTTATTCCCAGAGGGTTTGGCAAGGGACATTCTGGGTTAGTATGCAGGCTGAGATGCCCCCTATAAGTACTCACTCATTTTCTATACTTATGTGTGCTCCTGCCCAAATGGCATTCATTTTTAATATGCTTACATGAAGTTTGGAATTACTGTTTACAACTGTGAGCAGGGACTGGCCTCCCAACTAACAAAGGGAAACAGTCACTTTTCCCTTTTACACTGCTGCAATAACTCTGCCAAGCTCAGGGTTTGCTTCACACTAGCCTCTTTAAATATAATAATGTTGTTGGTAAAACATTGATAACTACACAAACCATGTATCATAGCACTTTTCAGTGGCAAACAGGGTTGATTATACCGAAAGAGGCGTGACTTAAACACATCCTGGCCATTGTCTATCTAATGAGTCTATTCAAACCAGGGTGAAGTGAAACCAAGGTGGAGTATGAATTGTAGGTTTGCCATCAGCCTTCCTCAGACTAAAGAAGCTACTTGGATGAGTAGCTACACATTTTGACAGAAAAAGAAAAGAGGTCCAGTTGTCGTGACTCAATTTCCAGGCCTCTAGTTAGACTCTCATCATACACAGTTTCCTCATACAAACAGATGACATTCAAGACTGCTCCTTCTCTCCCTCTTTCTGATTCTGATTCTCTAACGAACACACACCGACAATCTTTATATGCCAGCAGATTCCCTCTGCCAGGAATCATACAAGCCAGCCAGCTCCCAGTTCCATTCATAAACATTCTTTCATACTTCTCCGCTGCAATAAAAATCACTCTTGGGATTAACTCAGACACTTACCATGAAAGCAAGAAGAGCCATATGTTATGCAATATTGTCACACATCTTGTTTTCTGTATATTTGTAATTGCTCTAAAAGTACTCATGCCCTCTAGGGGCATGGGAGGCAATTCTATCATGTTTTGATCTCCCAAGAAGTACACTCAATAGTTAGGTTTTTTCCCCAGAAAACTAAGCTACTAAGGAGCATGAAGGTGTTTTTCTCTTTTTTGTTTTTAAAAAACCATTTTTAAAAGAAAAACTATTTTGGAATGGGTTCAGGGATAAGTGTGCACATCCCTCAGCTGTTGGAATAGCTTTTCGCTGGTTTAGAAGAATTATGACTCAGAAGTTGAGAGGGTGTATCCTTGAACTCTCAAATTAACTTCTCAATCAACAAGATGAATGCCACTATATTCTCTCAGTTCTGAATATGTTATGCAAGAGTTTCATAGCCTTTTGTTTGGTTGATTATGAGAACAGCTCCATATAAAAATGGTTCCCTGAAGGTGTCTCCCTAGCCTTTTGAAAATATTTTGTGTCTTTTATTTGTTTCCTTTGGGGTATGTTACTTGAAGCCTCGACGGTTAAAACTGAATAAAAGAGCCATCACTTCTGCAGTCTACGATGTTAGAAGACTGCATAAGAATATTGTTAGGATTCCTTTTATCAATCTTAGAAGCATGAAAGAAAAGATTAACTTTCATAAGTTTCTTCATCCATTAAATTTGAATGTGAAGAAAATAGGAAACCATTTTGAATTAAAGAACGTTTTCAATAATTGAGTGGTAATTCATAAATGGCAAAGTATTAAAATAGATAAGTGCTTCCCCACTGTGGTAAAACTGTGTGCCAAAGTGTAAAGTGCTGAGGTGTTTATTTTAACACTGGGAAACGTATTATTGCAGGCATTCCTGGTTTATACTTAGTATCTGTTATGCCAGATGTGCCACGTACAAATTAGACATGGCTCATAAACGGTAACAATCCCCTGTTTCTGTAAGACATCATAAAAAGTTATTCTGTTTTTATCACTAACAGTTTTTTCCTACCTCCTGTATGAAGAACACACTCTTAAATGAAGACTGCTAAATGTGTTAAGAATATTATATAGAATTTCTACATATTAAGTCTCTTTTCACTACAGAGAAATAAATATTATAGGAAGATAGTAATATGATTTCTGTGTACACAGTATTGAAATACTTTATATGACTGTTGTATATAGGAGTGCATCAGAAATATCTTTATGGATTTGTTTGTCAAGTATTTAATCAACAAATAGGATGTCAAGGGAAAAGGCACAATATTAAATGCTAAGTAATAATTCCAAGTTAAGTAATAACATCTAATGTGAGTTTAGTCAAATTCTTGATGGTTTTCTGCCTTTAAGAAAGGTAATATGTTGGGCAGATGCTTTATAAAGGAGAAAGGTGTTAAGCTGGATTGGGGGGGCAGGAATAATCAAGCAAAAAAATAATCATGAAAACTGATGAAGGGTGGCAGTCATTAGGAAGGTGGAGGCTGAGGGGGCAGGTCTGTTCATTTCAGTGTTATACTAATTAGTATTCTGTTTGTTCTACTCTTGACTTTCACTTAACTTCACTAACAGAAATGTTACCTGAAGTGTTAAGTGATTGTCAGAGAGTTAAACACTTTGAAAGCTTATTCCCTGTAACTCTCAAATTACTGCATGTCAGAAATGTTTTATTAGCAATAAATAGCTTCTTATAAGAAAACGGCATAGCTCTGGAAGTTTCTATTATTTTCACCTTTGTTCTATAAAATAAATCCTATTCCACATGGGAGGTTGGGCTGTGATTTAGGATTTTGTGGCTCATTTTCTGTCTCTTTACAAAACAAGCACACCAAGAAAGAGCAGCATAAAACAAACACCAAGAGCAGCAACAGACAGGACAAATATGGCAGATTTGTTAGATGATGCCATTAAAAGTACAATTTTTTTAAAGCCACCCATTGAAGGTAAAGTGGGAGGTGGCCAGTCATAACTCAAGTAGAAGCCCATTTCAAAGGGCTTGTACCACTGTTGAGAAAGCATAATTTCTGGTGGGTGTCGTTGATAGACTACGAGACCATTGCTGCTCAACATGTGGCAGCTGTAGCTGCTAAACAACTTGCCACTGCTGTTCACATAAGACGCCATGCCTGGCTCCCCACAGCTGCACTCACTGGTGACGCCAGGAACAGAATAGAAGTTGCAACGTTTGATGGAGAAGGGTTGTTTTCTGCAACCACTGATGAGTCCTTAGACAACATTTTAAAAATGAGAAAGACTGCTCGTTCCTTCTCTTACTAAGGCTCTCGACATCAACCTACTCAACGTTCTCAGTAATACCAAAACTGGTGTACCTATTCATCACAACCATGCCCTCACAGTCAGTATTAACAACCATACCAACCATCCTCTTACTATTTATTTATTTATTTATTTATATATTTATTACATTTATATACCACCCATCTTCCGAAGCAGAACAGACCACGGCAGAACCAATCCAATCACCACTTCGATCAGAAACAAAAACAGCCTTCCTGACCACATTACATCGCCAGGACCAAACGTCAGACTGCAAAACTTTCTTCCTATTTGAAAACGCATCACCTCAGATGCATGGGTGCTAGACATCATACAAAATGGCTATGCAATAGAAGTTTGTGACCAGTAAACAAGCACAAACTGTAATTCAATTCAATGCAATTTCACTTGCCCACAGTAAAATCTGAATAGTATTCTGACCACTAGGTTTTAAAATATGATTGTGTGATTATTTTTCAGTGTAATAAAGAAGCCAATAAATCTACCACTCTGAAATAAATCCTAAATAAATATGTTAGTATTTAAATGGCCACCATATTTTGTTTTCCGTTCGTTATGCAGTATAGAAAAGAAAAGATTCTAGAAATGAATGATGAGATTGTAGATATCCTTGCTGTTTTGTTACAGGCAAGATAGATGTGGTGCTAAGATCTCAGAAAAAGTGACACTGGCCAAGCTAAGCAAAGACAATTCCTAATTGATGAAATGTGTTGTGCAAGTTCTAATATTTGCTTTCAGATTTAAGTGTTTGGTCAAAGAGGTACTATATTACCCGTTCAAATACTGGTGGATATAGCTTCAAGGTTATTAACTGATGTCAGTTCTTGCTTCATAGATATTTAAAAGTTTCCTTTTTTTTTTTTTGAAGCATAGTATTTTACACTACTTTGAACAGAATCTATTTGGTAATGGTGTTTCAGAAATACATTCGGTCTAAAAATGTTATTGTTTCAATCTGAAACATAGATTTAGGAAATGAACCTTTCTAGAAGCATAGCACAATCTTGTCTTGCAGTTGGCTGGCAAACATAAATATATGGGTGATGATATTTTCGGATTAAAAGTGAATTTTCTGTTTTGAAGTCATTGGATAAATACTTTTATCGCTGTGTCTCAAATGGTCAAAGAAAGATTTGAAATATGGTGAACATAGTTATCTACATGAAAAACAGAAAGCACAAACTGGTATCTGTGAGATACAAATAAACTGAAGTGAAGGATGTGTGAAATGTATGCAGATATACGTGCATTTCTAATATGCACAGACATTTTAGATGTTCATCAGTTCATTTAGATTTCTTCACTGGGTATTATAAATGTAATTATAGAAGGTGGTGCACTTTTGGGAATATAGAGCAAAACACTGGCAAAGAATAATTAACTAACTACTTCTCCTCTGCTGCCCCCCCCCCATAGCAAGTGCAAATTATTTCCCTTCATCTGAATAGGGTGTCATATGCAAGTAGACATCTTTGAGCAGACATTTGGAACTTGTGCTGCTCACTCCTGAACTATTTATTCTTTCAAGAATAGTCAACAAGTCAGCTCTGAGGTGCAGCAACAAAAACAAAACTGATTGGAGTGCTAGACTTCATTAGCAGAAATATAGAGTTCAGAGTACAGGAAGCAGTACTCCTACAGTATTCTGTTCTTCCTCTACCAGATCTCATCCTGGTATACTGGATCAGTTCTCCGCAGCACAGTTGAAGACAGGTAAAGACGAGCTGGATCATATCCAGCAGGGCTTCATCCAAATATTAAAAGATCTGGAAAGCAAGCTATATCTGGAAACAGTTGAAATAGCTGAAAGATGAAAATAAACCCAGATTGAAATTTGTGAGCTTCTCTTGGATTTTCTATATCCCCAAACCAGGCAAATAGCTAATATTCTTCTTTTACTTTGCTGCTATGCCCTTGAGTCAGTTAAACCTTGTCTGTGCACTGCCCTTTTAAAAAGTAATAATGTTTTTGGTGAAACTCAGCATTGTTTATTTGGGTGACACTACATAGATAAACCATGAGCCATAGCAATGACATGTTACACTGTTGTTGTCTTCAAATATTTCAGAGACTGTTTTATATAGCTCTACAGGGTGGGAAGTGAATTAATAAGTTGACACCTCTGAGAAGTGATGGGCTCTCCTGCATTGGAGATTTTAAGTGAAATATTAGATGGCTACTATTGACAAGGATGCTTTAGCTCTGAAATTTGTTTTAATATCTCTTGGTGTCCCCTGCAGCTGTACAGTTCTGCGATGCTAATATTGAACTCTGTCTGCAGAGGTGCACATGCTGGTTGGCATATAGTGTACTTTGGGACTAGAGTTACTAGTTCTTTGTCTTATTTACCTTCACAGTGGCTGAAATCCTATTGTTTCACATAGTCCCATCTAGAGTAGACTCCTTGAATCAGTGAGGATTTGTTGTCAATTTTTTTTAAGCTCCATTAATTCGATGGGCCAGTTCTAGCTGCAATGTTCAGTAAGTACAATGTTAAGCAAGAGGATTTCAGCCACAGTTTACATGATAAAACAGGATGATTCTATCCCAAGTATATGAGCCAAAGATCTTGGGGGGGGGGGGCAGTGGCGCAGAAGTACAATCTAAAATATTTCCAGTGCATTAAAGTAGTTTCCTATCATTTCTTATGGTCCTACAACTGTTATGGTCTTAATAAGTTAGGAGTATTTCAAGCTATGCAAGACTGGTGTTTTAACTTTATTAATAGTCTTTAAACATTTTAGCAGCATTTCTAATTTGGATTTTTAAAGCAAAATTGTTACCTATGTACTTCTCCTTCATACTTAAACTTAACTATGAACTTGTTTTTAAAGCAAAATCAGTTACCTATGAACTTGTCCTTCCACTTTTTGGCACATCGTACTGAACTTGGCAATATGCTGTAGGTATGGAGGAAGTAGAGGCAGGAAGACGGGTTATTCGCTGAAGCATAGGGCATGTGATCAGTGTTTGTTGTTGTATAAAATCACAATCAAAATTGACAAAGTTGCTATTAAATACTATTTCCTGTGTTAAAAGATAGTCAGCATAAGCTGAAAAGAAACCTGCAACAGTAGATTTGCGCACAGACCTTAATTGGTCCAATTGACCTTCTGTGCTGTATTTACAATTGCCTTCAAATTGTAAGCAGATGTTTCAAAAAACCTTCATTAATAGGTTGCTAACATCTGTTTCACCCACAATATTGCCCACCAAAGCAGTTGCAATTACACAAGTATTCCATGAATATCTTCTTACTGGTTTTGGATATTTATGCATCTTTTCAGGATTTTGAAGCACTGTCTTGCTAGCTGTTTTTAAAATTTACATTTCATTAAATTTCTATCAGTACAGAGGAGTGGTGTTGGGTATGTTCTACCTTTTTATTTTATAAATCATCAAAAAGATGCTGTTTTCTACTCATATTTTCCTGGCAGATTGCAGAAAAAAGCAAACAAATAAATATAATTTCCATATGGAAAGGAAATGATTCTTCAATTACTATACTGTATTTCAAAATCTTATTTTAAACTTGATTTAAGAAGAAATTTTAACCAAACTTTCAAGTAAAACATCTTTACGTCTGGATGTCACCTAAAATGTATCCTAAATCCTTTAATTGGATTATGGATTGGGCTGTAATAATAATAAAAGGTTGTCCTGTCTAGAGCCCCGGTGAAGAAGGAACATAAGACATCCATGGTAGGTTGCCATCCAGTCTCTTTAAAACTCTTTAGTAAAGGAGAGTTCGCTGCCTTTTGAGGTAGTCCATTCTGTTTAGCCAGACTCCCCTTTTTTATTAAACTCTTCATGCCCATGTTCCTCAGCTGTTCCTCACAGGGTTTGATTTTCAAATCCTTTACAATTTGGATTACTCTTCTCTGAATGTATCCCAACTTGTCAATACCCCCTTTTAAAAGAAGGTAGCTATAACTGGACACAGTGTTCCAGGTGAGTCTGACTAAAGCACAGAAAACTGTTTGTTTGTTTGTTTGTTTGTTTGTTTGCTGCCCTATTTGTTCATTTGCCACCATTTTACTTTTGCCAGTTTATTTCTCTCTCATCTGTTTTTATTCAGTATTGTTTGTTATATCTTATTGCCTATTTAATTTTACTATGCTGTTCGCCGCCCAGAGTTCCCTGTGGGAAAGTTGGGCGATCTATAAATGCAAATAATAAATAAGAACTTTATTTTTCTGTTATTGTTCTGATCACTATATTTGTGTTGGTTATTTTTGCTGCTGCATCACAGTGTTGAAATTTTCTTTTGTGTCAGCTACTGAGAAGGCATCTGTAGGATTATGCTGAATGTGTGAACAAAGCACATCAAAGCCAATAGAATTCGGCCTCCTTGAATTATAAAGCAATGGCTACCTATTGTTTCAGGTCCCTTTTAAAAAGTCAACTGACAACCTAAGAGCTCATCCTGGTCGGAATCTCAGACCCCAACTCTATGGACACTCAATTTACCCTCTAAAACAGTGGTTCTCAAACTTGGGATTCCCAGATGTTCTTGGACTAAAACTCCCTGAGGCCTTCACCACTACCTGTGCTAGCCAGGATTTCTGGGAGCTGTAGTCCAAGAATATCTGGGGACCCAAGTTTGAGAACCACTGCTCTAAAACAAAACTCAACTGCTAAATAAACTAATAGTTATATAACTAGTTATTTTATGGAAAGCTCAGGTGGATAATCGATGAGCAAAGAAAGAAAGTTACCTTTTACTAACTGAACATAGTCTGCTCTGATTTGCAATGACTGTCCAGTTTTTCAGGTAGAAAATGCCTGGGGTTGAATCTGAGGGCTTCTGAGATCAAAGGATATGTTCTACTGTTGAGCTTTGGTCTGATAGCAGATTTTCATACTCTTCGTTCCCGTGTCACTTTCTCAATTCTGGCACTTGTTTTGTCAACATCAATCCATGTATCATCTACCATGTTGCTCCTTGTAAAAGAATAGTTTTTTGTTGTTGTTCAGTCGTTCAGTCATGTCCGACTCTTTGTGACCCCATGGACCAGAGCTTGCCAGGCCTTCCTGTCCTCCACTGCCTCCCGGTGTTTGGTCAAATCCATATTGGTTGCATCGATGACACCGTCCAACCATCACATTCTCTACCGTCCCCTTTTCCTTTTGCCTTCAATCTTTCCCAACATCAGGGACTTTTCCAAAGACTCCTCTCTCCCCATGAGGTGGCCAAAGTACTGGAGCCTCGGCTTCAAAATCTGTCCTTCCAGTGAACATTCAGGGTTGATTTCTTTCACGATGGATAGGTTTGATCTCTTTGTAGTCCAGGGGACTCTCAAAAGAACAGTTTATCACTCTTTAATTGGCTGACAGATCACTGTAATCTTTAGAGCCTAATTATAATGACAGAGACAAACATTCAGTTATTTTAAATTTATTAAATTGGTTCAGTGAAAAAGACTGAAACCCTCCATGTTTTCGGAGGCCTATAAAGAATGACCTTGATTCTACATAAACCAAGGAGTGTACAAAGGACTGTAGTAAGTCTTATAGACCAATACCAAGCTCATCCATGCTCTTGTACTAGATCACGTGTGAACAATCTGTGGAGGAAATATGTTGAAACTGTGACTGTCCTACTATCACGAGAAGGCAGTATTCTCTAGAAAAGTCAATAATGCTGAGAAAGGTGGAAGGCAGCAGAAAAAGAGGAAGACCAGATACAAGATGGACTGACTCCCACAGGCTTGAGTTTACAACAGCCGAGCGGGGCAGTTGAGGACAAGACATTTTGGAGATCAGTTATTCATAGGTTCAGTATCGAACAACAATAGTTAGCTGTTAACACTCCAGAACAATGTTGGTTTGCTTCAAGGAATGGACAGAGCAAAACTGATGGGTAGGGAAGAAAAAATAGAAGACTTCAGTACTTTTCTTTTTACTTCTGTTCTTTCCCTAAATGAAAACAGTGCTTAACTTGCTGGAAAAAGAACAAATGACAAATGAGGATGGCTGCATGCCAAGCTAGGTTCCCTCTAAGACTTATGCATTTCTGCTCCCTTCCATGCATGGCATTTCCTCCTCTGTGCACCCACAGTGACAATGTTTGTTCCAGTTGTGACAGAGCCCGTGTGCGTGTAGGGGAGTCGTGCATGTGAAGTACACAGCCCGACCCCGCAGGGCTGAAAATCAGACCAGATGTTGATTAAGTTAGATAAAGAGGTGGTGCAGAAGCAGCCAGCTACCTTAATTAGATGCAAGTTTCCAGGGGAGATGAGCTGCATTCAGATGTTCTAAAGGAATTTGCAGATGCAGTCGCACAGCTTCTGTGAACAGTTTTTAAGAATTCTTAGAAAATCCCTATGCAGCCATGGAAATTCAGTGGGGGAATAGTATTTTACAACCTCACATACTCTCCTAGTGATTTGGAATCAACAGCACATACTATACATAGAATTCCTATAAATTCTCAGTGATTTCCTGTGTATATAATTAACAAATTACAGTATGAACTAATGTAGAAAAGAAAGGAAACTATTTAGACACTTTTACAAATCTTGATCTGTTACTTCAAATTGTTAAGTCAGAATGCCTATTCTTATTTTTGGAAATTATGTTCATGCTGTAAAAAGGATTATGAAATTAAATTTACAGATTACCTCCTTATTGATCACAAGTATGTTATGGGGAAAATCAATGGTAACATATTTTAAATCTTTAATTTTAATCCTTTTTAAAAAGCAATATTGATTGATATAATCCTTACTAATACAGAATTTAATTCTTTTAGATTTTCAAAGTACTTTTCTGATCTTTCTTAATGCATTTGTAAAACTGAATTGGACAGTCACGTGAGAATTAATTTTGAAAAGCAGTGCTTAGTAGAGAAGAATATATTACAGTATACATTCAGGTAAAAATAAGCCATATAATAGTGTTCAACTATGAATGAATTAGCTGAAGGTCAGCTTTCCATGATGTAATGGTCAATGTTTGCTGTTGACTAACTTCAGTTATCCAAGTTTTTCTTTTGAATGCCAGCTCAATTCACAGTAAGATCATCATTTATGATTTGTTCAAACACAGGACAACCAACCATGTATGTATAATTGATATGTGGAGAGGCAAAGGGGCAGTAGTCTCTCACAGGTTTATTCACTGAGGTGCTAGGAAGCTCAAAGGGTCAAAATTGTTCCCTGCAGCCATCTCTATCTCTCTTGGCTTACCTTTCACTCCACTGCTAATCTGGAGTGTGTGCATCTTTTGTTACACCAGAGGAACCAACTATGGATTCTGCTGGTATGATACTAAGCCTGCTGCCCAACACTTCTCCCTTCTTGAGCTGCTGGAATTAGCCCAATTGGCACTGTTACTAGGGAATATTAACATTCATATTGAGGGCCTTGTCTGGGATAGATCAAGACTTCCTTGCTGTTACAACTGCCATGGGGCTGCCTCAGCATATCACAGGCCTGACTTGTTTAGCAGGGAACGTTTTGGATCTGGTTTACTTGAACAGTTGAATGCTGCTTAATGGGGTATCTCACTTAGCAGATCTCAGAACATCCCTCAATATACCCTAGAGTTGACCAGGACAAGAGGCTTGAAGAAGTCTGGGGCTGAGGTGGAGAATGGATTTAATCAAAAATTGGCATCTACTAATGCTCCTACATAATGCCAGAGAAACCTTAATTCTTCTATCCTAGCATAAAAACTTTGAAGCTGTCCACTGCCTGTTATGACCTGAAAGGTACTTTGAGGGGGTGGAATAAGAGGGGAAAACTCCATTGGGAATTGGATTCCATAAGTATGGCATGTTAACCTGATGAGGTGTCCGGAGCACTGTGTAAGTCAGGATGTTTGTTCAGGTTCATTTAATTATATGTGTATTGGATTTTTGCTCATTGTAGCTCATTACAATTGTTGGCATAGGGACAAGTTAGCCTTGAGAGATAATTAATCCCTCCTTACAAATGGGATGATATCAGGTAGTGTTAAACAGGCAATGGTAGGGCCAGGGAAAATTTTGACATGGGAAGTTTTATGCCAGTGCCACATTACTCCTTCCTGGCCAAGATATTTAAGCATGTGATTGTTGATTAGCTGCAGACATTCTAGGACAAAAATACATTAGTCAGATAATGTGGTAAACTCAGAAGTGCAGGGGATACTTTT
Source organism: Phrynocephalus versicolor (assembly GCA_023846285.1). Classification (NCBI taxonomy): domain Eukaryota; kingdom Metazoa; phylum Chordata; class Lepidosauria; order Squamata; family Agamidae; genus Phrynocephalus; species Phrynocephalus versicolor. Next base: position 2,946,320 of record JAHTLZ010000021.1, read on the forward strand.
TTGGGGGTAGGATCATTCAATTTTAGTTTCAACATATGTGATTGCTGGTATTGAACCCAAGTGGCACTGGTAGTTGTTACCCACAACAATTCATTACTGGGTGACATGGCTGCAAATCATTGAAGTGATATGTCCATTAGCAATAAAGGAAAACAATCACAGCATTCCCTTGTTCCCCATCTAGGGTGGGGGTGGGAGGGGAGATGGGAGACGCAAGAGGATGCGTGGACATGAAGACTGAGAGAGAGGAATAGGCTAAAGAGGATTGCTTCAAGGTGAAACTGCAGTTTCCTGTCTGGGATCATATGGTTTCATGTCCCAGATCATTCAGCAGCTCCACATACAGTAAGAATGCAAGGATTATTTTAAATCTTAGTTAACAATTTCAAGCAACCCTGTTTAGCCTGATCCTAGTCACATCATCTGACATATGCCACAGAAGACTTGAGACCAAATTAATCGTGTCCATCCATTTCAAGATGAGGTTGCACTAATGGAAAGCTATTCCCCCTCCGTTTCATTTATGGGGCTCCATATACCGCAAGGAAACCTTTTGAAGCCTTGGGGGGGAGCTATTAATAACAAAAATAATTACTGGTAGCTGTTGTGAGTTTTCTGGGCTGTTTGGCTGTGTTCTGGAAGTTTTTCTCCCTGTCATTTCAGCAGACTCTTTGGTCAGCATCTTCAGAGGGCAAGGAGCTCATGGAACTAGAACTCATAGTACAGTACTTGTTATATGGCTTCTAGTTAGTGGTTGATATGTTGCAGAATTTGGTAACAGAATTGCCAAGACCTAATTCCAGTACTGATTAAATTCATTTTGATGGTTGTACTTGTCTTCTATTTGAGTCACACATATAATGTAGAAGTATGCAGATATGTTTTGAGTTTTTTTTTAACACCTTTTATTAGTAGTCATGAAATTTTAAACCAGTTGTATAGATAATAATTAGGATAGAAAACCCATAGTGAATTAATTCTGCTTCTGTAAGCTGATAGTGTAGTTTTCATAGTGTTTGTGAAGTAGCTTGGAAGTTGAAATGTTCATTCAGAGTACATCCCTAACAGAGATATCACTAATGGTAATCAACAGCCTTTTAGCAGAAGAGGAATTTGGTTGTGTTTCAAGAACATTTGTTGACATGTAAAGTGTCATGGCAAAAGTTTTGACACAATTTCTTTAAAAATCATTGATGAATAAATAGGTGCATCTTGACTGCTATAGTCTATCAGGCTGTTTTGCAACAGAAAGCACTGCATCAACAAGCATCAAAAAGCTTTTTTCTCTTATGTTGAACATCTGTCTTGGGATCAGTTACACCAGTGATAAGAAGAGGGGAGTTTCTAGTATTTGGGTTAGCCTAGTAGCTAAAGGTAAACTTTTTTCAGGTCTCCTCCCCAGTCCTCTTGTTATGTTATTTTGTATTCTAATTCCTGAACACAACATTGCAACTGCTAGTGGGAGGCTGTAGGCAGGGCCTCTCTTGGTCATTGAAAGATTTATGTGAAAACAAAATATAACATTGAAGATCTGCATTAAGTCTTGCTCTGGGCAATAATTTTCTAATGATTTTTAAGTATATAGACACTTTAGTAGCTAGTACTGTACATTGGGTTCAAACCAGGTGGTATAGTATAAAAAGAACATAATTCCTTACTCAGAACACCATGATAAGAAAAGATTCAGGAAACAAACTTAGTGGCAAGAATTGTATTGGTTATTACATTCAAAACCACATAAAAATGTGAGTAGATAAATAGACATCACATGCCTGTGTATTCCACATACTTGCCTGTTTAGTCATGCCAGGCACATAACCATGAAAACATGTCTACAGACAAATGCTGGCACTTTGGCTTATAAATGGAGATGAACATTGGCCCCTAGAGTCGGAAATGATTGGTTTTAATTGTCAGGGGGAACCTTTCCCTTTCCCTTTCCCTTTAAATAACCAATAGCATTCTGGCCAGCACATCCCTGCCTACCCTCCTAATGATGATGTGTCTTTGACTATTTTGTTCTCTTAACAGTTTAATTCTTTCAAAATCTTTTTACAGCTTTTTTATGAGTTAAAAATACAATATAGCTACCGGTATATATCTTTTGTTATATATCTTTTGTTAACAGATAAATACAATAACACTAGCCTCAGAACCTCATGATACCATAGTCTTTCGAGACTGAAGGATGCCAATGAATGAGCCTCAGAACAGTGATTATGAGCCTCATGGTGCAGTAGTTAAACTGCTATACTGCAGCCCAAACTGTGCTCACAACCGTGGGTTTCATCCCAGGTAGCAGGCTCAAGGTTGACTCAGCCTTCTTTCCTTCCGAGATTGGTAAAATGAGTTCCTACCTTGCTGTGGAAAGGGAGCAAACACCCAGAGAGTGTTTTAAGTGCTATGGGGAGACATACAGGTAGCATGTTTTGCTCTCTTCTTACATTCTTAACAAGACCCATTTTTAATACAGTACTATATAAATAATTGTTTTATTGTAATACATTGTCTTATAAAGTTGCATATGAACTTTGGAGATTGTTGTCATGTTTTTTCTATTGTGTTTGTGTAATATAGGAGTGCTGTACTGTGTTAAAATCATTGTCGGTTTGCTTGTTAGGTTTTTGGATTTCTTGTGTTAGCTTTCCTCAAAGGCTATGTGTCAAACATAGTATTGTCATTAGAGGTGGGCACAAAACAGAAAACCCATGGTTCGGGTTAGTCTGTTTTGGGCCCACCCTTGGTTTGGTTCGGGTTAGGGTTCATACAATTTTTGGGGGGAAAATGTACAAACCTGAACCAATTTGAACCGGTTCAGTCCTTACTGGGTGGCAGCAGATTCTGGCCCCTCGGGGTCTTTTTCTTCAAGCACTGACCCTGAGGCCCCTGGGGCCGAGTTGGCACTTTTTTATTATTTATTTGGTTTTTTTTAGAGCACCAACCCGGCAACCCCTGGGGCTGGGTCGGTGCTCTTTTTAAAATATTTTTTTATTTTTTGAGTTTTAAAAGTGCCCAGTGGGACTTGGGGACAGCGCCTCAGGTTTTTTTCCCAAGCGCCGACCGCACGGCCCCTGGGACCGGGTCGGCACTCATTTTATTTTTATTTTTATTTTCCATTTTAGAGCACTGGGGTGGCGCTCCTTTTTAAAATTATTTTATTTTATTTTATTTTATTTTTATTTTTTTACTGCCAACCACATGGCTGCCTACCAGCTGTAGTGCAGGCCGGTCGGCTTTGTGTGTGTGTGTGTGTGTGTGTTTTACTTTTGCTAGCCCGCGGGTCGGGGCTGGTGCTCACGGGCTGGTACCAGGGCCCGCAACCTGGATTGGGTATTTTATTTTATTTTATTTTATTTTATTTTATTTTATTTTATTTTATTGTGCTGACCATGTGGCCCACCTACCAGCTATAGTGTGGGCCACTTGGCTTTTTGAAAATATATTTTTTTTTTCTGGACTCGGAGTCCAGCGAGGAGACACACGGTGTGAAAAATGAACCGAAATGAAACAGAAATTTCCATTTTATTTTGTTTCTTTTTTTTAAGAGGGGGCAGTTCGTTATTTGTTTCGTTAGGTAATGAAATGAATAACGAAATGAACCAAAAGTTTGTTTTGTGCCCATCGTTAATTGTCATCTATAAAAAGCCATTTCTGTACCATCTTTCCCTTTTTTCAGGCCACCTCTTGTCTTGCTGCTGCAGTAAAATTTTTGTTAGTTTTATTTTTGTAATAGTTTCTTATTCTCACCTGTTCGTAGATAATGCAGGGCTACAAATGTATCCAGACAGGTTTGCTAATTTGTCATACTGTGTGTGCTAATTCAACATGTATTAGGCACCAAAAAGTAAAGAAGACATAGCACCACATCTGATAGAAAGTCTCAAGAGCATCCAAATCATAAATTTGTAGATTTTCTAGGTAGATTTGTTGTTTTTAAGTTTGAAGGAATAGGTCGGTCCTCCCAAATTCTACATGTTTCTAAATAGAGATTTAACACATATTTTCTTGTCAATAGAGGTTGTTTACTATATTGGTAGAAATATATTTTCCATATTTGGATTGGGTCTGGGTTGACTACTGAAACAATGAAATAGTGCACTTGACATGAAATTTAGTAATATTCAGGATGGCAAAACTAGACTTCTGTATTTTATTACAAAGGACTTTCCAGTGCTACTAATACCAGTTATAGCAGCCCTTCTCTTTTTTTCAGCCATAGCTTGAACTCAGTGTTGTCTAATATAAGAGAAAATGCACGTCTAAGTGGAGGATTCATGACTTGGTTATCAAGTGAAGAGGCTTGAAGCACACTGTCTTTGTCAAGGCCTTTCTTTGTGTGGGCTATAAATTCCATAGAGATGCTGGTTAAAACCAGAAACTCTTTGGAGGATAGGCAACTGTGAATGCTGCAGTCCTGGAACAGGAAAGAATTAAATAGGAAAGCAAGGCCTTGCTGGTGAACTTGTCAGGTAAGCCTGCAGGGCATGTGAAGTGGCAAGAAATAGAATTTTGAACAATTCTATTCAATGGAATCTGTTTTCAGAGTGTAGATAATGTAGTCAGCAAAAACATTAGGCATGAATAAATCTCCCAAGCAAACATCAAGTAGAGTAATAGCAAAAAATCCTATTGAGAATTCATCACCTCCATCCTGTCTTTATAGGTCCAGAGTTATGAGCAAAGTATCTTCTGATCTCCTTGAGACTGCAATCTCCCCAACCAACTTCTTGTATAGTGATATCAAAACTCCCTTTCACTTGTCACACAACTGTTTAGGTAAATGTCTCTTTAAATAGCAATAGAGATAAATGTGCTTTCTTTAATAATCATCTGTTATTTCCTCTCTTCCTCTTACATTTTATTTGCCCCTTCACTCTGGCTCTTACAACACTCTCCACATAGAAAACCTCAGTACTGAGCTCCACACAGCTTGAATTAATTTAATACAATTGTATTAAAATAATTGTATCCAGAGGATGCTATTTATTCCTAAGATTTCCATCCATTCAGCAGAGCTCATCACTTTATCACTTCTCTCCCAATCAAACTCACAGGTCTTCTATTAGAAACCACACTCTCTGGGAGGGACAAGATGGCAGCGAGCAGCATAGACGTTAGCTGAAAGCAGTCCCAGCTAACGTCGATGTATCCCAGGTCCCAAGAGGGCGTTTCCACTCCAAGACGACCCTTCTGGGAGCAGAATCTATCCCAGAACCGATCCAGGGCACCCGGGTGTGGTTCCCTCTCGGGAGAGAGGTTTAGAACCCCTGGTAGAATTCCTGTGCGGCTGAGACCTTGGGAGATCCGGACGGAAGTTTTGAGCTGCCTCTATTCCTCCAGAATCGTGAGTGGCTTTTCCCATCTGAAAGCCCTTTCAAGAATATAAATCAGCAACTTACCGAAAAGAATTTGCCTTTTTTAGTTCCTCTTTCCTGCTTTATCTGTTAATTTCTGCCTCTCGGAGGACTGCAATCCCAGCTTTCACTTTCATATTCACCTAACTGCAGAAATTTAACTCTTAAGCTCCCAATCTATTTCACACTATACTTTTCGGACTCTGTTGGCAAAAGTGGGCACAGCACGCCATCTACTGGATTTTCCCATGTTTGCAGCATCACATATAATTCTTGAAAAGCAGTAAACCGATTAGAAATAAGTCCAATCTCTTAAAGACTTTGTAACTTTCCTGTGAAGAGGTAATCGATTTCCTTACCACCACAAAATAAATCTTCAGTATGAGCAAGACCCCAACTATACAAAAGAAATCTGCTTTTGTTCCCTTGGCCCATCCAGCAACCCATCCAGCAACCATGATTCAACAATCAAGTCAATCAAGCCAATCTGACCAAATCTTAGATGCATTGAAGCAGTTGAATCTTATCCAGGTGAAGATGCTTTCAGATCAAACCGCTGGGTTCTCCAACTTAAGAGCAGAAATGAAAGAGGGCTTTTCTAATGTCGATGCCAAACTAGAAACCTTTGGTAGTCGTTTACAAGCGTTGGAAGAGAATATGAATGTCACTGATTTTCGTCTTGGAGAAATTGAAGCCTCAATGGAATCAACAAGCAAACTGGTTCTTACACACGAAATCGAAGCCTCTTCCAAAATTCTAAGAATTCAAAACCTTACTGTGGATAAAGATGAAAATCTCTACACTATGGTTGGAGACACCCTGGCCACCCTACTTGAGGTACCTATTGAAGAATTCCTTCGCGAGGTAGACGTGATTTACCGTCAACCAACGGCTTATACCAGAAGAAACAAACTCCCTCCCGAGGTAATAGTTAAACTGGTTAGAAGATACACTCGTGATTGCATCCTTAAGGCTACCCAAGATAAGGAGGTGGAAATCAATAAATCCAAAGTGATAATTCTGAAAGATGTCCCTTGGGAGGTTCGCCAATTACGGAAAGAATATACATTCCTTACCAAACTCCTGCTCAAGCATGACATAAGATACAAGTGGCTCTACCCCCAAGGTTTGTCCTTCCAATGGGAAGGCAAATTACAGAAAATTCAATCTCACCAGAAAGCTAGAGCCTTCGTTGAAAAAAATGCAAAGAAGTTGGGCTACTCCCCTTCCTCTTCTTCACCATCCTCCTCTGAAGATGAGGACATGACCGGAACTCAAACCACTACCAAAGATGACAGCTGTGATGACCAGACCTCGACACAAGAGACTTCAAAGCACGTTCAAGATTCTAGTGGCGCAGTGGGAGGTGCCAGGCCGAAAAATTATCTCAGGCCAAAATCAGGGAAGAAAAAATATTTTTGGAAGTAGCAAGATGGCCCAAAAAATTCTAACATTGAATATTAATGGTATGAACACACCCCAGAAACGTCGGAAAACTTTCAATTTTCTCCAAAAACAACAATGCTCCATCATCTGTTTACAGGAAACCCATGTATTGAGAAAACATGAACAATATTTAATACAAAATAAATTGGGAAATCTATTTTCCACATCCAATAAAGAAAAGAAGCAAAATGGGGTGGCACTTTACATTAAACCAGAACTTTCCCCAATTCTTCTGGAAAAAGATGAATCAGGCAGATGGATCCTTGTCCAAGCAAAAATTCAATCTAAAGAAACAATTATTGCTGGTATATATGCTCCTAATGATAACCATGGAAGACAAGCATTCTTTGAACAACTGGCCCAGAAACTGTTGCAATATGGGAATCATCAGCTTATAATATTGGGAGATTTCAATGCTGTACATATTCCCTCAGTAGACAGGAAAACACCAAAAGGGAAAAAACTCAAGACCTCGTCTTCCACACTGCCCAAATCGTTTCTGGATATGTCCGACATTCTAGAACTTCATGACATCTGGAGAAGGAAAAATCCACTAAAAAATGGTTACACCTTCTATTCAAGACAATATGCTTCCTTCTCTCGTATAGATATGTGTTGGGCTTCATCTGATCTTCTACTAAACACAAGGGATATTGAAACTTTACCTCGAGTGTTATCTGACCATAATGCCATCTTATGGACACTGAAATCTTCAGGTATGCCTAGGCACTGGAAAATTAACCCAACTCTTTGGACTGATAAAGAATTCATTTCAGAGGCTGCTAGAGATTTGAATTTGTATTTTGAAACTAATCTGAATAAGGGCACACCACTCAAAACGGTATGGGATGCCTTCAAGCCATACTTTAGAGGTTTTGTTATCCAATTTATGGCAAGACGGAATAAAGAGAGGAAAAAGAAATATGAATCAACTCTTAAAATGATGAAAAAGCTTGAAACGGACTTAACACAAGACCCCCGCAACGATAAGTTGAACAAAGACCTGGCCTCTTGTAGGCATGAACTCAATTTGATTCTGACTGCAGATATAGCTCACAAAATCAAGTTGGCCAAACTGAACTTTGTGGAAAATGCAAACAAACCAGGTAGATGGTTAGCGTATAGGTTAAAAAAGGTACAATCACAAAAACTCATATTTTCACTCAAAGACAAAACTGGGGAAAATCAGACAGAGCAATTACAAATTCAAAAAATCATAGAGGAATTTTACCAAAGATTATTCAAGCCGGAGATGATTGACAATGATGCTATCTTCCATTATCTTGAACAAGCCAATTTCCCAAAACTTACTGAGGAACAGAGAGCCCAGACGAACGCCCCTATCACAATGATGGAAATAACAGAGGCTATTAATCATCAAAAATTGAATAAAGCGCCTGGACCCGACCAAATACCAGCCATATTTTATAAAAAATTCTCGGAGACAATTTCGGGAAATATGAAAAACCTCTTTACATCTATATTTGAAGGCGAAAATATACCAGATTCCTGGAAATCATCACATACGACACTGATTCCCAAAGAAGGGAAATCCAAAGATTTGATACAGAACTACAGGCCAATTGCCCTCCTAAACGTGGATTACAAAATTTTTGCAACCATTCTGGCCAACAGATGGCGAATGATTTTACCTTCTTTGATATCACACGACCAGACTGGCTTCCTCCCGAAAAGGCACCTCCAATCCAATATCAGAACTTTCCTCAACGTGTTGGAATATTATGAATCCCACCCGGAGAAGCAAGTAGCTTTTGCATTCATTGATGCTGAGAAAGCCTTTGATAATGTATCCTGGTCTCTACTCAAAACTCAATTAGATTATCTTCAGTGTGGCCACAGAATGTTGTGAGCAATTGAACAAATTTATTCTACCCAAAATACCAGGATCGTAGTGAACGGTCACCTCACAGATAAAGTTAATATACACAAAGGTACCAAAGGTACCTCTCCCCTCTTTTGTTTATATCCACCCTGGAAATTCTCCTGCATGTAATAAGGGAAAACCCAGATATTCAAGGCCTACAATACAAGGGAGAAGTTTACAAGGTACAAGCCTTTGCAGATGACCTGATGGTTATCATGGAGAACCCCCAGACTTCCTCTGTAGAACTTCTAAAGACCCTGGAGGCATACTCTAAAATCTCCGGATTAAAGGTGAATAGAGAAAAAACATTGGTTCTAACTAAAAATATGACCCCACCCATGATCGAAAAACTGGTAAAACAATCTGGTTTTCAACATTCTAATAAGGTAAAATACTTGGGTATTACTGTATCTAACCGATGTAACTCTTTACTCAAAGACAATTATGTTAATGTTATCAAAACAATCAAAGCTGATCTCGAAACTTGGTCAAGACTTCAGCTATCCTTAATGGGCAGAATTGCTGCAGTCAAAATGAATGTCTTACCTAAAATGCTTTTCCTATTTCAATCTCTGCCTATATTACCAAACTTTAAGATCATTTCAGATTTGGAAAAAAGTATACGTATATTTATATGGCAAAAGAAAAAAGCAAGGATTAAAAATATTTATTTGCAGGATAGAACCAAATTTGGAGGCTTTGCCCTTCCCAATTTGGTACTATATTACAAGGCTGCCGCCATGACTTGGATTAAAGACTGGATCTTGATGACAAATAAAAGAATACTACAGCTTGAGAGTTATGGCCTTGATAAGGGCTGGCATCACTATTTGTGGTATAAGGGAAATTTACCTACCCTCTTTAAAAAGCATTGGATAAGGAATGCTTTAACCAAAATATGGTCATTGATTCAAAAACAATTTTATTTCAAAGCACCTATGTGGTTATCCCCACTGGGAGCAATTTATAGCTCCCAGGCAAGTGAAATTTCAAAAGTTATAACTTACAGACACCTTCTGAATGCTGACCTCTCATTGAAACCATTAGGGAAATTAGTATCAGAAGGTTATAATTTGGATTGGTGGAAATACCAACAAATACATTCACACTTCAAAGAGCTTTCCAAAGAGGGTGGCTTCATGACTACTGATACCCCATTTGATAAAATACTTTCTTCTGGTGATTCAAAGCTTCTTAGCAAATTTTATAATATACTGTTAAATGAAAAAATGATTGATACATTGGTTAAAGACTCTATGATTAGATGGGCTGAAAACTTTGGTTATACTATCCATTTAAATAAATGGGACTCTCTGTGGAATACAGTTAAAATCTTTAAATCTATTTCGTTTAAGGAAAATTGCTACAAAATGTTTTATAGATGGCATTTTGCACCTCACCGTTTATCTAAGATGTATAACTGCTCACCTAAATGTTGGAAATGTAAATATGATTGTGGAACTTTTTATCATATGTGGTGGACTTGTAAAGAAGCAAAGGCGTATTGGAATATGGTAAAACTTTTCTTAGAAAGATCTTTGAAAATTAAGATAGAGTTTAGACCAGAACTATTTTTGTTAAATATAGTAGATGTAAATATTTCCTATGACCAGAGATATGTACTTCACCATGTAATTGTTGCTGCAAGAATACTGTATGCGAAATTTTGGAAACAACCAAACACGCCAACAGAGAAGGATTTCCACGGAAAGATAAGAGAATGTATCGAAATTGATAAACTCTCTGGCTATTTAAAGGGAGACTACGACGAGATCTCTTGGGAAAGATGGCAAGAAGTAACAAATTTATTAGTATTGTGATAACATTTGGCAATTTTAGTAATATGTTAAATTACTATATCTATTTTGCTTGATATACTCAATGAAAATTTTAAAAATTGTACCCCTTCTTTTTCCCCTCCACCCATACTCTTTTCCCCTGTTCCCCCCTTAAAAATTCAATAAAAATCTATTAAAAAAAATAGAAACCACACTCTCTGATCCCTCTACTCCCATGCTAACCAACTCTCCACTACCTGATTTTCTCTAAGCCTGTCAGAACCATTATTGTAAAGTTGTCTGTGCTATTCGTTCCATCCCTCTCCTCACATAACTAAACCAATGCATTTCAAAACATATTTATTTATTTATTTATTGTATTTATACCCCGCCCATCTTCCCGTAGGAACTCTGGGCGATTACTTTATAAACTATACCTTTAAACATAACCAGGCACCACAGACCCTCATCAGTCATTTATATGCTGATGCTTTTACCACCCATTGGCTGAAGAAGAGTAGCCACCTTTGCGAGGTTAGAAGAAAACCTGGACTGGTTTAATAAGAGATGAACTCAACTGGAGCATTACTGAAAAACGGACCTCAAGATTTCAGGAAACCATTCAAAGAAAAAGGCATACGATCGGCATAGTTTTCATTCTGATTGGGAGTACATGTTTTAATCTCCTTGAAACTGCCTAACTCATGCTCCTGGATGCCTCTTGACAAAGCTTAGCCATTTCCTTTCATGCCAACTTCAGTCAAGACCTAAAGTACCACAGAGATCAGGACGAGGAGGAGTTTTTACAGCCCCAGAATGCAAATCTTAACAAGATAATCTGTTCCCGAATATTTCTCTTCCAGATTCCTGGGTCTAACATAGACACTTTATTTGTCTAGCCTTTGGGGATCTCTGTCCAAGATTTCCCATTTCCCATTTCTCTAACTAGAGCTATAGTACTCCCTTACTTATATGCAGTCTAAAGAAACTAAGGAGAAGTAACTTCTTTCACCCCAAATCAGTCTTCATGTGTACTACTTCTTTATGCATTGGTGGCTACCGCCTTGCCTTCCTTTTTTCTCTTTTTGTGTATGGTCTAGGGCAGTGGTGGCGAACCTTCGGCACTCCAGATGTTTTGGGCCACAACTCCCAGAATTCCAAGCCAGTATTACCAATGATAAAGGGCTGTGGGAGTTGTGGTCCAAAACATCTGGAGTGCTAAATGTTTGGCACCCCTGATTTGGGGAAAGCTCTTTATTCACCACCACCCCTGACCTGGGGACCCTTCTGTTTAACTCTCCTTTCCATTATTGCAGCAACCCTCTGCCATCTAGATTTCTGAGCCCAAAACCTTTCCTAGTTTACCCAATTTATGTAAAGATACATTTATGTTCTTATGGTTCAAAGATCCCTTGCAGGTATTTTTCAGATAGGTGTAAGTTCATACATGTTGTGAGAGAGAATACGTAACAATCTTCTGCTGACTCCCGAGTTCATTTACAGGCCCACACCATACTTTAGTACCTATCAGATCTCAAAGCTGGTTCTTCTGGGGACACTGTAGCAGAAGGTGCTGGATACACTATGTTCTGCAAACAGAATCTAGCTCCCAGTTCTTGGGATCTAACCCAATAACAAGGCAGATATATTGGTAAAATTTATAGTAATACTGTTTTAATTACATAAAATGAAACGAGATGATTTCACTCTGCTCATTTAAAAAATTATGCTCCAAATATGTGAAATTAATTGTGATCAGAATAGACTTCTGAATAACTGTTAATATTGTGAGTAGTTTTGTAAATCTACTTTCAGTGAAAGTGTCTTATCAGCATATATGAGCCACCATGATTGTAATATGTAATCATTTTTGTACATAAAGCAGTTCGATAGCACTTAACTTTATAGGTTATGATGACCTCTTCTTAGCCATTCTGATTGTCATGTTGTTCTTTAATTGGCTTACCTTGGCAAACTGATAGTGAGAGATATTTTGCAGTGGGGAATGAAGTGCAAATTTAGCTACAGCTCAGAATAGATTACCTCCAATCCTGTATAGGTGTATGAGAGTGTTAATCTGAATAGATTGATGCTTTTTCAGATCTGCTATCAGTATTCTCCAAACCCTAAGTCATAGCTTCTAGCCAAACTACCACTTATTTTGGCAATTATTTAGTCTTATGATTAAATACATTGTCACATGTCTACTTTAATGATAAACAATACTTCAGCAATCACTATTTTAAGTTACCACACTACTTTTCTTAGAAAATTTCTTTTTCTGATACATCATAATAAATACACTTACTTAATTATGGGGCCATATAAAGGCTTTTTGAAGTATTGTGATACAGCATTAGTATTTTATTTTGACCTGGATCTGCACAACTCAACCTTTTAAAGATCTGGGCCTGGATTATAATTGTCCTCTGAAATTAGTGAACATTCCTATACATGCAAGGTATCTGTGCCCCTTTGCATGAGCATGAATTCGAAAAGTTTGGATTGTCTCTTAATTCTCCAACTTCTCAGTGTGTCATTCCAGAGGTGGGCTATTGAACAGAGGTTTGTACGGTTCAGTTAAACCAGTTTGATACTTTGAGCATCTTGGAAAAGGGGAGGATTAGGGAAAGTTTATCTAGATGTAAAAGAAGAAGGTAGCATAGTATAAGAAGATGAATTTGTTCTTGCTCAATGTAGCTCATGGATCCAGAAACCTTATTTTTGAATCAGCCAATCATTGGTTCATAGAAATAGCCAAGGATCGGTTTAAGGCATCAAATCCAGAAATTAATTTATTGCTGCTTTTTGTGTATGCTTAAGTATCTTGTTAGGGCTACACATGCAACATTACTTCAGTAACTAAAGAATACAGACATTGGGAAAGGCTCCCAATTTATTATAATTAGTTGTATTAGATAAGAAATGTGGATAACTGATAGTTTTGAAAGTTATGTAGAGAAATGAACATCATGGCAATTATTTATCATTTAATGAATTAATTACATTCATAAATTTTTGTACAAATCTACATTTTGAACAGCATATATTCTGTTGAGTTTTTATCTTTATAAGTGAATCTATTAAACTGGCATATTTCAAATTATACTTTAATTATAAATTATACTTTAATTGGAGTAGGAACTGGCAAGCCACTCCAGTATTCCTGCCAAGAAAACTCCATGGACATGGAGTCACGAAGAGTCGGTCACGACTGTAACGACATAACACAACACATACTTTAATTACAAAGTGTTAGTAATTTTAAAGGTACGAGTTTATATTAAATAGTATTCAGTGTTTTTCTGTCAAATATTGTTTCCTATTAAATGTATGTTTTAAATGGCCCTTTGAAGACTTTACACTTTTTATGAACCATCTTATTCTTGACATTCAGAATCCAATAGTGTGCCTTTTGGTGACGTTGTTTAGAATTTTAATGCATTTTAGTTCTCATTCAGCACGGCCTATATGCTCCTCATGGGAGGGTCTTTAGAAATAGGATTAACTTCTACAGGAATGCATTAGCTATGCTGCAGAAGTAAGCAAAGCTCTAACTAGTTTGATAGATTGCTCCTTGCTTCAAATCCTCCCTGCCACCCCCCTCCTGTTTTTATTGACAGCTTCTCATTGAGTGCCTGGAAGCATTAGTGCATTTAAGAGTTAGGTGTTTTGTATGATCCTAGGCTGATCTCATATTCCCTTTCTAAAATTAATTCAACACTACTTTACATGTTAATCCGCAAAGGATTGATTTTGGGAAGGTCAAAGTAGAGCAGTCCCAGAAAATGAAAGAAAAGCTCTACTTAAAACAGCTCATTTCAGTTCCCAGAATTACATGTAGCTGTCTTTTCATTGTGGCACTTTGTCAGCTGTAGGAGACTTGGTCTTCTTGCAAAAAATACCCAAAAGCATTGTTTGGTGTGAGCTGCAGAAAGTTGAACTAATTAAACTTAGCATCATTACCAAAATGCAGTTTGCAAATTGTACAATATTTGAACGGTTGTAGGATAATAGAATATCCAGCCTTCTTTGTACTAAAAATCTTAGTAGTTGAATAGTATTTTATGACAACATAAATAGAACTTTAAAAAATTTAAAACAACTTGTGCCTAGGTTTTTCTTGCATACACTTTGCCCTTCCTTTCTTCTAATTGAATTCTGTAGTTGCTAAAAAAGAAAGTAGACAGGAACACCAAGAAGTCCACACCATGCAGCAAGTTGATGTTGGTTCATTAGAGATAAAGAATTTTTTGATCTAAAACCAGGCTAATAACACAAAATAGGACGTGTCTGATAACAGAATTGCTACTTGTACTAGTAGAGTGTATTAAAGGTGTTGAAACTTGGACCCTTACAGACACATTATGCAGGAAGTTGGAAGCATTTGAAATGTGGATGTACAGACGAATTCAGAAGATACCTTGGACAGCCAGTAATGTGAGTCACTAATGTGGCTATGTTACAGCGCATGAATAAAAAGTTAGAAGCCCTCAATATTGTAAAGAGAAGAAAATTCTAATATTTTGGACACATAACGCACAATAAGAAATACCATCTGCTGCAAGTTATACTTCAAGGAAAAATAGGTGCGAAGTGTGGTCTGGGGCGTAGAAGAACATTATGGCTTAAGAACAGTGGTTCACAGTGAGCCCAGCTGCTCTCTTTGGAATATTTGTTTGTTTGTTTGTTTGTTTGTTTTGTTTTTACCCCACTTTTCTCCTTGAAAAAGTACCCAAGGTGGCTGACAATAATGAGAGACAATATACAGTCCAGAACATTTAAGATATATTCAAGTTAAGTACAGGGAGTTAGAAGAGGCCTCTTAGAACATTAAAATGTACCAGTAGAACCACAAAGAGCATGCAAATAAAATAAAAATCCATTATGAGTGGGGGGGGGAGGGGAAAGTAACACTGGTGTTCTTATGAAATCAGTTAAGGCAATCATGTATGGTAATCCATATAAAGCTACATACAGTGGACCCTCGTATAACAAACGGTTTGTATGACATGAAATCTGTACAACATAAAAAAATCTGGAGATAGGGGAAATTTGCTTAACAGAATTGCCTATGGGGCAAATCTGTACAACATAAAAATGGTTGTGTGCTTTGTAGGTCATTTTGTGCTTTGTAGGTTAAGGTCAGCACCTTGAATTGTGCCTTAGATAGAAACCAGTTCAGGCTACCAACGTTCTACAAGCACATGGCACTTGAAGAAGAAGAAAATAAGAATGGAAGCAATACAATTTATTTCCTAAGTGTGCTTACTTGTTAAGGATTATTGCTATGTTAGTACCCTTAGGAAATGTTCAGATGAATTGCCATGATGGCTCCTCTAATCCTGATTTGAATATACATACTATAATACATATATAACTCCACAAATTATTGCAACATAATTAGCTAACAAAGATTTGCATACCAGTGTATATTTTTAAAGCTTTTTTGGAGATACATCTAGCCTGTGGACCTCCCAGAGACATTTTCTCTGTCTTATGCCCAAGGAAGTGGAGTTGTACATGAATACTCACATTAAAGTACAGTGGACCCTTGTATAACAAACAGCTTGTATAACATAAAATTTATACAACATAAAAAATTCCGGAGATAGGGGAAATTTGCTTAACATAATTGCCTATGGGGAGAATTCGTACAACATAAAAATAGGATCACTCTGTTCTAAAGCATTCCTATGGGAATTTGTATAAAGGAAATTTTGCTTAACATAATTTAATTTGGAATGAATTAATTCCTTTATACAAGGTACCACTGTATAAGTATTTAAGGTGCCATGTCTTTTTTCCGTTTCCCTTTTTCTTTTTCTTTTTCTGTTTCAGTTTTGTTTTAGCCTATATATGACTTGTTTCTCTGATATAGCAGAGACACAGAATAGTTATTGAAAGTAATGACTATAGGTATAATAAGAAATTTATAAAAAATAGTATATTTAAGATCCATAATGGATGAGTGAAATACAGAATTTTACTTATCAGGTTCAGATACAAAATAAATATGACTGTTCTTGTTGATTTGTCTCAGAAGGTTCAGTATAAACTTTTTTATTTAAGAAAATGTCAGATTAATGATGGGTTTTTTTTTTTTTTGAGAGGAGTGAGCAGCTTTGTACATGAGATTAAAAAACTGAATATTATTGTCCCATATCTGCTCAGCCATAACTTGTAGCCTGGAATATGGGCCTCCATTCTTGTATATTTTAAAGAAATATCTATCTTCTGGTTCTCCTATATTCTTGTGAGAGGGCATTCTCTGTCGCTGCTTTCAGACTTGAGAAGTCTCTCCCACAAGAAGCCAGGATGGCCCCAACTTTGCTATTATTCTGCAAGCTGGTGATGATCCTTCTCTTCATGGTGTGTGCACCTGTGCTTTCAGGGCCAGTGTAACTTCATCAAGCATAGGCTATATCCCTGTTCTTTGATGTGCCTTTCAAATGAACAGGAGCATCTCTGTCTTACCTGGACTAAGTCTCCATTTATTTACATTATCCAGTCCATTACTGAAACCAAACACAGATTTAAAACCAAAAAGTTTCCTTAGAACCAGATGGAAAGGAGACATAGAGTTGGGTGTCAGCTGTGTACTGGTGACACCAAACTCCCAAACTCTGGACATCCTCTCCCAATTGCTTCATGTATATGTTAAATACCATGGGAAACAAAATAGAACCCTGACAGAAACTGCAGGCCAGTGGCCATCAAACAAAAGTCCCCTAGCAGCAACCTCTGAGTCCTCCCCTCCATGAGCACTGGAGCTGCTATTGTACAATGTTTCCAAATACAGTCCCAGAGAGATTTCCTAGAAGTATGCCATGTTGATGATGCTGAGATGTCCACCAGAACCAACTTGGGCATAAGCCATCTACAAAGGTTACCAAAACAGTCTTTATTCCATATCAGATCTAAAGCCAGATTAACATTTATCTACATAATTCATTCCATCCAGGAACTCCACCGTGTGCTCTAGTACCTTTCCCAAGAATGAAATATTAGATGCTGGTCAGTAATTATCCAATATCATGGGGCTCAAGGGGGGCATTTTTAGCAGTGGTGTTACTACTTTCTCCTTATGCATGCTGGATGTTACTGTGTTGCATTCACCACTTCTACCTATTCACCCAGTCCCCTTCTGGCAGATTCTATAACCCATAAAGGATAAGGGTCCAAGGACATGTGGCAGTTATTACCACTCCAAGGGTCCTGTCCAAATGCTCAGGCTTTAACATATGTAAGAGAAGCAGGGTTGAATTTACAAATATAGGACGTTTATCGGGATGAGCTCAGGGGATGAACTGTTTTACATTTCTACTAGTTACCATGCAGTTTTTCTATCAGGTGTATTTATTTCATGGAGCAGCTTTGCTCTATTCTGGAGTAGACATGGGCACGACTTGACGAAATTCTCATTTCCGTTACGCAACGGAAACGGTAACGACAATTACTCCCCCAGAACTCGAACCCGAACCAACAAAAGAAAAATTGGGTCTGATTTGTTGCTGTCGTTCCTGGCATTGCAGCGAAAGCGCAATGCCAAGCGGCACAGAAAATAAGTTTTTTTTTTAAAAAAAAAACCCCAATTCCCGGCCAAAAAAGCAGGCGAAAATATGGGCACCTACCAGAGGGGTGGTTTCCAGGTTTTGCTGATGCTGAGACTTGCTGGTACCAGGCTGGGAGGGGGCATCCTCGGCATCTCCATTTGCCATGCGGTGCGGGGGGATCCAAAATGGCGACCGCAATTTTTTTTTAAATCGTGGTCCAAAAACCCACCAAAGCACCACAGAAACATGTGAAAATTAGGTATTTTAACTGCCTGATTTTTATTTTTTTACACCTCCGCACGTGCAATGATGGGCTGGCCATGGGACGGGACCATGCAAATTTTTGGAGCCATTCCACCAATCGCATGGCCAGGTTTTGCTGAGATTTCTGGATGCGCCAGAGAGGGCATTAAAAGACCACCAACCCTAAACCTAATCCTAATCCTAACACTAACCCTAACCCATACGCCAGTACACTGTGTTCTTAGTGGGCCAGAGGCACCCAGAGGTACAGCCCACTAACCCACCCTAACCTTAACCGTTACCCTAAGCCTAGCCCTTACCCCCTAACCACATGCTCTGAGAACTGGAAGTCAAGTCGCGTTAAATCGCGGTGGTAACGACAAATGACAAACGACACAACGAAACGACAATTTTTTGAAAAATTTCGCGAAAAATGGAAACGAGCCGAAATGGACCCGTCCCGAAAAACGACAACTCAAAAAAAAAATTTCCTGGTCATGCCCATCTCTATTCTGGAGCCCTGGGCACTTCTTTAATTTACGTTTCCGTCTAAAGAACTAGACTGTGAAGCTTGTTACTGTATATCTCAAGATTTTTATTTTCAAGTAAAAAGGAATATCAATCATATTTTCACAATTTGTGCTCAGATTTTCTGTTTTTCAAACAAGTTATTTTGTATGAAAAATATAGCAACATTGTTAGAAATTATACTCAAATTTGCTCTTTGTTTTATTCATAGTTAAATCTGACAACCTTAAAATTTCTAAAAGTTTTCATAAGCAAATATTATGGAAATAAAGTGAAAACATTGTAATATTCGTTGGTTGAATGGGCTGACAGGTGAAGTCAGAAAGTCAAAACAACCCCTCAGTGGTATTAGGAGTGTGAATTTTGTTAACTCTGAGTTTGCTCCCAGGTTGTTAAGCAGCATCCATGCAGAAATGTAAGAAAAATCAGATTTTTCGTTAGGATGCTTTCTGCTTTACTTTCTTTAAAAAAAATCCTGCCGTAAAGTATTTACAGTAGAGCTATCTGAAAATGATTGTTTCACTGAGTTCCTCTATCTAAGTGATAAAACTGGAGTACATACTACGAAAGAAAAATGAAAAGATGTGAGAGAGCAAATGTCTGACTCTTTAATAGTGTTCTTACATATCTTTCTCTACAGATTTTGTTAATATTTGAACTTAAAATTGAGGTTTCTTCCAGAGCAGAGTTATGTGTGTCTAAATCTATATTCTATAATATATTCACATAACTATAGCAGAGTTATGTGTGTCTAAATCTAAATCTGTAGTGAGTTGTGTAATGACTCAATATATGTACCACTTGGGAAGTTAAATATGTCTTGATATGACCACTAAGCCAGTTCCATTGCTAAGGTTTGCTTGGATTTAAATAGGATGTTGCTACCTAGTCCATACATTTTCTGCTTTCGTTAATAAGATTTACCTCAAGCTATCTATGTGTTTTTTAAAGTGTAGATTCTTAATTTACGTCTACATCCATCAAAAACAATGATAGTATTCTGAAGAGGTAACAGATATCTTGGAAATACTACACTATGTTTTTCAAGAGTGTTTGGGGTGGTTTTGTATGTATATTGTACTTCAATCACAGTGAATTTATGTAAGATCGCTCATATTCCTGTTCTCATTAAAATAGTTTGTTTGAAACACACATGTGTACACAAATGCTTCGTAGAAAAATTTCCATGAATTTTTTAATTCTTTTGTAGCACATACTATGAAGAAAACAATATTTGAACTCTAATAGTGAATCCAAATGTTTGCTGAAAAATTACTCTGCCTTCTGCTCTTTTGCCTTTTTTTTTACAGTCCTAGCTGCATTATCTAACCCCAGTGAAGAAAATTAAGTCAATGTGAAAGTATACTCTGTTTTTTTACAAAGAGGTCACGAATAGTCTTTCTTCCCTTGGTAGTCACCAGTGTTCTTATTACACTTCATTTATATAGTTGAAGGGCTCAGGAGAACCAGCTGGGCTCCCTGTCTGCACTCATCAAGTGTTAATTTCTGAAAGAGGTACTGCTGTCATGAACAAGTGCCAAAGGTGCACTGGTGGTCCTGCCAAACAACAAGAGCTCTTAATTAGCACCAATGTTCAATCAGGCTGCTTAACCTGCCACAGCGCTGAAGAGGTCATGTTCCTTCCTGCGGCACTGCCAACAGAAAATACCCAAGAACAGACCCCAATCCTCTTTCTTTTTTTTTTAACTGTAAGAACAGTTGCCAAAGGAAACTGATTCTAGAGTAATGCAGTGTTTCTTTTACAGAGTTGTAAAGAGAACTCTGAATGTACTTTAAAAAATCAATCAGTTTTTTTACTGAATATAATTTTTTTCATAGATTTTTATGAAGGCTGTTTTATATTTATTATGCTTATTGCAAACATGGATGCTCAGTTCAGAGTTGGAGCTTTAAAGATGAGCACAAGCATTTCAGTTATTGGGCATATCTGGTTTAGTATGCCCACTATGCAAAGTATTTCAGTATTTTTCAGTGTAGTCATGCTTCATGAGTTCCCAGTGTATTTAAATAGCATATCATATAAAATACTTTTCTTAAAGAAGACTGTGACCATCTGGTAAGATAGCTTTTTACATAGTCTGTTCAAAGGTGTGAAATGCCAAGATGACTAATTTTGAGGATATTAAACCTGCTTTCCACAATTTTATAAATGAAAAAAAGCCTAACAATTTTAATTTTAAAGGCTCATTCAAATTCAGTTACCTAATTGAAGGGAAGGTCTCATATCTAGAGAAATTTCAGCAAAAGTCACCTAAGAGATTGGTATTCATTACTCTTTAGAAGAGGCACTATACAACATTCAAAAGCCAGACTTTTGGAATCTCTATGCATTTGATATCAAAAAGTGTCAATCATAATGTTTATTCATACTGGGAAATACTGAAAACTTATTTAGCACTTTTCCTACTTCTTCTGGCCCTTTTTGATAGTAGCTTTACATATCCTTATAACAGCTTAAATCCTTCTGAGTAGAAATTTTTAGAAAATTATTCTTCTGGTAAGCCAAACATCTACCAATGAAAGCTTTGCATGTGACTAAAACAATAATCTGAATTTGTAATACTATTTTTACAGACAATTAAGATTATAAAATAAATTACAAATTTTTCACATAATAAATGCAAAAAGCATTCCAAATAAAATAGTTTGCATAAAATAACCTTTGCAGTTTAAACATTGTTACAAGTGTCAGTATGAAACATGGAACTGCATATTTCAGAAAATAGATTAAGCCAGAATAGTCACCGTATCTTTTGTGGAAATTCTGTGCACTTTGTATCTAACTACAAACTAAACTAAAAAATAACTTTCTGAATAATTGTGTATTTTAAAAACAATTCTTTAAAGAAGACATTCATATTTAAATTACATGTCATATTACCGCTTTGTCAGGATTCATTCTGTTTTCTCTTGATGTTACTAATTACCTATTCTATAAAACCAGTGCTATTTTCAAT
>JAHTLZ010000021.1:2969087-3035903 GCA_023846285.1 Phrynocephalus versicolor
TTTTTCAATGGTACTAAACTATGGTTTGGATCCATGGCAAATTGGTCATGGATTCAATAAAAGCAAATTACAACAATATGTTAATGAGTTGGATCCTGCCTGTTTGGTGAAGTCAGTAAAATGAGACTTATTACCCCTCTAGGCAACTTAGATCAAATAATTTCCTGTCTTTAAAGTGTATTAGGGCCAAAATAGCTCTCTGATACACATTTACATGTGCTATCAAAATCTAATAAATGAGATTTGGATTGTTAAAGATTTTTAAAGTTGCTATGAGAAGCAATTCCTGTTTGAGGGCTCCTCTAAGTGTGCTAAAGAGAATATCCTATATATTAGGATTTGGTCTTCGTGCCAAGAAAACTCCATTGAGGTGGGGTCACGAAGCGTCGGTCACGACTGTAACGACGCAACACACACACACACACACACACACACACAGTGTTTGACTTACTTTGCTGTTGGCAGAATTGCTTCTCTTTCATAGTAATCTCATGTCCCACCTATTACGTCTGATGCTTGAAAATATTTCTGCAATCCCCCCTTTTAAACTGAAGAAAACTGGTTTCTAAACAATATTTTAAGATGACAACAGTATAAAGTTCTTATCTTCTCTCACATCTCTATTGTATACTCCCTCTTTTCATCTGACACTTAACAGGGAAATGGATTTTATGAATAAAGAGATTCAATTTAAGCTTGGAATTTTTGGAATTTTTCCAGTGAATGAATCAACCTTTCAGGTTTTACTGGCATTTTGTTCGCAAATCACTTGGCACATGCTCCTGTTTGAATGTATTCCCTAGCATCTTTACAGTATGCACTCCTCCCCAGAAGTAAGTGCTGTTACATTCCGTGGAATTACATCACGGCTAAATTATGTATAGGATTGCAGTCAACGTTACCTAATGCTGTTCTTCTTGTTTGGTTAATATTGCTTTTGATAATAATTATGTTTGTTCATGCTAAGAGGGAAGTTTTCACTCTTACTTCCTCAAAAAGTACCTACCCATATCTGTTCCTGTAGAACAGGGATGGGGAACCTTTGGCTTTCCATATGTTTTGGACAGCAACTCCCAGAATTCTGAGTTTATCTTGCCAATGATAAAGGATTGTGAGAATTGTGGTCCAAAACATCTCGAAGGCTAAAGGTTCCCCACCCCTGATGTAGAAAATAAAAGTTTAAGATTAGGTACTCCAGTTCTGTCTTTAGTCTTCTTGCTCTGTTCTCTTTTACTAGGAAAGTGAACAGTACCAAGTAATTTATATTCTGCAAAAGATAATTCCATAAGACCAGTTACAATCTTTTAGCCTGATCTGTCTTACAGGGTTGTGGTGAAGATAAAATGGGAAGGAGGAAAGTCACTGAGCTCATTGGAGGACATAAGGGTTAGGAATTTCACGCATAAATAGAAACCTTTCACCTCCTTCATATCCAGGTTTAATCACAATTGATGATACCCCAGGATGTGTTTTAATTAAGGTGTCTTGAGTATGCATCTAAATAATGAATCAATTAATGAGCAAAGCACAAAGATCAAAATAATCTTTCTGATCCATCTTTTATCTCTCCTGCCACTTCTTATTTCTAGTGAGTTGGGGAGACAGATCTCTCTCTTTTTCTTGTGTAATCCTAAATTGGAAATCAATTGCAACATAAGATGCGTAAGAATTCAGACTTTATATTGAATGGCTGCTACTTGTCAGATTGTGAAGAAACCATCTCTTAAGTACTGAGCTATTGGCAGTTTCAAACACTTGCCAGAGTAACAAGGCCTGGTCACACAAATAAGTAGAACGTGACCAGGGATCTCAATTTGGTTTGTCCTGTCTTAAAATACACTAAGTGTGCAATCCTGTTAAAGAAGGAAGAAAGTTTCATTATATTTAGTGGAGTTTGCTTTGTAATAAGCATGTTCTGGACTGCAAAGTTCATGCAGTAGTTAAGCTGGTTAAGTAACTGAAATAACTTTTAAATAATTAATTTTAAAAATACTTTATATTTTAAATGTTTATGGTTTTGAACCATTGTAGATGGAAGCATAGATTTCCTTAAGTGAGGCGAATGAAGAGAATAATTTCCAAACTGCCCAAAGTAAAGATGATAAAAGTGACTTCTGATGCCCAGGTTTTTCAACATCTGGAATGCAATGTTGCTTTTTGTAATATCTCTGCAATGCCATAACAGTGGGGTGCATTAATGAGAGTTTCAGTCTGAAAACCACAACATCAGTGAAATTTATAGATGTCAGGTCATTAACATTAGTCAAACATTGTTTCTGTGGTTTTATTTCTAGTTTTAAGTAGGTATAATAAAAGCCATTTACTGGCTATAAGCCTGGGTGTCTTTAGACGATGACATTTAGTTAACTATTCTGTAGTAAAGTAGTACCAGTCTAAATCTATTCCATAAGCATTTTTGTGAAAAATGCCTAGTAGGTTTGTTCAGGACCATTTAAAAAGTTATGTTGGTGTTAACTGTTTTCCCTTCACAGTAGAAGTTGAAACTAACCTATAATGATTATTAATTAATTAAATGCTTTAACATTTTTAAGTGAAACAGCAATTAGACATTAAACTGCACTACCATTTTGAGTTTAAAAACCTCACTCTCCCATTTTCTCAATTTATTTATTATATTAAAATTTCTATACTTCCTTCAGGAGAAATTCTAACCAATTATATACATAAAATAATCATGCTTTCTTGATAGCTTACATTTGTAAGCTTTCAAAAATGCCATTTTTATCTGAAGCTAGAAACTGAACATAACAGTTGAATGAAAGAAACAGAGTTGTGTGAAAATATACAAGGGTTGATTGAAAAGTAATGCCTCCATGGCTGTAACCTTTTTGTTTGTTAACTGATTTTAAAAATTCATTTTGTACTCTATGTAATGCACTATTCGCTTTTCGACATAGTCCCCATCTCTTTCCACGCACTTGTGCTAATGTGTGACTAGTCAGGCAAACCCATCAGACAAGAATTCTGGTGGTTGTTGTTGACATCAGCATTGAATGGCAGCTTTCACCTTTTCGTCAGAACAAAATTGATGTCCCTTTTCAATCAATCCTTGTATGTTGTTCAAGCCCTTTTCTTAGTGTACTAGGCCTTTTCAGAACATCAGCCTATGTAACTGTTTTATTCTTGTGCCTAATAATTCATACCATTTTATTATTGTCATACAGTAATCCCCCCATCTATTGTGAGGGTTAGGGACCCAACCCAACCCGCGATAATTGAAAATCCGTGATATGCAGATGCTGGGTCGTGTCAGGACTGGGGGACCTGTCTGGGGCCCCCTACACTTACCTGAGGCCTCGCACTACCCCAAACAGACCTCCAATGGCCTTTCTGGGCCGGTTGGAAGCCACAGAAGTGCTTTCTGGTGACCCAGAAGTCACTGCCGGTTCTCCAGAAAGCACTTTTGTGGGCTCCGACAGGCCCAGGAAGGACATTGGAGGCCACAGAAGGGGTTTTCAACAATCCAGAAGTGATTTACAATTCACCGGAAAGCACTTTTGGGGCCTCCGACACGCCTGGGAACTGGATGGAACTGGCAAAACCAATCTTTAAATGTGTTACCTCAAGACTTCTGGGATTGCTTTAAGTTAATTCCAGTATGACTGTACATAACTAAGTATGGGACTGTAAATATTTATGTCATTTATTGGTTGATCAATATTCAGTATTTTTAGGATGTGTTAAAATTACGTTAACACATTGTAGACATGAAATGATTGCAGTATCTGCATTTTTATGTGATGAGTTATAACCAAGCTGATCTACTAATGCAGATTGTTCTGACTGTCATTTCTCCATTTTCTGGATGAGTAAAAGTCCTGAAAAGCTCCAGATCTTGCCTTCTGTTTTTCCTGCTGAGATCAGTCTAAAACGATTGCACCTTTCTTTTCCTTCCATCAGTACTCATACAGAGATCCACTGTCACATAGAATGAAAAAGTATTTACAATTGCTTCTTTGTATTACAGAAATATAGAATTCACAAGCAATTTATTGTGTTCTTGGAAGTGTGTGGTAATGCCCCTAGAGTTATCTCACATAGCATAAATAAATCTGTCTGTCTCCAGTCGGCTCAGTCTAGGCATTAGCAACTTCTCTATGTTGTGTCACTCCTTACAGAATTTCTTCTTGGCTGTGGGTAGCACAGGGCTCAGTTTTTATCATTAGTATGGTCTGGTTACTCCAGCTAAGCCACTTAGCAATTCTATACATATGTTTCTTTAATCACATCGTTGTTCTGCCATCCTATGTTTGGTGTTAAAACTAACTTTTTCTCTCTCCTGATTTTTGTTCCTCAGACTTGCAATACATGACTTGTCTGTTACGTAGAGAAGGTGAAGGGCTCCATTTGCTTCAGCTATATTTATAAACTGTCCATAGTACCATTTCCACATTTAAATTAGCGTTCCTTTTTTAAAAAATGAATGTGTCATTGAAGCTGAAGCAGCGTTGGACTCTAACCTGCAGCATTTCTAGAAGACAATATTAAACCTCAGTGGATACAAAGAACCTCTCTTTCAGTTCCCAGCACAACCAAAATGTACTTTAACAGCAGCAGTTGATGGTGGATGGTCTCAATAGGCAATTCATCGTGGCCAAGAGAAACAATTATCAAGCTCTATTTAATGTATAATGGAAGTGGAACTGGCAAAGAGGTCTTTTGGCCTTTACTTTAAAAAACATGCTCCCACTGATATTTGCATTAAAAGGAGAAGACATTGTATTACGACTGCTGTGGTTCATGTATTTATAGTTAACAGACAGATCTTCTTTGCTCTTGTAGGAAAAACCTGCTCTTTTTACAGTTATATGAACAACTCAGCTGCTGTGCAAAGATATTAAAAAGTGCTGCTTAGGATTATGTTTTGTATTTTTTTAATCTATCCAGAAATGTTTATGAAATGTTATTATTCAGATCTAGGTAGGAGTGAATTAGAAAGTAGCAGAGGAGGCCCTTCTCTGCTGTTCTGCACCATTTCACTTGCTTAATTCCAGCAGGCCTTGCATCTTGCAAAAATGAGGGGGGAAAGTTGCTTTATGTGTCACTTATTCTTCCACAGTAAAAAGTGCTTTCAGTCCTTTAATAATTTAGGTCTTGGCCAATGACTCTAACAGCATGGTAACTTTTTGTTAAACAATTTTTACCAAAATCTAAAAATAAAGTAATGTTTTTCATGCTATTCAGCTTAAGGAATATTCTTAAAGCCAGATTGTTTAAAGTTAACACTGACTCATTTGGTGCTAGTTTGAGTATGCATTACTTTCTCCTTATCCCCAGAAGGAAAGCTGTATTCTTTTAAATGAAAAAAAAAATTAAAAGCAGAACACAAGCCTAAAATAAGCCAGTGTTCTCTAAAGCTCTCAGAAGGTGTAGATTTATTTACTGCAGTTAAATCATAATTAGTTCTCCAGGGATAGTGTCTTTTTAAAACAGCTTTATTGCCACCATAGTGGTTTTCTAAATAATCAGAAACTGCTGCTGTTGGCATATTTGGGAGTACAGTTATGAATCTGCTATAAGTTGAAACAAATGTTTGAAATTGTCAGCTGTCACTTAGAAAAGATAGTGACATGCTCTAACTAGGTACTGGTATAAAAATTAAATTTTAGGAATCTCTTAGTCACATTGTGTTCTAATGCAAATTCTCTTTTTAAAATATAATTCCAGATTGATATACAAGATGCCACGGGAAATAGGTTTGATAGCAATAGCTGTTCAACAGATTCATGGAAGAGGTGAGTTGTAATTCTGTTATTAACGAAAAATGTTATTTGAAGAAATAGAGAGAATGGCTACCTGGGCATTGAGCCTGATGTTTGGTCTGCTGCTGGGGCAGGCTATTTCACTCTTATTGCTGGTGACCAGCAAAAGTGAATCAGCCCCTGAGCATTCCTACCTGCACCTTTCTGAGTCCCTGTCAGGGGCTTCTTCTTCTTAGGTACAGGTAGAATCAATCAATTTTTATTGATTTCCCATGCATGCGTTTGCTAGAAATGAGCCAATGTGAGCCCACTGCTGTCAATTTGCCTTCCTCTTTGAATTTCATATATCATAAAGTGGCTTTAGAAGACAGTCATTCATGATATTGAGAAATTAAACATATCCCCTGTGGAGGGACAGAAGAGGTAAGAACAATGTTACACTGTATTACAGCACCTCTGATACACTATATTACTTATAAAAAAATAAATAGAAAGATGTGGCCCTTGAGGTCCCAAGCCATTTGGGTTTTATAAGTTAAAACCCACACTTTGAATTGCACCCAGAAAGAGTTCAACAACCGATGGAGCTGGTGTAATAGGGCAGTTATATGATTGCTGTAACCGGACCCAGTTAACAATCTGCTGCAGTGTTTGGGACCTAGTGAAGTTGATGAACACTTTCCAAAGTCAGCTCATAGAGCACGGGACATAACTTAGGCATGTGATATCATGGACAGATCAGACCTCTGGAACAGGCACAGCTAGGATGCTAGTTATAACTGTACAAAGGCACTTCTGGCCACTGCTAAAATTTGGGCATCCAAACTCTGAGATGATTTCGTGAACATCCTCAAACTGTGTGCCTGTGTTTTCAGAGGGAGCATTACCCTATCCAGCACAAGCTACCTCTATCCCTTGCTCTGCTTGTCTGATTTTAAGTATCACTTTATCTAGTGTTCCTATTTAGCCTGATCACTGTGCTCCAGTGAGCCCGTGTAGACAAGCCCATAGTCAACAGTGCAACTTCACAGGTTCTATCTAAATGTAGGCATATGTAGAGCAGACCATTATAATAAATAGGACTCAAGATGGACAGGATTAACTTAAGTTCTGTTGACTGCATGAGTCTATTTTAGATAAGATGAAACCAGGATTTAACCCTGTATCATATACTTCTGGACAGCCAGATTCACGGGGAGATCATGATCCTTGAGAAGTTGTGGAATTGTAATTCCCATCAAGCCTAACTGCTAGATATACTGGTTAAAATTAACGAGGACTGATCCAACAACATCTGGATGTCCACAGATTTTCCATCTCTATTATATGTTAGTACTTATGATTTTAGGAGCTAAAGGAACTTTTGTAGTGTGAAACCATCTCAATTTGTTACTTAGCTCTTTTCAGGCTATTGTGTTTGCATACAGTTGCCTATTTATATACTTTTTTTACAGCAAACCAATATGCATTTCCCCATCAGGTGTAAATTCCTACCACCAGCAGGATGTGGAAGTTATAGTATTTTAGATATGTATTACTTCCCCATGTCTAAAATCATCATCTAATTATTCCCAAAATATCTGGTATAACCTCCCCCACTAGGATGCGTTCCAGATGTTTCAGATTTCAACTTTTCTTACTATTTGCCTTGCTGGCTTGGGTTGTCAAAAACATCTGGAAGACACCTTATATAAGTACTGATAATTTTTCTACTCTGCAAGGATAGTCAGTGTGTGTGGGGGGAAGAGATTATATCTCTTAAAGATTGACTATTTTAATGTGAACTTTCAGGGATCAAATTTACTTCTTTGATTATTTACTATTTCTTTGTTTATTTACTATTTTAAGTTGTTTAATGTGTTTATTGTATTTTGTTTATGTTTGTAAACCACCCAGAGTAACTTTCCACTAGATGATTGTGATATATAAATCAAATAATAAATAAATAAATAAATAAATAAATAAATAAATAAATAGTCTCATCCTTATTTTATTTATTTATTTATTTATGTGACTAAATGGGAATACAGATAATGAACAAAGTGACCATGGTTAATTAGTTAAAGAACTGGTTTATGATTGAAGTCAATAAGCAGTCTACAAGGTAACAACAGCATAGTAAACACAAGTAGCACATTGTGCAAATCATTGTAGCATTTCAAACTTGGTAATAATGATTTAAAAACCCTTGATTTGTAACGTAGTCCTTTTAAGTGCATCTCTAGCAACCATATATGTCCTGTCTTAGCTGTTTTGCTTTCAAGTCTTGTTTTGTAGCATTTTCTCCCCAGAGCAGTAGCTTTTAAATCATTCAAACAGTGTTCAGATGGACTGAAACACCCTGAAACAGGAGCTTGTATTGCCATTCCTCATGTCAGATTTATGTTCATTAATTATTTCAGCACAGATTTTCCTTTTTGTCTTGTGTAGAATGCAAAAGGTCATTATTGGAAAAGGAAGGTAGTGATCACATTAACAAGTAAATGTGCCACCAATGTTGTGTGTGACTGTGTAATCCACAAAAGCTCATATTGGAATAGAGCATTTACTTTTGAAGGCGCCACATTTTTTTGTCTCTTTTTGGTTTTCTTTTGTTTTGGGTTTTGTCTGGTGTACTTGCAAAGACTGACATAGTCTTTGGAAGCATACCAGAGAGCATAGAGAGAATTCCTAGTTTCCTGAGCTCCTTGCCCTCTGAAGATGCCGGCCACAGAGTCTGGTGAAACATCAGGAAGAAAAACATCCAGAACATGGCCAAACAGCCCTAAAAACTCACAACAGCGTTTAGATCCCGGCCATGAACGCCTTCACGAATACACTAACATAGTTACTTTTCCAAAGTTTATGTCTCTTGTGCTGCTAAAGCAGAAATCAAATTCACAGTGCATGATGTGGTTGGGTAGTAACCTGCCTTTAACAACATGTTAAGTTGATAACTGATTCTCCTTCATGGCCTTCTTGAAGCCACAGATGGGTACTGAGTGCACATGCGCGAGGCTCTGGGACTTTCTAACAAAGAGAAAGGCTCACCAGTCTCCACCTGCTCCCACTGCGCATGTGCAAGTGCTTTCCCCCTCAAACCCCTCAGTTCCTTCAAATGCCACGTTAGTAAGTTCCTTTTTCATCAGTCTCCCTAGTTTGGTTTATGGTCTTTACAACTCCCTTTAAGAAGTGTGTTCAGTGTCAGGAGAAGATTCCCCTCTCCAACGGGCATTCGGGGTGCCTCTGCTTCCTGAGGGAACACCACCCTCCTGATTCCTATGAGTTTTGCAACGTTTTAGCACACAGACAGTTAAGAATCGAAGGCACTGGCTTAATATGTACCTGCTCAAAAGATCTCTTGGCTCGTCAACTATGGATAAATCAGTCCAACATCCCTCTATGTCCATCTCCAAATAGGCTTAAAAGGGCTTTCAAAAATCAGACAAGTCGAAATGACCTAAGGCAGCCGATACCAATGTCATCTCTGTCAACTCTCCTTCCAACTCCATTATGGATCGGTCTTCTTTCGCTTTGCTGGTTCCATCGGATTCTTCGCCCTTGGGATCTGCCTCTTCGGACTCTGAGTCGCTGTTGGTTATGGAGAAGCTTAAAAACCTTTTTGTCCAGGCTCCATCTCGAGAACCTCCTATATTGTTGCTTTTCTGCCTTCAAGCCTTAGCTGTGCTTTGGCACTGTCTACACAGCAGCAGTATCAGGTCCTTACCTTCGTAGGAGCTGTTCTTGACATGATTGGCAAAAGCCTTTCCTTCTCTTTCAAGGCTAAGGGACATTGCACAACTTACCTGCCACTTCCTCCCAGGTGCTACAGTCACAGCCTTGGTAACCAAGTGCCTCCTGGCCCTGAAGGCATCTACAACATCTGTTCTGCTGCATGCCAGGCTCAGAATGAAGGCCCTTCAAAAGTGGTACCTGTCTCTCTTCGATGCCCCAAGAATCGACCCTCCAGGCTTCTATGTGTTTCTGCGGATTTAGCCATGCAGCTACGCTGGTGGGCAAACGACGACAACCTTCTAGTTGGCCACCCATTTTGTCCACTTCACCCTTCTCTTCAAGTCACTAAGGATGCCAGCCTTGCTAGTTGGGGAGGGCACACTGCCAACATCTTGGCATTCACGAGACCTGGTCAACACAAAAGACGTCCTACCATATAAATCAGTTGGAACTCCTTGCTGTCTTCAAAGCGTGCAAGGCATTTGTCCACCTTCCCCCCACACCCCGTTGATTCATAGGGTGGTGACCAAAATATTATCTTAATAGCCCCGTGGTGGCCAAGACAGCCGAGGGTTTGCTCCCCTCCTTCAGATGGCATCGGACTACCTCTGACTTCCTCTCATTCCCAACCTTCTCTGCCAACACATTCAGAAGCTTTTACATCCGGATCTGGAGTGGCTTCACCTCACAGCATGGAGGATCCACAACTGATATCCAATGTCTTAACCGCAGCCAGAAAACCCCGCACACAAAGACTCTACTCGTACAAATGGAAAAGGTTTCAGCTTTTCCTTCACAAAATGGATTCCCCCCCCCCACAAATCCATCCCTGGTAAATGTCCTCCATTACCTGCATAGTCTTCAGGAATCAGGACTATCTCTCTCCTCACTCAAGGTCTACTTGTCACCTATGATTGCCCTTCAGTCTCAGAGGTCATTGGCTTCTCAATTCTTCTGCCACCCCAAATTGAAGCTTTATTGAAGTCCTTATCTCTCTTCCTTCAACACCTTACAATATCTCCTTTCGAACCAATGGCTCCCTGCAATCTCCATTTACTCTAATTTAAAACTACCTTTTGGTTGCGATTACCTCAGCTAGGTACTCCAGTGAACTCTGAGCCCTTCGCTGTGATCCTTCCTATCTAAATTTTTACAAGGATCAAGTGGTAGCCTATGCAGATGTCAACTTTTTGCCTAGAGTTGTATCTTTGTTTCATCTTTCCCAGTCAATTTTGTTACTCATTTCCCACCCCCTCAAACCCAGCCTCTCCTCTAGAGAGAGACCTGCATTCACTGGATGTTCAGAGAGCACTATTGTTTTATATCTCCAGGACTCGTTAACTTTGTTCCACTCTGAAGCTATTTATTTGTTACAATAACGTCTGTTTCAGTTCAACATTTGTCACGCTGGATAGTTTCAACAATCAAGCTTTCTTACAAACGTGCTAAGAAAGACTTACCTTCCACAGTTCGGGCACACTCCACCAGAGCTCTCTTCTATAGTGTTCCTGAAGGGTGTGCCACTCGATAACCTGTGTAATTTGCCTACGTGGTCAGAGCCTCTTACTTTCGTGAGACACTACAGAATGGATACGTGGATGAGAGCCACCACATCCTTCGGTGATGGCGTGACTGCCCTCCCCCAGCATGTGAGTACCGCTTGTAATCACCCATCTGTATGGCTTCATGAAGGCCACGAAGGAGAAGAACTGGTTACTTACTTGTAAACGTGGTTCTTCGAGTGGTCCTTCATGAAGCCACACGGCATCCGCCCTCCTCCCCTCAGATTGTCACACCGTACGCTCCTTAGCTTACACACAGGCGGTTATGAGGGAACAGAGGGGTTTCAGCAGGAAGGCACTAGCACATGTACAGTGGGAGGTGTTGGAGACTGGTGAGCCTTTCTCTTTGCTAGAAAGTTCCAGAGCTTTGCGCATGCACACTCAGTACCCATCTGTGTGGCTTCATGAAGGACTACTCAAAGAACCACGTTTACAGGTAAGTAACCAGTTCTTTTTCTCAGGACAAAACAAAAATGTCAGAGTTTTAAGCCACGACATTTGGGGGAATTCCTTTAGAATCTTTCATCAAATGATCCCTGTAATCTGATGGAGCACTATTTCCCTGAGATTCAATGAAACTTATGTTTCTCTCTTTCTTTTTTAAGGTCGTGGTGGGAATACCTGGCTCAGTCCTGTTGGGGCTGCCTTATCAACACTTCATATCACCATTCCTTTATCTTCCCAGTTGGGTCAGAGGATTCCATTTATTCAGCATCTGGCTTCTCTAGCAGTTGTAGAGTCTGTTAGATCCATACCTGGATATCAG
This sequence comes from Phrynocephalus versicolor, assembly GCA_023846285.1. Classification (NCBI taxonomy): domain Eukaryota; kingdom Metazoa; phylum Chordata; class Lepidosauria; order Squamata; family Agamidae; genus Phrynocephalus; species Phrynocephalus versicolor. Next base: position 2,980,853 of record JAHTLZ010000021.1, read on the forward strand.
GTACAGTATTATATTTTCGCGTTTCTGTTTTACTGTTTCAGAATATTAGCTTTTTTCAACTGAAATGGCTGATATAGATTTTATAATTGACATATCTTCTTAGCGTCAGTCAGTAATAGGTATTTCATTTGTTTTCCTCTAGATTTATTTTTCTCTTTATTGGTAAGATCTGTGTTTCTATAGTGAGCAAAAAATATTATCATGAAGAAGCTATCAGTCCAGTTTGATTTAAAGTGCATTATAATCAAGTTTTATAGTCATGGTGGATTTTTTTTGTTCTCAGTTTTGGATTTTCCTTATTTTAGTTATAAAACTGATGAAGAAAACTGGGAAGGAAAAAAGAATAAATTGACAATTGCTTCTTACCTTATCACTGGAACAATTTCATTTACCCTTTCATTCTTTCCTAGAACTTTTTCCATGTCTTGTGTAATGTTGAAAATGTTTGCCCCAGGCTCTCAAGCAAAAGGCGAACTGTATCCTCTCAGGAGGGAATCAAGTGTCTTGTCATCATTCCTCAAATTACGAACCAATCTTATTTAACACCTCATCAATTTCTTTTTAATGTAACCAATTTTTAATATTAGTGAACTGTAAAGCATTGGCATTTTACAGGACTAGTTAACGAAAACATATGTTTCTGATATTGTACAAAATCAGTGGCTTACTCAAATTCACACATGAAGTTAATTAGAGTGGTATCTAGTAGCATTTCACATATGTTAAGGGTTGTCTTCTATTAACAGTTCCCAACATCAGGACTTCATAACTTGTAAATGCTTTATTGTGGAATTTAAAATCTAGTTATCTGAGGCTTAAAGTATTAACCATTTAGTGTAAAAATAAATAAATAAATAGAATCCCCAAAACTTCGTGGTAATGTTTGTGCCATTCCAACCCTGTTGACAGTAGTTGTATGACATCAGTGTAAATGAATCCATTTTAAGGTCCCTTGTGTGTTCTCCTATCTACAAAAAACTTTCAGACAAAATGTATGAATTCGTCCCTTCAATCTAAAATAATATAGCAATTATTGACTTGTTTGCCTCAGTTCTTTTCTGTATGATGAGAACAATTCAATTACCTTACTCTGGATTAAGTTCAGTTTATTTGTCCTCATCTAATCCATTACTGACTGAATTAGAACTGAAATGGCTTCCTCAAATTTAGATGGAAAGAAGTGGTAGAGTTGTGTATCATCTGCATACCCCAAAGTCTGGAAACCCCTCTCTGCAGTTTAATGTAGATTGTAAATAGCATAGAGGAGAAAACAGAACCCTAAGGGACACCACAGGTCAGTGGCCCCGCAGTTGAAAAGAGTATCCCAACACCATCCTTTCAGTTGATCCCTCCAGAAAGAACCAGAGCCACTGCAAAATGTGATTCCCAATCCCATTCCACAGAGATGGTCCAGAGGAATTCAGTTGTCAATAACCTTGAATCCTCTGAGACGTCCAGCAGAACCAATAGGGAGACACATCCTTTGTATGCCGTAGGTAGTCCACCAAAGCACCTAAATTGTCTCCATCCCATAACCAGGCCTAAAGCCAAATTGAAATACATCTAGATAATCTTCACCCAGGAACTCCAAGCCACAACCCTCTCCAGCAACTTTTATAAGATGGAAAGTCCACGTACATGATAGTCCTCACCTCTCCAAGAGTCATGTCAACATCACCAAGCTGCAAAAAGTGGTGTTTTACTGTGAACACTGTGAACAACTACATTGTATATTTGTATGTTACCTACTTTTTAAAGGCCTTGCAAATGAAAACAAAGGAAAGTTATTTAGAGAGCATAGTGTACATTAGTTGTTCCAGAAGACCAAGTTGCGCATATTTACTGTGGATTAAGCCATTCTGAACACAGTGCAATGTATCTTTAAGTACATATGCATGTAGAAATTTTCCATGTAGAATTTGAAGTTCTGAAAATTTCAGGGTCCTTCATTAGCACAGTACCACAGCTGCCACACATACCCTCTCTATGACCCCTGGATGGCTGCAGTTAAAACATAATGCTATATAATCAAGTATTTTATGTGTTTCAAAATGTTTATACTCCACATGTGGCCATGTAGACCCACAAGGCAGACAACAAAGCCAGTTCTAACGGATTGATAAAATAAGCCACAAGTATTAGGAAGCACATTTGATCTTTCTTTGAAGCTGTCACACAAATTAGTTTTATTTCTCATTATTAATTTAAAAAGAAAAAGAGAAAAAAAAGAAGCTGTTTGGCCTTTTGATCCAGGTAAGTGTATGGAGAACCAGAATTACTGGAGAATGAATGAGATCTGTGCTATAGGCTTCTAGGGTATGGTCATGTAGACTTACGAAGATATATGTTGATTTTGGTAGGATATTGATCTCCGGGTGAAATGGCCAAACGATATTTACTACTGTGACCTTATGAAGCTTGGTGGTGTTTTAGTGAATTCCACACTAACAGGGGATACATTTCATGTACTTATTGGTAAGAACATAAACACCATATTTTTGTTCACTTAAAATTAAGGGTGTGCATGTATTCTTAATTATTTTATTTTAAATATTATTTTACCTTGCCTTTCTCCTTGGAAAGGACCCAAGCTTGAAGGAATACATACAAAGTTGGAGACAACGAGTGTAAAAAAGTTATCAGGAAACTTCAACAACAATATTCAAGGCTAAGAACAGTGTTTGTGAAGAGGCATCTTTGATCATTAAAAAAAACAATATTAAAGCTAAGGACAATAAGCAAACAAATAAAAGAAAAATGATGCCACTCTGAGAGATGGTAAATTAAAAATGGAGTAACACAAGTAGTATTACAAATCCAGTCCAAGAAGTAATGCACAACAATCTACCTAGCCAGTCACTCAGGGAAACCTTGCCTGAAGAGAAAGATATTTGCCTGATATCAGAAGGACAGCAAAATGGGGCAAGAATTGCTTCCTGTGGAAGGCAGTTCCAAAGTCTAGGAGCAACAACAGAGAAGGCCCTCTCCTGTGTCCCCATCAGAAGAACCCAGGAAGGTTGTAGGATCGAGAGAAAAGCCTCCCCTGATTTTCTTAACACCTGAGCCAGTTCATAGTGGGAGGCACAATATTTGAATAAGCTGGGACCCAGCCCGTTTAGGGCTTTGTAGGTTAAAAGCAGCACTTTGAATTTTGCCAGGAAACTGATTGGCAGCCAATGAAGCTGCTGTGACAGGGATGTTTTCTAATCCCTGTTATCCGTCCCAGTTGTATGATTGAGCCCTTAGACTGCCTAAGCATATCAGAACAAGCAAACAAACAAAAACCGCACCAAGAACTACTAACTGCTATGTTTTGATATGTGGTTTCATGGATCAAGCCCACTGCCTCAAACATAAGAGCAAAATTATATAACTATCATATTTATCCATTGCTCTATGACCAGCTGTGGAATACAGATAATGGACAAAATGACAATGGTTCATCACTAATGAAATAGGCTATCAGGTGTGAGTTATTTCAGTTATCAGGCTGCAAGGTAACAATAGCATGGTTGATAGAAATGGAAGACTGTGGAAATCAATGTAGGATTTCACACTTGGTTACAACTTAAGAACTCTTGATTTTAACTGAGGTTCCAGAATTCCAACATGCATTTGTTTTATAATGCCTGGCTTCATTTCATTCAGTATTGGAATAATCATACCAATTCTTTTAGCAGTCCCCAGCCACTCATGCAGATTTATGAAACAATGTGTTATGTTAACCAATAATAAAATTTAATATGCTTATTATGTAGAGTTTGATGGTTTTAAGTTGTTAATGGTTTGTATATGGTTTTTTATATCAACTTTAAACAAATAAAAACCCTTGACTGATACTTAGACTTTTAAAGGATGTATCCAGCATCTGTATAGTATATGCTTTTTGTTGAGTTATATGGAAATGTATTCTCGAAGGCTTTCACAGCCTGGATCTGATAGCTGTTGTGAGTTTTTCGGACTGTTTGGCCATGTTCTGGAAGTTTTTCTTCCTAACGTTTCGCCAGACTCTGTGGCTGGCATCTTCTTATATGGAACTGTTTGAATGGGCTTTTGATAAAGGAGGGAAATATGCTATCATAAATATGAGCCAGGGTGCTTCATGTTTAGCAAAAGAGAAAATATGTATCTGTGTTTCTATGAACATGTGCCATCTTTTATCATTATTAAAATCAAATGTTTTCTGGGAAATTGTAGAACAACTTTTACAGCTATCTGAACAAATGAGTTTATCATGAAAGGAGACACTTGTACAGAGAAACAATTTTTCCTAGGTTTCTTTTCTGATTACTTTTCCGTCCTCAGGTTGCGGATTTAATGTGAGCAACAGCAACCCTACTATATGCATCAATGATCTCATTATGGAGCACAACAAGGCTAAGAATACAAACTTAAAGACCCTAAGTGCTGATTGTCTGATTGCAAGAAGTGTGACTGTGCTGGAAAATCTGATCAGTACGTTTCAGGAGAAAGGACCTAATGGAGTTATTCCTATGTATTATAAATACTGGGTGCACAGGTGAGTACAGTTGTTATTTTTAATGTTCTTAAATTTCATTCTTTTGGTTACAACATGAAATATCCTTCCTTTAAAATGGGTGTTACATAAGTATCTTAATGCAGTAATAACAGGCCAACTTTTATTAATTTAAATCATCATGACAACCTTTCCCTTCTATGTTGTTTATGTGTAGGCAAATTTACCTGAATCTTTTCATTCACAATATGTACAGCAGTACCATTAGTTACAAGCGGCTCTACCTATGAGCAGTTTGACTTAAAACGTTGGCGTTTTAACTACTGCCTTACAAATTTTAGATGCGGTCTGCTTTACTTACATTTTTTTGGTTTTTTATTTTTTTATTTTTTAGATACAGCTGCTCTTCTTACAATTTGTTTGACTTACGAGCATGCATTCAGAACAGATTAAACTCATAAGTAGAGGTACCACTGTACTTTTAAATAATTCAATGTATTTTGATTTGAGTTGGTTTATGATTCTGTGACTCAACCTAGTCACTGTAGTTAAAGCACAAAAAGGAAGCAAACAATTAACCGTATGTTTTTAAATTTAAACAGGATGTATGCATCAAAATTAAATTTCAAAATTTTGACAGAGTTCTAACTTAAAAGCAAGCCAAAGGGAGACGTTCTCAATTAATTTTTCATTTCCCACTTGGCTCTTCATTACAAATGCAAGCAATTTCCTTCAGTTAACCACCTCATTTAGTCATGTGTATTCTTTTTCCCCCACTTGTTATCTGTACATTGTTTATCATTTCATCTTTATGATGTATTTTGTAAACTGCCCAGAGTGGCCATGCTGCCAGATGGTGTGGTATAGAAATCCAATTCATCATCATCATCATCATCATCATCATCATCATCATCATCATCATCATCATCATCATCATCATCATCATCACCACCACCACCACCACCACCAATCAGTCTTTATTTATTTTATATCATTTATATGCCGTAAAATTGTTTTTTGATCGATAACCATATTTTAACTAAGGCATTCCTTATCCAATGCTTTTTAAAGAGGGTAGGTATATTGCCCTTGTACCACATGTAGTGGTGCCAGCCTTTATTGAGGCCATAACTCTCAAGCTGCAATATTCTTTTATTTGTCATCAAAATCCATCTTTTTCCCTGATGAGATGAGCCAAGATGGCTTACCTTACACTATTAGAACAAGTATTCAACACAATAAATTAAAAATTAAAAATGAGTTAAACTATAATAATACTTAAAATCTGCTGTGCATAGCATTGTTCCATACATTTTGTATAAGATAACTATTTCATATATCTATTCCTGGGGAGCTAAAGAGCTAGACAGGTTGTAGGTAGATATGTCATGTATGCAGTGTCATGCTGTAAGAGAAAAAAAATGTTCTTACACCAACATAGCTGCACAATTTTTTTCCAGAAAAAAAGCTCACAGCATTTCTTACAACTCACACTTTTTCACAAGAAATGAACGCATGCATAGATTTGAAGTCTTTGTTATGTAAGATGCCAGTGCACCAAAGGTGCCAGTCCACCAGTGTCTGCCCATAAAGTGTCAATTATCATGTAGTGATAGAGGTAGTAGAAATGTTATTGTCTGAAACTTTTCTGCACAGAAAAAGAACTCTGACCTGTTCAGGTTACACGCCTGTCTCACACAGGCTAGGAAACAGCATCTTTGAAAGCACTGTTAAAATTGCTTTCTGCATATGAGATCCTTTCCTACTGCTATTAATCCTACCAAAATTCATCCTCAAAGTGTCATTCTGTTGTCATTTACTAGCAAACATAACAAAAACATGTTCTGCTATTTTGTATGCAGAAAAAAGCTCATTCTCATTCTCATGCAACACACACTTCTAGCTTGTACAAGCTGAAACATATGTACATGCTACATTCTGCACAGAAAAGGAGCTCTGTCTTGTGAAGGATACACTTTTAGTTCACAGAATATAAAGTATAACATTACATTTAATACAGTAGTAAGTTCAATACAAAGAAAACACAAAAATAAATGAAAGCAAATAAATGGATACAGTGTAATGAAACTTGATGTATTTTCAGATTTGCTGGTGTGTCCAATGTAGCATTGTACTATTGCTCTATAAACTGTCTTCCCAGATTGTTGATTTTGTATTTGTAATCCACATGTCTGTCCTGAGGAAACCATGAACAGGATATGCTTTAATATTCCACAGAATGAAATCTGTCTAGCGTTTTCTGCTGAGAAAAATAGCTCTAGAAATTATTTCTATGTTGTTTTATATATTTCGTGTGTGTTCAAGAGTCCTTTGCTTTTTCATAATATACCTATTTTGTGTAATAATTTTGTGGAGTTTGCAGACAAAATCCTTGACTGTGTGTGGTATTTTGTGTTCTGTGGGCAAAAATATTATAAAAAAGCAAAGTGTCTTGTTCTTATAGTGGTGCCAAGAATCCTTAAAGGGAAAGTTTTGTTGGGGAAAATGTGGTGCAACAAGGAAACTTGCAGACAATGAAAAATGTAGTATTCATTTTGGAGTTTGAGATAGAGAAGGTTTGGACTAGATGGGCCTTTGGCCTGATCCAGCATGGCTCTTCTTATATTCTTATGTTCTTAAGGTTGAGGAAAGGGGTATTAGAAGGGATCAGTTTGTAGTATATAAAAAACCAGACAGGTTTGATAATAAGATGGAAGGGTATAAAGACTGTGCAGACAAGAGAAGGAGCTAGAAAGTAGAATGAGAATGTTGCTCTGCTCTCCATTTTGTGTGGTTGTCTCTTGATGTTCCTGGGACTTGTGGTTCTCCGTCTCATTTATTACACACAGTGGAAGTCAAGTAAAATAAATTACACTTGCCTTTACACCTTTATGACTTCTCTGCAGACCACAGGGCAGGGCAGGAAGATACCAACAATACAGAGGGACAACATAATTTGAAACACTTTGAACAACTCCATGCCTAGACCATTTAATATTTTAGGAGAGTAAGAAACCTATTTTTAAAGAAAACTAATTTTTCATCTTTCTTCCTCTCTCATTACTTTTTCCTGTTCTCATGTCTTTCCCCATGATACAAGTCTTTCTTGAATTCAACTTTGTTTTAAATCATCCACTTACACAAAAGGAACCTCTTGGCATAAATTGCTATGTAGATAAGTTTTGAAATGGTCCTTGGATGAAAACTACTGGCAGGAGTGAACTATGCCTGATTGTGGGGTGAGGTGGCATTGGAGCGGGATTTAACTCTTACCTCTGCAGTGACAATCCTTCCTGAGAATTTGACCCCTCTATGTGTGTGTGTGTGTGTGTGTGTGTGTTATATTTTTATACTGTATGTCAGTTAAGCTGAAAGGAACCCATTCTGCTGACAAAGGTGGACACTAGTGGCTCTGTGGAATAGATCCAGGGTCCTGAACAAACAGATACAACTGTGAAAGGTTAACTGGTGGCTTAAAGAAATTATTACTAGTATTGTTTGTTATGGTTGCACTGAACAATGTTAGGTTTATACACTGTTGAGTACAACATGTGCTGAAAGCAAGTGTTTTCCTGGAGAATTAACTTTCACATTGTCATGTAGCTGAATTTTAGGAAAAGACACAAAATCACAACCAGCACAGTTATGTCTTTTGTTTATTTAGACCTGTATATTGGTACAATGTCATGATGCTTGATATTTAAATATTTACTGTTCGATCATAAGGTGCCACAAAATTAATCCAGATATAAGCAGAATATTTGAATTTTTCTGAAAGAAATTAATTTACACTTAATATAATACGGTTCTCTGAACTTGATGCATTTTAGCTTTATTAGGCAAATGATTCTCATTTTCTCTTTGCAGTGGTAAGCAAGTTCAGCTCGGAAGTAATAAAGGACCAATGGCTTGGATTGTTGGCATTGATGATTCTGGATTCCTTCAAGTTCAAGAGGAAGGCAAAGACGTGGTGACTGTACACCCAGATGGCAATTCTTTTGATATGCTGAGAAACCTTTTAGTTCCAAAGCACTAGTAGCTTCTCAATCTGGTGAAACAGCTGCTCACTTAGAAGACCATTCTGTGCTTAGTACATAAATGTAGAGCTTGGCTGGAGGCAGTGTATCGTACTGAAATAATTTAAGTCTGTAGAATAGAAACAATGACAGACTGAATTTTGCATTGTTTAATCCTACTGAGCTCTCAGCTCTCAATTAAATGATTGGGCTGTTTTTATGAGCTTTTCCTTTCCTCAGTCTTTCCAAAGATGTGAGGGGAACCTTATGGTTTGCATGAAAGGCTCTAACTTTTCATTTTTCACACAGGGCAATTTAGCCATAATTTGCCCCACTAGACGAGTTATCGGTAACTGCAGGTTTTTACGTTTTCCCCTTTGAAAATAACAATTATATTTCTTTATTTTATATATATTTGTAGGATGGCACATGTTTTTCCACAGAATAGCTAGAATCCTGTTTTAATTAAAGTTCTCAGCATAATTCAGTCTGAGTACATTTCAGCAGCAAATTGCTACAAATTGGTATGTCGGCTTAGGCATTTGGTGTTGCAAACGAAGTAGTACAATGGGACATGTAGCACTTTAAATAATTACACTGACTCAGCATTCACTGAGATTTATGCTAATTCTGTTATGCTGGTGTGAAAATGGAAGAGGATTAAAGCCAATATTTATGATATTACGTATAGTGATAGAATGATTGGGTTTAACAATGGTGCATTGTGTTTTGTTTTTAATGCCAAACATATTGTTTGCCAGTTGCAGTAATTATTTTAGCTAAACAAACACTTTTTATAAAGGTCATAGGCATGACAACATCTGACCTTCTAAAGATAAATTTTCTAGCATAATAAAATAGCATATAGTCTTATTAAACATTGCATTAGACAAGCAATTGGTCCAGGATGATCAGTCTACTAAACCTAGAGCATCCTGCTTAAAAGTGGGGCATCCTCAAAGGATACCCTTAGCCAAGGGCCATTTTGCTTTTTCTGCTCAGAGCATACTGGCAGACTGGACTTCTTTTCTCAAGTTCAGTTCAGGACATGTGGGAGACGGTAGAATTATTGCTTACTGAGGTGCCATCTCTTTAGTTTACTTTATTTAACTGAATATTGACTTACTGAACAACAGCAGGGGAGAGTAAGTATTTTATTTTCCACTTGTCTCTTGGATGGGACATCCAAATCCTGTTCAAGTCTGGAGAAAAGCAGCAGTTACTATATTTACATTGCTTCACTTAATGGGTGCCTCCAAAGTTCCTTGATGCTTAATTCAATTAAGACAATGACAACTACATATTTCTTGTTTAAAATGGTAGCCTTGGTGAGTGAAAGCATCCATGGGGGGATGTTTCCTTGCTAGTTTTTATATCAATTACTTTCTCCCCTAATGTTAATATTCTTCATTTTCAAGTTGATGTTCCCTACCACTGCTTCAGTATGCTTTTTCTGTGCAATGCCTCATTTTCTTCTCCGTGGCCTTTCTTTGTGGCTCTCTTACCATCCTCCACCTCTTTTTTTATGCAGACATGATTACCTTGACATTAGTTTGTCTCAGTTTGCCCTTTCTATACAGTGGTATGATGTGGAACAGACAAATATGGACTCGTAGCAGAACTTTGTGATGTTTGGTGCTGACAGATATTCCTGCATATCAGAGATCCATAAGCTATCTGACTGCCTAATAAGAATTCCTGCAAGTTTTAAGCAACTTCCTTATGTTCATCTTAGACATACTTGAATAGTAGCCATAGTAAGTTGCAAGGTCACTTTGTAAAAAGTAAGCAGATTGGCTCAAATATAAATCCAAGAGAGTTTAACAAAAGTGAAGAAGTTGAGTTGTAATGGGAAATTAGGATAATTCCTGTTTATTGGAGGCTGGGCAGTTTATAAATTATTGGAGCTTAAAATGTTTCATCATTTAAAATGAGGATTTTGATTTCTCTTGCATGACATTTCTCACACTGTAGTGTCCATAAATATTTATAGCAATAATATGTTGTTCACTAACAAAAAGTAAAACAATTAAGTCAATTTAACAGTCTGTTTAAAAGGTTGATTCAGATGGTGAGATGTGATTTGCAAAATGCTTGGGGACATGAGTTTTAGAGCTCCTATGTTCATTAACATGCATTATTATTGGTTTATTAAATCACAGGATCCTTAAGCCTGAGGTAGCAGAGCAGAGTACTGTAGATGGAAATTCAAGCAATGCCTTTGGACTTGTACAAAAATCTCTGTGGAATGTTAGTTGCCGCTATTCACTCTTGTAAACTGATGATTCCTGCTATTTGCTTGTAGCTGCAGAATAGAAGCAGGGTTATGTGACTTGGGGAGAGGGGGCAATCTATTGCTCATTGAGTACAGCAGTCTCTTACATGGTTTCATCTGCATGTCTGCTAAGAAGTTGCCACTGAACACGCCTTCATAATTATGCCTTCATAATTATAACCACTTGGCCATTATGCTTCTAAGCTTCCACTTAATGTAAAGTCATTGCCATTCCCCAAGAGACAATCTCCAAGAAGAAATACCACCCTTATTATGCTTGTGTGGTAGCAGTCCATGTTTAGGTGGTGAGATCCCACATGATTATCCTGGTGAGACTTTCCATTCAGCTGTACTTCAGTAGGATTCTATCTTAGATATCTAGAATTATTCCAGAAATCCACAACCCAGTGGAGGTCTTGAATCAATGCACAAGTCAATTTAAAAAAGACCCCGAACAATCCAAACTAGGAAGAGATGCTCCCAGTTGATTCCTGATTGAGTGGATTATTAATAGTACATAATGTGAATAAATGGTTGCACTATAAAACATGGAATCAGAAAAGTATACCTGTCAGTGTATTTAGAACACAGATTTTGACTGATGGTTTGTTATGTGCTCTCAAGTTGCATCTGACTAATGGCAGCCTTAATAGGTTTTTCTGGTGGATGAGATATTTAAAGAGTAGTTTTGCCAGCACCACTCCTAATGAGTTGCCATGGCAAAAAAAAAAGGATTTGAATCTAAATCTTCTGAGTCCTAATCCAATAATCAATCCATTAAGCTACACTATTAGATTAAGAAAATAATGCAACAGTTTTCCATATAAACATAATTGTTGTTGAATTGCACATAGTTTAATTGCAGAACTGCATGTCTGTGCTTTGTGAATTTCCTCAGGTTCCAGTTTTCAGTTACCAGTACCTAAATACGGAGTAACAACAATTTCTTGTCACTTTTTCAAATGTTAAAGTGTGCAGGGCAAATTTTGCTAAGAAAGGATGATGTGTTATCTCCAGAGAACTCTTGCCTCCCTAACATTTTAGAATTTCAAAGATAGCCATAACATTGTTAATCAAAGGCTCTGTGGAGGATGCATCAGATACAGAATAAGAGACATGCTCTTTTATAGAATACACTGGTACCCTGAGTTAAGAGCAGTTGATTTAAGAGCATTTTGACTTAAGAGCAGAAAACTGTTGGAGTTTTAACTGCCGCCTTACAAATTTTAGATATGGTCTGCTCAACTTACATTTTTTTTCATATTTTTTTGATTTTTTTTAACTTATTTTTTCAATTTTTTAGATAGGTACCCTGACTTAAGAGTAGTTCGACTTAAGAGCATGCATTCGGAATGGATTAAATTCGTATGTCGAGGTACCACTGTACTAACTGGTTAAAAATGGGAAGAGAAAATGGAAGAAATTCAGTGTTTTAGTAACAAGATGTTTTTTAGCATTTTTCAAATGATAGGAAGTTTATGGATTTCTATGAACTACTCAGAAGCAATAAAATTATAGTTCTACAAGAATTCAAGCTATATAATGTAAAAAAAAATTCCCAGTTAGATTGCTGAGCAACAGAATAAGTAGCTAAGTGCAAAATGATGCTTGATAGGGGCAAAAAACAAACAAACAAATTTAGGGGCTATATTTGTCCTGGCATCCAGGCTTAAGTCAGAGTTGCCTTGACAGCACACAATTATTAGTGGAGTGATTAATTGACTACCTTGCATATGCATAAACAACAGAAAATAACATTTTTATTTCTTTTGGAACAATTCATGTGTTGCAACAGGTACTAGTTGGGAGGCATTCTGTACTGGATGGAAGTGCCTGCTTTTTTTCCTTTTTACAATTTGCATGCATTTATATGTATTGCTAAATGTATGTTTTAATTAAAATCTACTTTCCACTTCAGTCAGAAATTTCACTTTTTACTTATCAGGTTATTTTAACCAGTTTATTAAATAAACTCTGCAGTGTATTTTAGCTATAACTATACTTCTTCACACACACACACACACACACACACACAGAAACACACATGCATGTGTGCACGCGCACACACACACATACAGAGAGAGAGAGAGAGAGAGAGAGAGAGAGAGAGAGACTCTTTTAATGCAGCAAACAAACCAAATTAGACTAGTGTTAGGCATTAGGGAGAGGGGATGGTAAAATGGCCTTGCATAAATCTATCTCATATCCATAGACTGAGTGCTGTGTTTTATTCTGCTCATCCCTCAAAAAATAAAAATAAAAATATAGAGCAGGAGAAGATACAGAAAAAGTCTTATAGAATGATCAGAGATGAGTAATTTCCCCCACAAAGAGAAGCTGTATAGTTTGCCAGTCTTGAACTTGAGAATTGGGTGACCAAGGTACTGTAACTCACGTTTCCTGCAATATATGGCTCTATACATGGTGAGGCTAAAGAACAAGCTTTGGGTTCATACCAGAGACATTTGGTTTCTGACTGAGCAGAACTTAGTTTTCTGATGTTTTTCAAACACTGGTGTACTATGTATGTCTCTCTCTATATGTGCTGTTACCTCTTTTATATATATCTTAATAAGTTGTGGGCTACATGCAGCGCTGATGCATTATTTACGGAATAGAAGAATCACAGGACGAGAGACTGCTCCTCTCTGGTGCAGCTGCTATCCCAAAAATCTGTCCAGTGAATGATGAGAAGCCCCTCTGGGACATTTTTTCAATGCCAACATGACCTAAAAAGGGAAGGACTAAATATCTAATGCTACAGGCAATGTCACATTGGATTTTAGGACCATCAATTTTATGGTAGTGTGGTACTTTGAAAGCAGCTTTGGAGATCTCAGATCGGAAATTGGGATAGAAATGTATGCAAACAAATACTTTTCAAATATATATTTGAATAATAAAGAGTCAAAATTTAGAAAATGTAAAAAGATTGCAGTTGTGTGTGGTACATTTTATTTAATATTATACAGAACTCTGAAAATTGTTGCACTGGAAATTTTTCATTTAATTTCCTCTTTACAAATGAGAACTAATGAAGTGTGGAGATACTGAAGCAGGAAGAGGTTTAAGTTGGAATAGTGCTTTTACATTTACATTTTAACAGTCTGTTTCTGTCTGTATCAAACAATATACTGTCTTGGAAAAAGCCAACATCAGTTTGAACCTCTATATATCTGATTTTAATTGCTCCAGAGGCATCAAAGGAAAGTTCCTTTTTTCTACAGAGCACTTCAGTCTTTCTGACTAACAGCTGTTGCAGGCAGGAATGCCTGTGGGCCCTTCTGTGGGATACTCAGTGGAGGTATCTTTAGAGAGTACAGCTGGTATTCTCATTGTATTCTTCACTTGCTTGGCAACTACTCAACAGTTTCTGTATGAAAAAGCAGTTTATAACAGTCGTTGTGATTATTATTATAATGTAGCAAAATATGTCTGGACAAAGTCTGAAAGAGCCAGCCAAGCATACTGGAATTCAGAAGTAGTCCACTAAAAATGTGTAATGTTATTAAAATGTCCAGGTTAGTAAAACACCTTTTCCACTGTGTAGCTGATGTCACCTTTCAGAATGTTTGCTTGATGAAGTGGTTTCAAAAATATTTCATTATAGTACTTGTATTTTTTTCCTTTATGAGTTTTTCTTCTGGACTGAGTTATAAAATTCCTCATTATGTATTAAGAAAATACATGTACAGATTATTTATTGACAGCAACATTTCTTAAGCAACTCTGGTGTGTTGTTGTGTCAGAATGAGGAACAGAATTGTATCCAGACAAAATTTGATTACCTTTCCAGAATTACAGATTTTCTGCCAGTTGCTCACAAGGAAAAATAAGCATGTAGTAGTAGTTTATAAGCCTCCATAGTATTTTGAAGCACATACCATAGGAAGCCAGTACATCTCAATTATCTGAAAGTAACATGAAATGCTTATATATTTATTCAGCAGTTCATATTTTTATTCTATAAGACTTTTTAAAAACTTCAGGACTACATAATGTATTTTCCTATTTTTCACACACACACAGTCTCTTGATGCTACTTGGTAGCAATAGAACGATGAACTATATTACTTCCAGAAGAAATAATGTTAACATATAGTATGGAAGATAAGAATAGTTGTTTGTTGTATGTACACAATCGACTAGGGGATTCTGTGCCTCTACACAGCAATATTTGGTATCTTCAAGCAGTAAACCAGTGACTTTCAGCCCTTTTAGCAGGGGCTGAAGGAGGGCTGGATGAAGCCATATATGTTCAATCTCAGACAGTATATCCACCGTGTCATTAGAAGCAGAGCTCCTTAAAGTGGTAACATACTTTTAATGGTTGGTCATAGGAAAGGTAACATGGGCTTTGCAAGTCCAATTGTAACTTGAAGATATAACAGAAAACATATTACTTTGTTGTGCGTCACACTTATGAGATAGCCTTGCACATGTACAATGTATCTCAGAACCTTCCACACTTCATTTAGAATCATTTTGGTGGAAGACCTGCCCATCTGCTAGCAAGAATAACTACATGAGACTCCGACCTTTCCTTCAGTTCTTTTTCGTTCAGTACTTGGTCCATTACACTTTCAGAACACTACAAACTATTCATCTTCTTCTGACGCCTGGCTTCATATCTCCTTCAACCATTCTTCCATCTTCTTCTTTGGTTTTCAATGCTCTGGGTGCTTCCCACCAGTTTTGCTCCATGAATCACCATTACAACATGTCTAACTGATCTTCTCCACCTCACCATTTGGTTATCAACTACATCAACTATATCACAGAGCAATACGGTAATGGAACCAATTATCTCAAGAAGTGGTGGGCAGCTCTTTGAAACTGTCAGCTACATTTTTAGGGTTCCTTCTGGGAAAAAGCTCTCAAAGCCTTAGAATGTGCTAACCAGACCCAAGCTTCTCAACTTCTTCTCAACTGCCAATCAGCTTTGTGCAGCATCATTGACATCCAAGTCTTCCAGCCAGCCACCTCGGTGCCATTGAACCAGTGCCATCCCTTTGAAATATCTTGCAAGCACACATGTTCATGCTCCTCTTCTTTTAAGAAAGACAAGGACACCCCATTGAACTAATCTCATCTCACCTAAGCTGACACTGGCCATGGCCTTTACCTCTTTTTGATGTCGCAAGTATTAATCACATTTTTTTTACTTCTTCATTTTTGGATTTCAGAAATGAACACACACACAAATATGAAATGAAATGCTTAGTAGGTTGCTACTTTCTGGAAATTCAAGGCTGCTCAGGTAAATGCAGATCTGTCAGGGAAAAACAAGAAAGGTGGCAAGCAGTTAAGCAAAAACCAGATAATTGTGATTAAGATACTGCTGCAAGAGGATGATATTTTCTTGTGGCAGTTAATGTAGAGAGATAGCAGACTGCTAGTCCAATTTAATGATGCCCTTTCTCTGGCCTTTCCCAGTCCTACCTTTTGTTGCCCAGCAACCAGTCTACTTTCACTACTGAGCAGTGTCTCTCCATCATTTATATGCTTATTTTTATTTATTTAATATTTTCCCTTTGTTTCTCTTTAGAAAGGACTCAAGGTGATTTACATCTTTTTCCTATTGTTAGAATCACTTTGAGTGCTGGGTCTGGAAGTCAGTGAAATGTTTTAATGTAGAGAATGTCAGGGATCTCACACTTAGGATTCTGTATCTCTTTTATTATTCTTTGATTTGGGGAAGAAGGATCCATTGTCAAGAAATAGGATCACTTACAATTTGGGGGTAACTGCTGGAGCATTTCTCCAATTCAGTTGGAAGACTGTAGCACATTTCCCTCCACACTACCAACTAGGTGAGAGCTGCTCTGAGATGGTCCCTGTCTGGCCTGAACACTTGACTTGTCCCAACAAAGACAGAAAGGGGAGAGACAGGACCTGTTGTTATTTCTGTTGCTGCAGTGCAGGGTAGCAGATTTCACTACTTGAGCAATTTAATGCCTACTCACTAGTTACAGGTTGCTTTTCCTAGAATGTTTATTAACGTTTGTAAATCTTCCCCACTAAATGTATGGAGTACTCCATTTACTGTGGAGTGCAGAGTAGAGAAATGGGCAAGGTCAACAATGCAGCAGTGTTTCAACAAAGTTACTGCATCCCCATTCTAATGTATGGCCTGCAGTACATTGTGTCCCATTGTTGCCTCCTTTAAAAGGGTATGACCTTGATTCTGAGCACTTCGTTTAGAAACATGTCCTTTGATGTTAATGCAACTCTGTTTACCATCCATACACCCTGGAGCATAGATTGATGTGAAGTTGGGGGAAATTTACTATGTAGCAAGTCAAAACATGCAATCAAACTGTGTGATGCTTACATATGGTATTAGCAAAATTATATTCAGAAACTTCCGATATATATTTTTCTGTTAAGATTCTATCCAGGGGGAAGGAATACAACGTATTTAATTAATGGGAATCAATTCAAACTAATTTATGACATTAAAAAGTTGAATAAATCTTAAAATTGTTAATGCATATTTTTAATATGAATGATAAATATTTGTAAAATGAGCAGATAAGAGAAATTCATCTATTCTTTGGCTTAAAGTATTTTATTCGACATTTTTGTCTTATACAATAAATAAGCAAAAGATGCTTTACAGTGTAAAGAAGTAAATACATAATTCCAAGCAATAATATGTTGTATGTGTGTTCGTGTGACTTTCCCCCAATATTCATTTAATCAAATAATTGATATATTTTATAAGGAAGCAGAAAATAAAATGGTCTGGTACAAAGAGATAAAGCTATTGAGTTCTTGTTTCTTGTTTTGTTTTGTTTTGTTTTGTTTTGGAAGAAATTAGCTACAAAATTGTATCTGTCATTCTAGATGAGATCCATTTGTTCATATAATCGTGTCCATAATATTATGAATGAGGCTATAATCCTCAGCACACTTAAATTTGTCAGTAAAACCACGGAAAAGAGCAAAATGCACTTCCAAAGAAACATGCATAAGATTTGCACTGATTTATTAAATTTAACAACACTAGGACCAATTTTTTAATTGAAGAAGATCATAGGGGGGAAATGTATAATATTGAACACAGCAGAACATTGTGCTACTAAACATACCACAATGTGAAATTCAATGTTATAAAAACAAATTCTATCCTCTTTTTTGTCTGTTTTCCAACTAATTTCTTACTGAATTAATCTGTGTGAGAGAGACAGAGTGGGAGATCTGAACCTTGAAACATTTAATGGCAGGTACTTACTTAATTGTTGATAGTCAAAGGAGTTTAGTAAATGGCAAAGTGAAATGAAATGAAGCATGGACCGGTATATTTTCTTATTAATTCTGGGTTTAACTGGATCTAAAACTTAATTAATGTTGATGTTGGTCGATCCTATGTTAGCAATTATTTGAATTCTCATGTCTGCTTCGTATTCTTGGTTCAGGTTCAGGGAGAATATGGGCCATTTATATCTGGAAATTGATTATTAAGGAAGAAAGTGAGAATGCAATTCCTGTAGTAAAAATAAAACCCTGGATGGATGATGCCCCAAACACTTAAAATTGTAAAGGTGAGAAGCAAGAAAGGAGACCCCAAAGTGTGCAGTAACTACAAGACCGTTGCTTTAATTTCCCATGCATGCAAAGTGGTATTTAAGGTATTGTAGCAAAGCATTGTACCTTAGATGAGGTGATAAATGTCTGATGTTCAATCTGGATTCCAAAAAGGAAAAGAGGCACTTCAGTTCAGGATGTAGATATCTGCTGGCTACTGGCAGTCACCAAAGAATTTCAGAAGAAGATTGGTCTGTACTTTCTAGACTACAGAAAAGCTTTTTGGATCGTTAGAAACTGTGGATTGTTCTGAAAGAAATGAGTGTGCCTCAGCACTTGATTGTCCCAATATGTAACCTGTATGGTGGACAAAAAAGCAACATGAGGACAGAATATGAAGAGATAGGGCAGTTTCCTATTGGCAAAGGTATTCAGACAAGGGTGCATTTTATCACCTTATCTGTTCAGTCTGTATGCAGAACATATACAGAATGTCAGACTAGATTGAGATGAAGGAGTTGTGAAAACTGGTGAAAGAAACACTGATAATTTAAGATATGTGGATGACACAATCTTACCATGAGAAAGCAGTAATGATTTGAAATGACTTTAAATGAAAGTGAAAGAAGAAAGTGCCAAAGCAGGACTTCAGTTGAACTTTAAGAACACAAAAATCATGCCTATTAAAAAACTGCACAACAGTGACAAGTAAGAAATTTAAATAGAGATTTTATACATCTTAGTTAAATCAGCAATTTAAATTGAGGCTGCAAAAATCAAAAGAAGATGAACACTTGGAAGGGCAGCAATGAATGTGTTAGAAAAGATCACCAAGTATTAGGATCTGTCGCTTGAGACCAAGACTGAGATAATCTACATGCTTGTATTCCTAATCACCATGTACAGCTGATGGGGGGGGTGATTCTTTTAAAATACGGTGCTTGAGAAGAGTTTTGCAGATACCCTGGACTGCCAGAAAGACAAACAAGTGAATCCTGGATCAAATCAAGCCTGAACTATCTCTAGAGGAAAAAAATGATGACAATGAGCTGTCATATGTTGGGCACATAATGAGAAGGCAACATTCTCTGGAAAAGACGATAGTGCTAGGCAGTGTTGAAAACAGAAGAAAAATAGGAAGATCAGATACAGTTTTGCTCTCTAAAGGAAACCACACACTTGGTTTTACAAGCGCTAAGCAGGCCTAATGAGGGCAGAACCTTTTAGAGATTTCTAATACATAGGCTCACCATGGGTTTGGAATCCACGTGAAGGTGCACAGCAACCAAAACTGGAGTATTCATTTCTCAATTTAATTTTTGTCAGTTCACAACTCCTATGTTGTAACTAGAGATGGGCACAAAACAGAAATGTAGTGTTTTGTTTTGTTTTGTTTCAGTCTTAATTTGGTTTCATTTAGTTAATAATGGATTTTTAAAAGAATTTTCATCATGAATGAAACGCTTCGTAAGGCTATAAATAATGGGGAGCTTTAACAGGGAGCCCACTGGCCTAAATCAAAGACTCTTGAACCTTCCAATCAATTTGCTTTCAAGCAAAGAACCCTCTGTAAACAAGCTAGAAACCCCAATAGCTAGCTGCTGCACGGAGAGATTGGGGAGATAAACTCAACAGGTTATTGGCAGCACAGCAAGGAAAGGAAAGAAAATATTTTTTAAAATAACCGCCACAGTCCTACTTAAAAAGGAAAGGAATACAATCAGTTTAAATCAACTTGCAGACACAGTCAGTGAAGGGAACAACTCAGCTCCTAAGCTGACTAGCTTCAGGCAGATCAGCTTTCTCAACAGCTGAGGCGCAGGAAGAAAGGAAAATAAATCAATCAGTTTAAAAATAAACCTCCTGTTCCCAAGATGGCTGGATCAAGATGCTAAGATTAATTGTTTCATTTCTGAAACAAAAAATTGTGTTTCATTTCATTTCTTTATGACACGCTGTTTGCTGTTTTGTTATGTTTTGTAAGGTTTCATAAGCTTACAAAATGATGAATCAGTGTGTCATTTTTCATAAGGTATCCATCCCTTGTTGTAAACTACTGTATGCAGAAGAATATCAGATTGTTAAAAAAAACTTACCTTGATCAACAGCAAAGTAATGGTTACAAAAACCTGGACAGCTTATTTAAAAGAATTTAAATTTATAGTTTCATGAAATCCTTTTTTTGCAAAGAGAGAGAGTTTATAGAAAATGAAGAAACTATATCCATTACCATTATGGTTGTCTAACAGATTTCTTTCTATGAGGCTGGTAATTTCCAGAATTTCATCAGTAGAGAAGTTTTTATTTCAACAAAAGGAATTAATAGATCTTGCTATACATGTACCTTTTGAGAGTCTCACCTAAATTAACTCAGAGTGGGCAATGATTTGGCACACTGCAAACCAACCTCATGCATTCAAATAATTACCTCGTGATAGGATTCAATTGCAATAAATAAATAAATCATAAGATCCCTTTCTCACACACTAAAGGGCCCTGTTGCTGCTCTCAACAAAACTATTTAACTGATAAAACTCAAATTTCACAGTATTTTCCTTCCAGATGCCAAAGGTGTTATAATAGTTTTGCATTATGAAAATATAAAATTGTGTTCTGTCAGGGTTAGTGCAATACATAAATATTAAAATAATGTCTTAACAAATTTAAATTGTCTGAATAAATTGAACATGTTCTTAACACTTAATACATTGGCATAGGATGACACAAGTGTGATTTTGGTGTAGTAACACACGAACAATTATTTTACACTAGTATAGCAAGCAGATTCAGAGGTTCATGTCTTCAGGTTGTGATTCTCAGAAGTTTGCATGGTATTCTGGGGATCAGTCTATTTCTTGTGAGCATTGTTCACTTCCGTGAGCCTGAATAAACTTATGGACTAGGGACTAGTATTTTTAAGACATCATTCAAGGGTTTTTTTTTAAAAAAAAATCTGAAAGACCTTGCAAATATTCAGGAAGCCTAGCTCTGAAAATATTGCTGGTGACAGCACACTGAAACAGCACTCTTGAATCTAATTCCCAGCCTGCTAATAATGTTAAACTGTTTTTTGTCTGTTCCATATCAGCTCAATTTAGGGTTTCCTACCATGTGCCACTTGTAGTCTGTTTTCTAAGGCATTGTGCTTCCCTTTTGTAATAGGAGACACTACATCAGTGACAGTCAACATAGATCTACTTTTTATAGTCAGCATCCAGATGGAACAGGATGCTGACTCAACTTCATGCTTGATTTTTACTACACCCTTCCTCCACAGTGGTAAATATTACACATGCGAGTAGAGGCCTGAAACAATGACAAATCCAGTTGTTGAATAGTGGCTCAGCACTGCAGGAAATCCCATCAATTCACTGAGTATGCTCTAGTAGTGGCTACCATTTGGAGTCAAGCGTGAATGTCCAAAGCCCCTGTGAAAGAGCCTTCCTAATACTATAGGTTTTTCCAAATATAGCTAACACCAAAGACTCTTGCTGTGAAAAACCACACTTTTGTTCTTAGCTTGAAGTAAGATTATGCAAGAGAGAGAGAGAGAAAGAAGGAACAAAGCCACAGAAGACTTCAACATACCCACAAAAAGGGCAATAGAGCATAGTCTAGTGCCCTGCAGCAGAATTGGTGTGATGTGGTTGTTGATTGGTAACCAGGTGCTTTACCATCTGTAGTAATTTTGTGTTTCCAGGGAAGCCTGCATTACACTTTAGGACACTCTGGCTTCAACTCAAGGCACTCTTTAGCTCTGTTTGAATTCTTATGCATCTAGCTTGGCAATACATTGCTTAATAGGATAATACAGAACACAACAAAACAAGCTAGCTTCATAAAATACATTTTGTCACACTAGAAAAGGGAATGCTTGCTATAGCAGAAAGTTCAGAAAATTGTTTAATTAAGAAAATGGGAATTATTACATTCCAAGTTATTTTGACATTTGAAAAGGTGCAATCAATGACATTATTTTCTATATTGCACAAGATACATCAGACATGATTTCTCAGGAAAACGATCTTAAAATTGGTTCTGTATATATCCAAGTCTATGGCAAAATGGCTGTTGACTGTAGTACTACTGTCTACAGGATTACTTCCATAACTCTAATAGTACTTCACTTTGGTGGAAAGTTTCGGAAATTACAACAACAGTAAGAAAAGTCAATGGTGAGAATAAATTGAAATATGCATCTGACTCAAGCAATCACAATTTGAATGCCAGTATAAATACCTTTATACGTAAGGAAGCCTTTTGTCAAGAGTAAGAAATGTTATGGCCGAAGGACAAGCCTCCATTAGCTTTCCCTGCAAAAGAATCCTTAGGCATCCACGTGCATGTTATGTATACAAATATTTCCCCTCCAGTACTAAAACCAGCTCCACATGTGGAACTTACAGGTACAGTATACCTCAGAGCACCTTCAGAGATATGGATTAGAGAAATGGCAGTACTACCTATGGCACAAATTTTTGAAGGTATTGGGATATCGTACCTGCCAAACTCAACCTGACGGAAATAAAACATCCATATCATGGTTGAAATCCTCTGGTAAGTCACAACTAGAGTATACCTATTAAACCAATGGGACTTACAGAGGTGATAACTTATCAAATCCCCACTGATTTTTGTTTATTACTACTGGCTTCCAGCGACTGTGTGCTTTATTGAAAATAAAAAGTGCCTGAGGGTTCTAGTTCTCATCCAATCATTAGTGCTTTTGATAAACATCTTTTATCACATCCTTTATCACAACAGTGCTTTAACATCAAGGACTAAAACATAAAATAGTAACAGATGAAATTAAACAAAGGTTCATTCAGATCTTACCAGTAGGGCAAACTAAGTACACGCCTCCCATACTTTCTTGACTGTCTAAGAGTTCTTGGTACAATTTTCTGTCTTGATAGTGTACTTGAAAGAGGGGAATCCCTCCTCTATTAATTTTGAATAAACACGTTTAAAGGAGCCTTATCATGGTGAAAAGCCCCCAGTTCTTTGGCTGATATTTCCAAGCTTACTGGGCTAGTAGATTTGAATTGTTTGAAGATGCACAGGAGTGAAGCTGGCTGCCCTCCACCGACTGCCTTGGTAGCATATCTCAGGAGGAATTACTGTTAATGTTTCAGTTTCAAGGATTAAAAAAACAAAACACATGTTCATATGGTAATACATTTCAAGTCACTTTAACAGAGAATACCCCAAATAGTTGTGGCAATCACTGTATTTTGACAGACTATCCATTTTTCTTACAATCAAATACTATATTCAAATACTTGTTATATCCAGATATCCAGATATATAGGAAAACATATTGCATCAGTATTGTATATGAATTCCTATAATTTAAGTTGCACATTAGAAAAATAATGAAAATACGATCAATTGCATGGCTTCTTACTGGCAGACTCAGCTGCAGAGGTTAATTGGTAGCACTGAAGCACTGAAGTTAGATGTGTATCTTCCAGATCAGTACATTAGTTTCACATGGTTTACCAAGAATGCATGCACATATTTGTCTGACTCGACATTGAACCATGCACACTGTAAGCAACCAGGTATTCATGCTTTTTGGAAACCATTTGCTTGCTTTAGTTAAAATACACCTTTCTGTTATTGTCACCTTCCATTGGCGATTATTACAGAAGTTCCAATATAATGAGGAAGTGCAGGCTCCTTGTGAGTCTCGGGGGAAGAGGCAGTTGAGGAACTTTGGTTTTTGTAAAACATGTTGACTTCTTCAGCACCGTACCCATAATTTTCGGCAACATGTCCTGTGGCAGCACATGAAGAGGCTTGAAATGAGCCGTGTTTGGCTAAAACCCGGTGGTAGTTCAGAAGCACAAATGGGACTTGCCCTGGATGCCTCATATCAACTGAGTGTTCGTTTTCAGAGTTATGGTCAAGTTTTACTGTCATTCTGTCATCTATTTCCAGATCACCAAGATTAGCAGAATGCAGGGCAATGTGCTCATACTTCGGCTCTTTCATACAGATTCTTCTTGTCTGTTCATACATAGTTGAAACAGGGAGAAGGTGACTCAGTTGTCCAATTGACTTAGCTTGGAACCCTTCCGATTTTGACAAGAAGGAGTTTGAAAAGGGCTTTTCACTAACATTAATTTTATCTTGTCCATCTCTGTTGAAAACAAGCTTATTTTCTTCTTTAATGAAATGATGGTGTGCTGGATATATTCTGCTCTCCATTTTGCTATGTTTTATAATGCTGGAGTCGTAGATCTCTTCTTTATGTCTACTTGGTGTTAGGGTGGCACAGCTTGCAAAACTATCGGAGGTTCCTTCTTCCTGGCTGTACCTTCTCGCTGGCAGTGACACTTGGGGAAGAGAAATAAATATGCAATGAGTAAAAATAGAAGCTGTCACTTAAGTGCACATGCAAATAAAAATGTGTAAAATGAGAAACGTTCACTTTCATCTCCAAACAACTACACTAATGGCTGCATGAGATACGTACTTTTTCATGTGTTTTTATGTATGATAAATGCATGGTGCTCAAGCTCTGTGTGAATTAGTGAACTGCTACATTCCACATGGAATTGTGAAATGGAAAGTGAGGGAAGCTCTTCTGCTTCAGACCAAATCATATAAGCATGGGCTAAGAACCCCTAAAGGATTAAGTTATAGGCATCTGTCCGGCAGGAAATTTGATTTTGAACTTTGTTGGAACTCTCTTTTTAAAAAAAATGGTTTTGTCCACATTCCCCCAATTAAATGAGATAAGACTTATCAAAGGCAAGGGCTTTTCTTGTTTTGGCCAGACACCAAACCTAAGAGTGATGTCACTTTTAAGGGGAAATTGTTGGTAATTAAACAATTCTTCCATTCATCTTGGGACTTGCCTGACTTGGCTGCAGTAAGACTGATTGTGGGCCCATTGTAGGGGAGTTGGGAAAGCCCCTAAATCAGACGAGGAGCTGTTTCGTTACCTCCAGTCTCCATCTGCTGGCGACACCATTGTTCTACATGGGCATAATTGACACCACAGGATTTTGGCCCAAACAAGGAAAGTCCTTGCATTTGATCAGTCTTGTGCTTTTCAATTTGTGGTGAAGATCCAAAACAAATGTCCCAAATAATTTATTATGACAATCAAAACTGATGCACAAAGCTCATTTATTTTTTCTTTGTGATCCTTTTATGCATTAATATTAACACAGTGCATTAATACTGTTGTTCAACTATCTGTTGTAATAAAACCACCTACAGACTGAAGCACTAGGCAAAAACTATCCATTAGAAACAGAGCAGAATTAGAAAAGCAAATTTCTTAAGCAGTGTGTAACATTCAATTAACAGACCACAGATTTTTCACATCTCCCATAGTCTGGAAAATTAACTCAATTTGTTTTGTTATTGGTAATCATAGGATAAATTCAGGTTTCATCTGCAAGTATGACTCCTTAGTCATGATGATCACGCTGAATTTCATCTATGGAATAATAATGGGTTTCAACAGTAAGCCGCCTTGGGTCCTTTTCCAAGGAGAAAGGTGAGGTAAAAATACTCTAAAATAAATAAATAAACTTATTCATGCCACAGTGGCTAAACTGATGTTTTTAAGCTATAATTGTGCTCATGCCCTGGGGTTCATTTCCAAGTAGCAGCCTCAAGACTCACTCAGCCTTGCCTCCTCTGAGGTCAATAAAATGAGTACCCAGCTTGATGGGGGATCAATGTGTACCTTGCATCATTACTTGTAAACCACCTAGAGAGTGCTTTAAGCACTATGAGGTGGTATATTTGCTTTTTTCTTACAAGAGCCCTTTGCTTATATTTTGATAAGCTATGATGAATATTATTTTATTATTTAATGTTTTGACCAGCTTTACCTTTTTTTAAGAAGCCTCTTTAATACAGTATGCAAAAAAGGACTTAAAAGCAGATGTTTCTCCTGAGAACTATATAGCTTCACATTTGTACATGTAATACACACCTTCATAGCCCTGTAAGAGATTATGGCGGGTGCTGCTTGCTGATGGATCAGAAGGACTTTTAGATGGTGATTGGCTGCCTGGTACAAGAGAGTTGGCATAGTGCCACTGGCATTCTCCGCTTGTCTGCAATGTACTTAAGAAAAACCGAGCCACTTCGCAAGGTGTTCCTTGAGGCTGCCCAAATTTAGAAGGCAGCATTTGTTTTTTCCCGCTGAATACATGGGGGTCTACAGGGAAGTGTCCATAATGGTAAGGGAAAGGCAAGCTGTATGACGGAGTATATAGCAGTTCGCTGTTTTCTGAATGGAAAGCTTGTTCTTGAACGGTGGCAGAATTTGCTGTGGAGTTGGATCTCCAGCTTCCCACCTGGCCACATTCCAGTTTGTCTGTCTGGAAAGAACCGTATTGCTGAAAAAGCAAATAAAAAGAAAGAGAAGTGTTTAATAGCTGACTCTGAAATCTGTCAGGATAACAGAGCGCACTGCAGCCAAGTACCACCTTGAACTACCAGCTCATATAAACTGAGAGGAGTTGGCACTGCGTAATTTCTAAAGAAAGGAACTGACGCTCAGACCTTTTGGGGATACTGCCATTTGCTCCAGAAGCTCTTTTCCTTGCTCTGTGGTTTCTCAGCCATTGGGGAGAAGCTCTGCACATACTCAGAGACACTTTCGACCATTCAGCTCAGTGGCGGTTATTAGTAATACATTCTGGGACCAATCACTGAAGGTGTAAGAACATGTGAGGGGTAAAAAAACAACAACCTCAGAGTAATGGGCTGTGCTCATTTTACTACTTGTGTAGGTCTGCAGACTCAGTGTTCAGAACTACAATTCAATTTACACTGCATCTTGAACCAGAATGTAGGTGTTGCACATCTAATCTTCAACACCTTGGCCAAGATCAAAAGATATACTTGGTGGTCCAAGGCCAGTGGAATTAAGACTTCTTCCCTCTCTTCCTTCTGCTGCAGACCAGCATGCTACCAAAAAACCTCCTTGATAGGCTTTCCCATCCATTCCTAGGAGGTTTTTAAGGGTATACAGGGAACTGCAGGAGATAGAAAAGGCTGTTGATTTTCATTGAAACAACAGGGTCCAGCAGAAATAAACCATTTGATTTTGGCTTCTGTTTAATGAGAATCTAACTGGTATTTCACAGGGAAGTGGTGCAGACAAGCATTCATTCTAGACAGCTAAATTTGCAATTGATTTATGATGTCGATTGTAAAAGTAAAAATTATTTTTACAATGAGAAATTGGCAGAGCAGTAGGAAGTGACAAATGGGATTTTTAAGATTGTCAAAGCTACAGGAAACAACTTTGATGTCAATTTCATCCCTGAATATATATAGTATCACAGCCTTCATTAAAGCAGTCTAGGATATTCATTGTGTACCTTTCACCATTCAAATTCCAATAAAAATGTAAAACCATTTGTTAATGTCAAATCTGATATACATTGCTCTTCAGCTATTTTCCTCTGACATATAAACCCAACTGCTGGTCAAAAAGCCTGATAAAAAATAATTGTTCTCACTTGGTGCCAAAAACTGACCATGCTGGCACTTATGCTAACCCCCAAGGGAAAATTATTCCATGCTGAGGTGTCACCTCTGAGAAGACCCTAATAAACAGTTCCAGAAAACCAGATCAGTTCTGATGATGGTGTAACCAAAAAGATTCCTCCACTAGATGTCAAGTCTTTTAGAAGATAACAGTATTTTTCTTATTAGGAGAACAACAGGTTCTTGTGACCCAAATCTAGTGAAGACAATAGATTTGGAAAAATGCCCTAAAAGGGCTTATCATTGAAATTATGGACATCCTTGTGCAGCCAATTTTCTTGGTATTAAGGAAATATGCCCAAGATAGGGAAAGAATATCTGAACACACCCTGTTAATCCAAGGTCTCCCTCACTACTGCAGTTATTGTTTTTATTTGTACTAAGGGCAGCTACTGTAAAGTCAACTGAACTGTCTATGTAGAGTGACACAGGCCCTTGGTTAACCAAAAAAAAGTGGGGAAACTGCCCTGATCTAATGGTGTATGTATAAACCTATTTCCTCCATGTGTTTTATTTCCTTGCTTGTTCCATTGTTTTACATATATTTCAGCTCACATCTAATCAGACTCTGAAACCATCTCACTCACCTGTTAAGGTACTTTCCCTGAGATTCTGTTCCATACTATGTGATGAATTTGCAAACTGCTGCTAGAAAATGCCGTAATAAAGGAAGACAATGCTACAAAGTGCTGCTGCACCAGCACGATTCCCTAGTTGAAAAAAGTTGTAAGTAATACTACTTTCCTGCAGCAGGCTTTAATCTTGATGCAGAACACAAAACAGACCAGTGCAGCAACATGCATAATTAAGCTTTAAGGGCAACAGAATTTGATACTGAAAAGAGTGTTCATACAATACCAGCTGCACCATAGGTCATCATCACACCAGTTCAGTGTGAAATGTTCCATTACCTGCTGAGGATAAGGAGTTGTTCTAAGTTTTGTTTTCATTTTATTATTTCTAGGTTTTGCTGCTTTTCTTGCTTCTTGTGAGGTAGACACTGAATTTCTGCATGAAAACTGGGATTTGGAAATGGTAACCTGGTCCAATGACAATGGAAGTTCTTTATATTCTATATCTCTGCAAAACAACAAAAACATTACAACAAAGGAATAGCTCTTAAAACCATTTCCCCCACTCTGCTATGAGCCCATCATTATAACACATTACATAACAAAACTGAGACCCTGGTGTCCAAAAAAGAACAGATTGCTTTGAAATATTGCATATTACCAGAGGGGGGAAAGTTAACCTTGCAACTTCACTTCATTAAGATTTACTCTTAACGAATTGAACCTTTTATTCAGCTGCCAGTATAAGACTGATCACCAATAGTCTATGTAAGCACTTAATTGACATACAAACCAGGACAGGGCATGCTTTGCAGCTTCATTTTCAAGATTTCCCCTCATTACATTTGACTTTCTATTATTTGGAAGGGAACATAATTTTTGTTCTGAATGTAGGAAGATGGCGGCAACAACTGTCCCACTGTGCAGCATGAAGCAGGCCCCTCGGGTGGCATAGGATGGGGAGAGAGACCTGCAAAAGAGCCTCCTGAAGCCAAATTTCAGCTGTTCCCCCTGTGTCAGAGAATAGAGTTGCGTGTGCTGCACTGCCTGCTCTGGATCCCCTAAACCACCCAGACGCATACTATTCCCATCACCAGCTGAAGTTAGATTCAACTTCCTCATGTGGAATTGAGATATAGCTTCCCTTTTGTCTCATAGATATCTCAATGTCTTGAGCTAGCTCCGGTAGTTGGTGTCCAAGAAGCATTTTTATTAAGGCTACAAGGATACACTTGGCCACACCTAAACCAGACCCATTGAAACCAGTGGTATGTACTGTAGATTTGTTGTGATTAACACATCTCATTAACCTCAGCGGGTCTGCTCTGAAAGGGACATGTGGGATTCAGCCTTTTGTTGTGTTTCTACAGCAGAGATCTTCAGAGATGGCAGCATGAGTCCCATGATATAGACAGGTCATACCAAATATATTATGTCTTCCCCCTTGGTGTGTCCCAAATAAAAAGTGGAAACATTACTAAAGATGGATATATTTGTGAAGAAAAACAGCAGCATATTTTAATGGTCAATGCTTAAGCAACAAAATGGAAACTAAGATGGAGATAACAGTCACAGTCATGAGACCCCAGGGAGCAAAACAAAAATGACAAGCAAGGCAGGAAATATGGACTTACGTCAGTACATAATTCACACTCACTATGCAGTGAGGTCGTGATGATCGACTATTATGTACAATGGTGGCATAGCTCTGGACCCAAACCCAGCCACCATTCTTTGACAGCAATCGATAGTACTTGGTTGTGACTTGCCCTTTCACCAACACTATAAAAATAATATGAAACGGATTTAAATACATTTATAGTCTCCCTTTTTGCTTCAAAACTTCATATAGATGTAACTGCTTCATGGCCCAGCAAACCCAGGACCAACGTATCTGCCCGCACTGCTTCTGTATCTCCTAGGCTCACATTGGACTAGTGAGTCAGCTGTGCATCCATCATCATGCTACCACTCAACCTTAAATAGTCACTTCTTTTTCCTTAGATGGTGGATCTGATGGTATTGGTTATCTTCAAGAACAAAGGACAAACTATTATTCTCCCTTTCTGATGCAAAACTACAGATGGTATACACCAGATTCTGAGAGGAAGTGGGCAAATGAGCCCTATCTTCAAGAAGGCTGCCTAGATGCCCTAAGCACATCCAATCTTGCCTGATTTTGGAAGCTAAGCATGGTCGGCCCTGGTTAGTACTTGGATGGGAGACCACCAGGGAATACCAAGTGCTGTAGGTGCCTGGAGTAGGAACTGGCAAACCACTCCAGTATTCCTGCCAAGAAAACTCCATGGACATGGAGTCACGAAGAGTCGGTCATGATTGTAACGACACAACACACACACACACACACACACACACTTTCAAGAAGATTACACTGCAAATAGAAAATCATTCTACTTTTATTTATTCTGTGTATTTTCCTTAAAGATCTGAGGGGTAGCTAGAAATAAAATTGGGCCCCTATGATTGAATTTCCAAGGAAGAACTTGGAACAAGAAAACTTATAAAAGATTGGTATTTGAATATTCAAAACTGAATATTCTCTTCTTTCAGATTCCATTCCATTTCATTTTTATTATTTGCACCTTGCCTTTCGCCCAAGGAGGGGCCAGGTCCTCTGTAACATAAAATCTGATGATGAATAAAGTTCATTTGTGCTGTAACCAAAAGTCTTGTCTTGCATCAAATCCTAGGTGCCTTACGCTGTATGCTAAGAATTTATCCTATTCATCCGAAACATAAAGCACAATCCAGTCTAGAATACATTCTGTATTTTAGCCTACTGCATATGCTAGTAGAGCAAGCTGGAGGTAAATAAACCTGTGGATTCAACCTCTGCAAAACAGAATGGATAACAGAGCCCACTCCTGCTTTTATCTCTGTGGAAAGAAACCATGCCCAGACTTCTTACTTTAGGAAAATATGAAAGATACTATTTATTGCTGAAATCCACTGAGATAGGAATTTTTAATTTTAGCTCCTAATTAATTCTAGCTAAAATTAAAATGCTGGGAGCCAGGTTTTCCCTTGCATCTCTTGAAAAAAAAACAAGAGGCAAAAAATATATTCTGTCCTCTCCCAGATAGGGCCAGGAAGGAAACATGAGAGGAAAGGTGACACCAGCAGCCTAAAAATATTAGTCTAGGTCACAGCATGCGCCAGAAGAGGTAAAGGGTAATCCCAGAACTGAGGGTGCAAAGACATGGCATTCAGCATAAGCTGAGTTCCACCTATGCGCCTCCAATATCCCTTTCCAATGAAGCATGAAAAGGGTGTCAGAACTCACACAACAGCCTGATCGATGCACCACCTCTTCAGTTGGACAGCACTTCCATTCTAGGATTTTCATGCTTTGCTTATCTTGTACAAAGTAGCACTTCCTGTTACTGTGTTTCATATATGAACTCATTTCTGCGTGGGTCATATGTGATCCCCAAATGTCTTCAAGAATCCCCGTGACTCTTGGATCAATTGTGCTTAATTCTGTTAATAATTAGTATAAACACAGTATCTGCTACCATGTTTCACAGACGGATATACTTACCCTGTGTAAAAAGATTATCCCATTGTGTCTTGCTTTTGGTTTAAGAACATAAGAACATACGAAGAGTCATGCTGGATGACGCCAAGGGACCATCTAGTGCAGCTTCCTGTATCTCACAGTGGCCCCACCAGATGCATCTGGGAGCGCACGAGACTAGATATCTGTCTCCTGATACCACTCCCCTGCATCTGGTCCTTGAAGTACCGCGGTTTTAAGCCTGAAGATTACACATCTCCATCATGGTTTGTAACCTGTGATGGACTTTTCCTCCAGGAATTTGTCCAATCCCCTTTTGAAGGCGTCCAGGCCAGATGCCATCACCACATCCTGTGGCAGGGAGTTCCACAGACTAACAATGCGCTGGGTGAAAAAAATATTTTCTTTTGTCTGTTCTTACTCTCCCAGCCCTCAATCTGAGTGTTTGTTCAGCAGATAGGCCCTTCTCCATAACTGAATAGAGTTTGGCTAGGGGACTGGTGATCAGTGGTGTTGCCAGTGTCAGTACCTAATGCAGATGGCTCTTAAGTCCCTGTTCATATATGAGTACGGATGCCATTCTGGCAAGTTTTTGAGGTAGAACTGCATTCTTATTAAGACAGTAACAGCAGTGAAGGAATTTCTTGTGGATGAGACAACCTTTGAAATATCCCCCGTTATTCCTCTGCTTACAGTTACATCTGTAGTTAGGCAGATATCATTAACACCTCTCAGTGAAGTACACACACACTTGCCAACTAAAGCAGGCAAAGGCTATGTAATAAATAAGATTGCTGACACTTTCTGGAAGGAAAGCATCCTAATGAGATGGCTGTCAACACTCACTTCACCATGCAGTAATTATTGACCAGTCAGATTGATCTAGGGCTTTGACTAACAAGTCTAATCTCCAACAGCTGTGAGCATATCAGGCCAAAGAAGAAAAAACAGATAAGAAAGAAAATACAACAACCAGTGTGGATGTCCCCACATAAGATGTAGGTAGGTCCTTTCCATTTTAATTTTTTTTTTTAAATTAAGAATTATAAAACTACAATACAAAGGTCCTTTCCTCTCTCATCAGACATAGAATGGCAATTACGTCTACCTTCCACAACATAAAATCAATATCCCATGACAATAACCAGCATTCTTTTTTATGTGGTAAAGGGGGATAGCCTAACAAGAACAATCTACCAAAGCCATCAGAAACAAGGGAAGGGAAAATAACTTACACCTACTGTAGAAGAAAGAAAATTACAGCCTGAAACATGACAGCCTTCTGAAATATCTTCCTGCCAAAGAAGGATGTACAGGATGTACCTTCTGATCTAAAAGGTACATCATGTACATGTGATTAATGTTATTGTTATAAAGATAGAAGGAAGACTAAGAAGAAAAAAGATGTGAACTGGAGACAAGCTGAAAAGTATCCCCTATGAAAGCGGGCAGGAAGTAAACTGGTTTCTCAATGTGGTCTCATCCACTGGAAGAAGCATTGGCTCAAGCTGATTAGTCAAGAATTATCGCCTGGCAAATTAAGTGGGAGAAGCAACTCTCTTCTAAGGGTGACTACACGAAAAGTTTATTGTTTACCTGTTCCAAGGAAACACTCATCATAACCACATGGCATAGATCCTATGTGTCTGCCACCTTCAGGGGAAGAGTGCATTCAACATGAATACATTTCTAATTCAACTTTTCTTCAAGTGCCTCACTCTTTTGTGCAGAATTATCTTATCGTTCCTTCCTTCTTTCATATTAGGTATAATATGTCAACAAGCTGCTATATTACCATTAGGCCATGTAGCATGCATTCAGACTGCCAGTCTTTTAATATTTATACTAGCTAAGTCATTTGCTGATTAATGCAGGAAAGTTGCTGTAAACAAAAGTCTACAAGCAGAGTTGCAGTTTCATTCATTTATGTTTTAAGAATCCTTGTGATAGGCTATCATTGGTTTTGTCCTTTTCTATTCAGCTATTCATGTGATGAATCCTACTGTCTGTTTCATTCCATGTTTCTTTTCACTGTTACATAAATGTTCATGATAACAGCATTTGGAGTACTCGTGAGCACTGCTTACATTCAGCAGCCTTTTAGACCAGCTTCTGCTTGCCTACATCTGCTACTTGTGCATACATTTAAAGCTTCCTGACACTTGGATACAAGGATACATCATATTTCATTCTGCATTGCTTAAAAAAACTAAACAAAGTCAGTACCTTGTCCAGCATTAGTGTTGCTTTAGCATTTCATCATCTAGTATTCGTCACGAAAATACCAGCCCTACTAACTTTCCTTCCGCTTTTGAAAAGTGAGGAACAGCAACACTATGCGCTCAATAATTTGGGCCTGTCAACACAGACCAAGTGTAGCTTTTCAACTCCCACAGACTCCCTCTCCTGACTTAATGCTAGATTGGCCATCCAACATAAAACAAAGTAAAAAAAGTAATGTGTAAGAATACCATTTCCAAATATGGAAGCAGAAACATTTGTCCCATCATTCAAGGAAGCCATAGTCTCCTTTGCTCTTCTGAGGCATCAAAGTCTTAACCAGCTTTTGGTGGTTCTTAAACTTGCCTTCTAATTGAAATTTTAAGAATTCCTATGAGTTATTAGCAGCCTAAACCTTCATTGTTGTACTCTTGTTTGTCTCTTCTTTGAGAATGGGGTAGGCAACTTTGACAGGCATGGGAAGCCGAATTCTTGCTCCCAAGATCTGCCAGGGTGCACCATGCCCACAGATAGTCAATATAATTTGGGAGGGGGACCCAACACAGAAGCCTCCCCCACTACATTCCCCTGGAACAGAAATAGCAGTTTCTGGATCCATTCTTATTCTTATTCTTAGTCTTAGTCTTAGTCTTATTAGTAGTAGTAGTAGTAGCAGCACCAGCACCAGCAGCAGTAGTAGTAGTAGTAAATCAGCTGGCCTTCAAAGAATGAAATGGAAAGGAGATGTGTGTATGTACGAGATGGAGGTGGGAAACTTAAGCAGGAACTTTTTCTGATGTTTCTGTCTACAATAGAAGCAAGCAAGGAAACGGTGGCCTGCTTGCTCCCAAGAATAATCTGACTAATGGATTAAACATTTAATCTTCAAAATCCTAATCAGTTGATAATGTAAAATGAGTTCTGCTGACCATTTTACTTCCACCATTCTATCTTTTTGTAATGTATACCAGAGCATACAGTATGATGGCTTTCCACTTGTAAGTCACCTAACCTCACATACTTTGTTGTTCACCGTTGAACACTGATCAACACATCAACATCAAATGATACGTTGTGTTCAGATGCAGATTAAGAGGGCAAAGTTGAAGGAACATATTGGCAGCAGTGTACAGTATAACATAGCTGTTTCACATGAGATTTTTGTAATAGCAGATCCATACTAGAAAATTGGGTTCAGTCAGTTTCACAGCATGTAACATACATTACTGGCACATTACTAGCAATTTAGCAAATCATTTTGTTTTCCTTCACTTACAGAGATGGTGAGCATATCGTAAATGAAATACGTCACATCCATGCACATGGTGGTACAGAGTTTTTTCTATCAGGTCCTGTGGCTCATATCCAGTTAATTCTGTCACTCTGGAAGAGAAAATAGCTAATATGCACTGGTCCTTTGACTATTTAGCAGCATTAAACAAACATTTGTGCTTTCAGAAACAAAATGGTGACAATTATTCAACATCCTGTGCATTTACAGAAAGAACTGTTAATAAGTTCTTAACCTTGCATCCTTAATGGCTCTTCCAGTTGATACGATGGTGGGCAGGTGTGATACAAGCTTTCTCTTTAAGCTGGGTGATGGAGCAGAAGAGGAATGTTTGTTCAGAATTAATCAAGGATACAACTAGAACTGCAAGATGGACAGAAGGAATTGTTCAGATGAGGGTGAGGCTTCTAGGACCTGTATTATTTAGCAGCCTAAACAGGTACAGGGGTATGAATGAGGATTATGGTCTTTCCGGAGCACCTTGTGCCTGGTATCATTAGAATTTCACTGCTGGGCCAAATGATATGGTCCTGCTTCATGATAGTGATTGTACTATGTAGGCCTTCTTCCAGATGCACAAATGCCTTCCCCCTCCCCTGATTAAACAAGAGTGAAAATCATATATGTACCCAACAGTGAGGAGTCAACAGTATGACATTATTTCATTCAAAGCTTCTCATGTCTTATATGTCCCCTTCTCCTTCTGCACACAATGAACTATTTTAATAAAAAGTAAATGCAGAGGTTCTTTGCTCCAGACAAATTTTAATTTACTTCTGTCATGATGCATTGCTGTAACAGGAATGATCAATCTATGAGACCTATTATCAGATTATAAATGAAATACTGTCTAGGAAAATGTTTATTATAGTCACTTAGGGGAGAGAGAAACAAATAATAGTGTCCCTGAAATGGATGAAAGTTAAATGTTTAAGGTAAAATTAACTTATAATAACTCAATATAAAATAAGAAGACAGTGAAACACCCAGCAAAAAGAACCAGAGCAGCAAAAGGATGTTAAAGCCTTGCTGTTGAATGTCTGTGAGGATTCTCAGTTATCCAAGTGAGTTTATCTGGAAGTTGAGTCATGCCAACTGGACTTTTTTTCTCGAGAGAGTGAAACATTTTGCTGCTCATCCAAACAGCTTTGTCAGGCAGACTGATGAAGCTGTTTGAATGAGCAGCAAAACGTTTCAATCTCTCAAGAAAAGAAGTCCAGTTGCCATGACTCAACTTCCAGACCTTGCTGTTGAAGTTAGAAAGGTAGTCCTGCAACTTCCTGCAAGATGTGAATGTTGAACCATTTCAGTAGCTAAACAATATTCCTGGTATTATTGCCTATAATGCAATCTTACCAGATCAATTATTAAGGGATCAGCGCACTAAGCCTATTCACATTGTCCATCTACTTCTCTATCTAGCACTTTGATAAGATTCAGTTACCACCTGGGAAACTGTTATTTTTACAACAGTCATAATAATGGGCTATGATTCACCTTTCAATTATAGTCAGCCAAGTCAAGTCAAGTTTATTGCGGTCATATGACCCATATATGCAAATATACACTAAAAGCAAGAAGAAAAGCAAAGAGAAATAATAATAAATAGGAGCATCAGGGGAATGGGTGGCCGAAATGATCTCTGCTCTCTTTAGAATGGCAGCTAGAAAGAACTTTGCAACCTGTGCTGTAACGTGTGAGTTCTTGTCTATTAGACAGTATTGAACTAACCACTTGGAAGGGTGGCCTTGGAATTTATTCAACAATGGACAAATTAGGGTATTCCTAATTTGTTCATAAAGTGGACAAAATAAAAGCACGTGCTGAAGAAACTCAGGGGGCTCGTTTCCACATGGGCAAAATCTCTCTTGGCGTGGTATTCCCTGGAACCTACCCTAGAGCAGTGCTGAAGGCAGCACATTCATCCTGGCCAGCATAAAGGCCCTACAGGCCTGTGGTGAACAGAGTGAGGTTAGGTAAGCTGCAGGAGTCCTATATGATGGGAAAACACCTTGTGACAAAGGGGAGCAGGTTCTGTGTGCCTGCGAAAGGAGTTCCTGCCTTTCTATGTCACATAACCTTTGGGTGAGAATTCTTAGGGCCTGTTTCTGCCCTAGCATCAGGATATGTTCAAGAGGGATACCTATGGACCTAATTTTTTGTTTAATGGAGAATTGCCACTGGCTTTGATAAGAATCAAGCAGCATGTTATACACATACCCCAGTTGATCTGCACAGAAATGTAATCTGAGCCAAAACTTTAAAGTCTGAATCCAAGCAGAAGTTTCCAGGTGACCTACTCCTACTTCAAGGCACAGGACTGCATAGGCTACACAGTTAGGGACCCCTAAGATTCGACGCAAAAACATGGATTGAATTCTTTCAACGTCGGGGTTATATGCATCGATCCAGATGGGGATGCCATATAATAATTGTGCCATTGTTTTTGCATGAAAGACCTGTATGGCTGAAGGTACATAGCGTCCTCCACTCCTATAGAAAAACTGGGCCACTGCTAGTGAGCTACATTTTGCAAGGTTAAGGGCATAATTTCGATGGGCTACCCAGCTCATATTATATCTAAAGGAAATCCCCAGATACTTGTATTCTTTAACCTGCTCCAGAATATCATTTTGTAGGGACCAACACATTATTTTCCACCTTTTTGAGAACACTAGGATCTTTGATTTTGGGGCATTGATGGACAGACAGTTATTGTTGCAGTAAGTTGCAAAGGCAGTTATAAGCCTCTTTAGACCCAATTGGGTTAGAGATAGAACTGCAGCGTCATCTGCATACAGAAGTACTGGGATTTGCTGAGGGCCAAGCTTGGGGGGATGATCTTGGACTTGTTTTAGAGAATCACTCAAATCATTAATGAAAAGGTTAAATAGATAGGGTGCCAAGATACATCCCTGTTTAACCCCCTTATTGTTCAGGATCGTATCAGACAATTTACCAGTAGGTCCATAACGAACCTGGCAGCTCGTATTAAGATACAACATTTGAATAAGAAACAGCAATCTCCTGTCAATTGAGGACTTTTCCAGTTTGGCCCATAGTAATTTCCTTGAGATTGAATCAAAGGCCCCTTTTAGATCGAAAAAAGCTACAAACAGTCTCCCCCCCACCCATAGTATTATATTTTTCTGCGAGATGAGCCAATACAATGCAGTGATCTAATGTATGTCTGTTTTTACAAAACCCGATCTGTTCTGGGCCCAATATCTTTTGGTTGTCCATCCAGGCTGTCAGTTTGTTTGCTAAGTGTCGAGCATAAAGTTTCCCCATGATTGACAGCAGGCTAAAAGGGCGATAATTTCCTGGAACTTGAGGGTCTCCTTTTTAAAAGATGGGTACTATGATAGCTTTAGTCCATGATGAGGGTACCCTTCCAGTCTGATCTATTAATGTGAAGAGAGTGGCCAAAGGTGTGGCCCACCAGTCCAGATGCTTTTTTAAGAGTTCCGGGGGAATTCCGTCAGGTCCAGCAGCTTTTCCCAGTTTTAAGTTCGTAATTAGAGATTTGATTTCTGAAATATTTACTGGGTCCCATTTAGGTAGGTTTAAAGAGGTTGGCTCTGAAGGAGATGAAGTTTGAGGATCGAAGAATATGTTTGTAAAGTGATCCTTCCAGACATGCGCAGGGACCTGGACATCCAGGGAACCTGTCAGCCATGGACAGATCCAGAAGTTCTTTCCTAACCCTATATGATGCAAATTAAACCTCAGCACAAAACACCACTAAAATAATTTATTTTCCTGTAACTGTGACACTTGGGGGTGGGGGACATCAGCAAGAGGTCATTCTATTTATAAGCATGAGATGTAGCTATTTATAAAGGCATTGTACAGAAGTAATTTCCCTTTTATTTTTAATGGAAAGCAAAGCCAATTAATGGAGAGACTACAATTAAATACTGCTGGGAGCATTTGTTTTCTCATATCAAGTGCTGCTAGGAATCAACTGATTAGTCTTGAAAGCACTTTGAATTTCAGTGGGGCTTGGGAACAGGAGACAGGATTTTCAGTTCATGTTTCTACCCTCTCTTATATCAAATAAATATTTGGGCAGTGCTTTTTATTAGATTTACTGAAATATTACCATAGTGGCACAAGGGTTGTAGTGCAAGCCATTTTTATAACATTTGAGTGGTCCTAATCAAAGGTACTATCCAACACTACATTTAACTTTCAGCTATTGTGCTTTTGAGGTTTGTATGTTTGTTTGTTTTCGCAGCTGGAAATATATAATAAGAGCTTACTGAGACTGATGATTAAATATGAGATACTTGTTTTGGGGTGGAATTTAGGGACAATTTAGGGATAAGGTCCTATAGTACCAATGCTTGAAAAAATCAAATTAAAACCTTGAGAGGAAAGTATATTTTGAGAATGCTTTGTTATGAAATACAGATAATAATTTTGAAAAGTTTCTCGGCCATGTATGCATTACTGCAACTGAAATACTGCTGTATAGTACATATACCGTATATGGAAGAGTATTGGTATCACCAGGGGGGGCACTCTCCTGATTCACATATAATCCCTTTTATTTTATGGAAGCTATGGGACCGAAAGAGGAAGCCTTTAATTACCAAAAATCTATCTGCTAGTAAACTCAAGGGTAGCAGCTCTTTTGCAAATAAAGACTTCCTCCTTCCATCCTGCAGCTTCCATAAAGTAAAAGGGAGTGCATAAGAGTTTGAAAAGCCACGAGACAGAAGTAGGAAGTTTTGTATAACGTTCCTCCTATAATATTTTAATTATTATATATAAAACTAATATAATGTTTGCAAGGTACTATATGCACGTGAATAATTTGATCAAACTTCAAAATAAACCTTTACTTACCTGGAATCCAGGAATATTAGTTTTAGGTCCAGGCTTGCTCTGAACATAAACATATTACTGTGAAGTTTGATCTCAGTGGTGGCACTAGGAGGTAAGGATTGACCTACAGCAACCAGACCCACAATTTGATAACAGGTATCATACAAAGACATATCCAACATGTACTGTCGTATCTTCAGATAGCCACTGCAGTGGATCACCTAGTATGAGGGGAGGAGAGAGAAAAAGAGAGTTGAAAAAGAAGTAGAAGGGAGATTTGAAGACTGACTCGTGACAGTGCTGTTACCCCTGCCCAACAAAACAGAAACCTTTCATAACATTGGTGAGGGCTTTTCTTCCATTTCCTTCCTTCTTTCTGGACTTAGTACATTTGCTTGTTTGTTGCTAGTGCTTATTAAGTTAGTTAGTAATGTGCCATCAAGCCAGAACTCACTGACAGGAGCCTAACAGGCCTTCAAGGAAAGGGAAATGTTTAAGGAGTGGTTTTATCAGTTCTAACATCCCAATGAGTTTCCATGTCCAAGAGGGGATTTGAACCTTGGTCTCTAGAGTTCTAGTCCATCACTCTGTCCACTACACCACACTGGGTACCATTAAGATAACTCATTAAATGGTTAGCAGATGTAGACATATGCCATGTATGGCATAGCAATGTTAGAAAAGCAATTTTCTATTCATCTGTAAAGATATTGGCCATACATAATTATATTTAAAGTTTCATGCTGAGTCTCCTAATAAGGTTAATTTTATAAACAAAAAATGATATTAGCCCTTCAGCACATTATTTTCCAATACTATATGAGCAGTTAAAATATGTATGTATGCACAGGTTTAACAAAATTACCTTTCATCGTGATATTTTAACATATGCCATCATGGTAGTGTTACCTTGTCCCCAGGGTTGGGACTATAAAGAGAGAGATTACATGCATATGGCAGTGATACGCTCTTTCATAAGTTATCTCATTAGGTCAGCATATTTCCAGCAACTCTACTCCAAAAGCAATCTGGCTCATCTACCATCAGTTAATCACCAGTAGCTGTATTATGAATGGATACTTGCCTGAAGTCAGTTTCTCAAATGAAAATAAATTATTCTAAAGAAGGCAAATACCTTATAGCCACTACATGTTAGTCCTGCATTCCGCTTGGCCAAGACACACTTCATTCGTAGGAAAAAAGATCTCTCTAGTTCATACTCTGAAAAATGAAAGATAAATATTTCAAGTCTCCTCTTACTATTCTTTTTGACACCTGGACAGTTCTCTAGCGTCACTGATAGGAGAACAAGTGTTCATAATTTAGGAAAAGATAGTACAGTACTAAGGTTTTGCTTCTTGCGTTGGAGAGGGTAGCTGTGTTAGTCTTTTCAAGAAGCCCAGGCAAAAATCAAAGAAAAACAAAACAAAAACAAAAGATACAAAAGACAAAAAACATGTGGCACCTTAAAGACTAACTTTCATATTTTAATGTAACGTTTCATGGACATGTTTTAATTAATGTATTGTATTATTGTATTATCACCTATGGAAGTTCCTAGAAAGCACCGGGACAATTTCCTTTTCTGAGAGGAACCTGGGCTATCCCAGGTCACGAATCTGACTAGTGCAGCTTGTCTTCAGGTGAGCACAGTTTAGATCTGGTAGGTGGGACACCCGGGGTGAAGAATTCTCGGATTTGAAGTTAAAAAACAAAGCAGAAGAAAACAAAAGGCACACCCCTACTTCATGCAACAGAGGCATTCGGTTCTCAAAGCACCCTGAATGGAAGACAGATCTTTCAGTGAGAGTTCGGCACATCATCCAGACAATGATTCGACAGCTCTGCTGCTTCACCAGGCAACAAGAAGTGTTGAGCTGAATGTTATCAGCATATTGGTGCTTTACTGCTTTTTTAAAAAGTGTTCTGTTGAACCAGTGAACCTGTTCAGGTTCAGTAGTTTCATACTGAACCTGAGCTGCATGTGAAATAAGAGAAAAACCTTGCCATCCATCAGAGTGAAAGGATGTGACTACAGAGGTGTTTGATCCCCATAGTTTTATGAACAGAGTGGTTCACCCCCTTTTCTGGATGGTCATTTTAGTCTTCTCACACGTGTCTTGTAAAAAGTGAACCATCCTAATCTCAGTTCATAAACAACAGTTGCTAGTGTATGCATCTCTTGTTTTCAGCCACTGATCAACTGATCCTGCTAGCAGTTAGTTTCTGGTTTTATTACCAACCGGGCACTGAAATAAGAAATTGCTAGTCTAGATATTGCAAAGAAATGTCTTGTCTCCTGGGCTTACTTACAAGCTACCATCTTAGTTTCTGAGATAGTAGTTTACATCTTCCACAAGCAGGTCTCATTCTTGGATAGTTGATCATATTTCAAAGATCCTCAGAACAACTTGTTAAACAAACATTATGCATCTAACTCAAAATGAGCAGGTGACCACTCTGTACTAAAGTCTGCTTGTCAAAACCCATCCAGGATTCAGTTGCATAATGTGTGGGCCCATTTCAACTGGACTTTTGGCCAGAATAAGACTAATTTTGCCTTGGTTAACTTGTCCCAGTTATCCAAGTAACCATTGATCTGATTTTTAAAACTCTGGAGCAGAAGCTCTTCTGAGGGTAAAGTGAGTTATAAAGTCCCACTTGGGAGACACGCATAAGAGGAACTTTCTCCCCTGCTGTTCCTGAATTTTGCAATGTATTGTCTGGTAAAGTTCAAACTGAAATCACAATTAAGAAATACCCCAGAAAGATGTCAAATACAAACTGTTAACAGATCCATTTGTATTTGACAAACTGTTGACAAACTATTACCACTGCTATTTAAAAAGATTATTTCTCCCCATCTTGTGT
Source organism: Phrynocephalus versicolor (assembly GCA_023846285.1). Taxonomy (NCBI): domain Eukaryota; kingdom Metazoa; phylum Chordata; class Lepidosauria; order Squamata; family Agamidae; genus Phrynocephalus; species Phrynocephalus versicolor. Next base: position 3,024,004 of record JAHTLZ010000021.1, read on the forward strand.
GTCTCTTAAATATCCTGTTTCTCAGAACTTAAAACACAATATATCTGACTTTAAAAAGATTTTTAGAATAAAAAGTTCTATGTATTTTAAATGGTTTTCTTTGTTATATGTTCTCTTTTTTTTTTTAAAAAAAAGAGGCATTTGTTGGTTTATGTAATGACTTTGTATTTGTTCACCCAGATTGCACATGACTATTAAGCAAGATTCTTTAGCTATGTTTCTGCGAAATTACATTTTGCTTTCATGCACAATAACCCAACCCAAACTCATCCCTGGGGTGATGGAATAAAATCAGCCTCCCTTCTCATCTCCCATCTTTCATGTGTTCTGAAGATAAGTCACACAAAATGTCAGGCTACTTTGTCTGTTGCTGGTAAATGAAACCTCACAAAACTTTTTTACAGCTTTGTACTCTGTAGACTACTGTTCTGCAGACCAAAAGCCTTCATCATTTCATGCCTGTGGCCCATGAATCATATATATATATAACCTACATCAGAGTTATGAAGGGCAGTTGCTGGATTCCAGCTCCCATCCGTGTAGCATGGCCAATGGAAAGCAATGCCAGGGATTATAGCCCAGCAACACATAGATTTCTATAGATTCCAACCTCAAAATGAAACAGTATGAAAAGCTGGATATCAAGTATGAATAGCAGTAATATACTATTCTGAAGTGATATGAAAGACACAATAATCTGGATATTGGATGCTCTCATCCGGCCCCGTGCTGGGAAGGGTTACTTTGTCCACCCGACTGGGGGAGGACAGTTTTGACCAGTGGTCATGTGGTCCGGAATGGACCAAGGCCACTCTTAGAAAGTGGGTCATGTGGTTTGGCCATGGGCCAAGGGTATTTAAGGACTCACCACTAGGCCTCTTTGATCGCTCAGCCATCTACCCACTCTCCCTCCCGGTAACAGAATAAGAGTATATAAGAATATAAGAACATAAGAAGAGCCATGCTGGATCAGGCCAAAGGCCCATCTAGTCCAGCTCACAGTGGCCCCACCAAATGCCTCTGGGAGTGCATGGAACTAGATATCTGTCTCCTGATAACCACTCCCCTGCATCTGGCCCTTGAACTAGCCTTGTTTTAAGCCTAAAGATTACACATCTCCATCATGGTTTGTAACCTGTGATGGACTTTTCCTCCAGTAGGTGGTTGCGGAAAGGCTGGGTGGGAATTTTTGGTTGCCACTCTGATTGGCCGTGAGTGGCAGTGCGTTTTTGCCCATCCCATTCTATTGTGCACAGTGGAGGTGCTTTATATATCTGGTCACAGCAGCCAGTGCAAGTGGCAAAATAACATCAGGCTTAGGTTAGCAAAATATGACCTAACAGTCATATATAACAATAACCAGGTGAACATTGCTGGTTATTTTATTGTTAGCCACCCAGAGTTCCTTTCTGGAAGATGGGTGGGATATAAGTGTAATAATAAATAAATAAACAAACAAATAAATAAATAAATAAATAAATAAACATCCTGTAGCCACTTGCACTATCAGGCCCCCTTGCAGGAGAAACGAACAGTGACAGACTGAATTATAGACAATAAATTGTGGCCCAATTTAATCTCAGAAACGTGTCTTGACTCTTTATTTCCAGGATGGGTGGGCAAGGCATCATTAGCTAAGTACCCGTCTTTATCTTTGTAAATCTAAGGAGATAATGCACCAAACTTAGCCTGACATCTCATATTCTTTTTAATCTTTCCATAGTCACATCTTATGGAAGTACCTTGTAAAAGATGAGGATGAAGAGGCTGGTGAGCTGTCAGGACTGCAGTCATTTCATCATGGTCCGATGGATGGATGTACTCATAAATGCTGTTGCCAGTGAGTTCCACCTGTGAAGAATACAGTTAAATTCAGTATGACAGATTTGTTTTCTTAGAGTATTACTCTTCAGAACACTTGGTATGCTATATGCCTGTTTTACACATAATACCTTGCATTTATAAGGGTTGCATTATTTTCCTATAGCAAAATGTTGTGTTAGTACTGATAGGGATGGATGAGCATTAGCAAAATCAAAATATATTATAAGCAGACCCAAATATGCTGACAGGGTACAGGGTCGGCTTGATCCAGCAAACTTGGCATAACAGCTGGGACTTGGCACGCTATATGTTGACACTATAGTGCCGAGGTGTCATTTTGCTGAGAGCAACATATGGCGGTTAGCCAGTAATAAGGAACCAACTTGAAAACAAACGAAATAGGGTCAAGTCATTCTAGGCCTTGAAGGCCAAATGGCTATAAGCCAAGAACATAAGCAAGCACATGAAGGCACGTGTAAGCGAACAAAATACGTCAGTCTTAGATCATGCTTATGATACAGAAAACTATATAACTATCATCAAAAGTCATTATTCCTTTGTCCAGGACAGCAGGGCCATCTGGCCTGTGCTATGTCTTGGAACCTTAAGGGGCTCTCAGACCCTTAAGCTAAGATGCCTACTAACCTGTTTTCTGTACTGTATGCGTTCTGTGTTGTATTTCTATCTGTCTTTAATAAACCTTTTGCTATATAACTAACAGTGTGGCAATTTTGATGAACCACCAATGGTGCATTGGCAATTTATAACGAACCACCCCAATCCCAATTTTAAGGCACCAAATTTGACTTTATCAGTATAATATTATAATCTTTAATCCATAGACCACAACTGTTGAGCTGCAGTCTTTGTCCTGATGACTGTAATCTATGTCTATCGCTTTTTACAGTATTTTGTAAAACAGCCAATTTAAAAAGTTCCACAGCAAATTTCTCATCTTAGGATAAACTAATATGGAGATGCTAATTATCCATACTATCTATTAAGATGGAAGTTCAACTGTGGCCCTCCAGATACTTTAGGATTGCAACTCATATGATCCCTGACTGTTAGCTGTGATGGCTACAAGGGAGCCACAGTCTTATACCTTCAAAGACACAGCTGTCAATCCTTCACTTGAGAAATCAAGTCTGCATCAAGATGATCTCCCCATCCTAATTCAAATGCCAGAAATGCTTACATGCTCCTTTCTCCCACCCACCCCCACACTTCATCTCCTCCTATCATATGGACATGGCCTAATGTGAAGGGACCTTAGATTAACAGCCATGAACAAATTCTTCAAATCAGGATTGCAAGCCTTGGCTTAATCTTAGTTTATAATCTTGTAATCATCAAATCCCAGTCCAAACATCAACAGATTGAGGAGAAAGCAGAAGAGAACAATGGTGATATTTAGTGATCCAGTGGCATGTCTTTGAATGCCAAAAGATGGTTTGGAGGATTGCCTAACTTGAGAACCTGAATATGTGAAACATTAGCATTAGTCATCCTAGTGATGAATTTAAAAAGAGTTTTCCAAAAGCAATAAGTGAGGCGTGGGTAGTAATGATCAGCAATAAATATATAGCCTTCTCAACTCACTATTTTTTTCAAAGATCTTTTCAGTCTGTTGACTGGTTTTGATCTACCTCTGCTTAAAATAAAACCTCACGTTCCACATTAATAGATGGGAATAATTTATCTGCATATGCAAAAACTGGCACCAATAATTTTTTCCAAAGATATTGTGATTGATACAAGCAAAGCTGCACTGCTTAAACCATTTTTATAGTTGTACCCTCGCTATTTAGTACACCCTCGCTATTTTTGAGTCACTGTGAAGAGACAAAGTAAGGCAGCTCAGCTAACTTACAATAGATTCTTTTTTAAAAATGAACATTCCCAGCTGAAACCTCATTTCTTTATCGTTTTAGCATTATTTGTAGCATATCTGTATAAGTGAATTGCTTCAAGTTTCCTATCTGGAAGCTGAGTCATGGCAACTGGACTTCTTTTCTTGAGAGACTGGAACATTTCGCTGCTCATCCGAACAGCTTAATCAGTCTCCATTTTATAGTTCAATTTGACCTCATGTCACCCTGGTCTGAAATAGGCTCATAAGATGAAGAATGGCCTGAACAGGGTGATTAGGTGGACAATAGTCTCAAAAGGCCATTAGGTGAACAATCAGGTCACTATGGAAGACACCCAAGACAACAGGCTGGCTTTCCTGGATTGTCCAGTCATCATCAGATCCGACCATGGTCTAGAACGGGGGTCTGCAACCCGCGGCTCCGGAGCCGCATGCGGCTCTTTGGAACATTTGCCGCGGCTCTGGGAGGGTTCAGAAATTTCAATACAAAGGTGCCAAATCTCGCGAGGACAGCCCGTCCCACAAGGCGGCGTGAAGCCAAGTGCGGCCACACTCTCAGCGTGCTCCCTCTTCTTCAGAGCAAGAGAGAGAGAGAGGGAGGCATGGTGGAAGTGCCCGCCGAACGGCAGCCTTTTTTCTTTTTTCTTTTTAACTTCAAGAAAACCTGCCAGATCTGGATTGTTGCCTCTCCCCCCCCCTCCGAGAAAAAAAGACGGGAGGAGAAAAACCTCCTTCCTTCCTTCTCCCCTTCCCCTTCCTTTCTTGCTTGGGTGTTTGGTGGGAGGGGGAAGAAGCGACGTGTGTGTGTGTGTGTGTGTGTGTGTGTGTGTGTGTGTGTTGTGTGTGTGCAACGTGGAGGAAGAGAAAACCCTCCTTCCTTCCCCCCTTCCCCTTCCTTTCTTGCTTGGGTGTTTGGTGGGAGGGGTAAGAAGCGACGTGTGTGTGTGTGTGTGTGTGTGTGTGTCTGTTGTGTGTGTGGGGGCAGCGTTTAGACGGGACGGTTCAGCGTGGAGGAAGAGAAAACCCTCCTTCCTTCCCCCCTTCCCCTTCCAAGCATTGCACATGTGCAGTTGGCATCTCTCTCTCTCTCTCTCTCCTTTTGCTTCGCTACAGCCCCCCCCAAAAAAAACTATGGCTTTGCACTAACTTGCCAGGATGAAGCTCCAAAAACGCGGGGGAGCGGGCGGGCGGGCGCGTGGCATGTCTCCGCGAAAGAGAGAGAGAGAGAGATTAGAAATCCCCCTCCTATCCCTCCTGTACTATTTTTGGAAGATTTTTAAAAACTGCCCCCCCCTTAAAAAAGTGGAAGCGGTGTGGGCACGACGCACTCAGGCTGCGCTTCCCTCCTCCATGGAGGGTGGGGGCGAGAGGAGGAGGAGGAGGAGGGAGAGATGGAGTGTGTGTGTGTGGGGGGAGAGAGTCAGACCATGGCTGCAGGATCCGGGCAGAAGGCAGCGAGGGCGGAATGGGAACCTCAAGAAAGGCAGCGTGGGGAGGGGGCCATGGCTAGTCTTCTCTCTCCCCACCACCCCCAGCCGCTGCCACCGCCGCCCTGCTTCCTTGCCCGGTGCTGTCAGTTCTGGCCCAACAAGCAAGGGGTTGGTGGCGGCGGGAGCGGGGAGGGGGGAGCGGCGGCAGCGGCGGAGAGGCAAGAAGCAACGGAGGAAGTCGGCTTTTCTTTTTCCTGCGCGAGATCAACTTGGCAGTCGAGGGATGTGGCGTGACAGCTAGTTCGAGCCCCCCCCTGGCCCGAGGAGGGGTCTCTCTTATTAGACTTCCAGCGGCTCCCTCCTGGAGTCAGCCGGTTTCGGCGGCGGGGTGGGGGCGCCGGGATCAAGTTGTTCAGGGGCCCCTGGCCGCCCGGGGAGGCCAACAGCGTGCCACCTGGCTCGAGAAGCTGAGCCGAGCGGAGCGGAGCGCCTGTGCGCCTGCCTGCTTGTCTCTCTCTCTCTCTCTCTCTCTCCGAAAGTCCGCCAGCAGCTGCCTTCCGCTCCATTCCAACACACAGAACGTGCCTCCTGCGCGCCCACCCACCCCTCAGCCTGGCCCTCCCCGAGGCTGGCAGACACACAGCCGCCCCAGTTGCACGCATGGGAGAACATGAGGCAGGTGCGCGCCTCGATGGAAACCCTCGGGGACAGGGTGGCGGGGTGGAGGGAGGCGGCGGCGGCTCAGGCTCGCCCGCTTGCTCGCTCTCCCGGCGCCCGAAGTGCTGAAGAAGCAACTTTCATTGGCTTCCTTCTCAGAAGCCCTTCGGGGGTTCCCGGAGGAGCCGCAGCCGCCGGCGCTCCTTCCCACCCCACCCGAGCCCGGCGCCGGGGTGCAGCGTATCCGAGGAGCGTGCGAGGGAGTGTGTTGCTTGCGAGCGCCCAAAAAGCCAGGAGCGCGGGGAGGGGAAAATATATTTGCAGTGTTATATTTGTTTTAAATGTCGCAATGGTTTTGTGGCTCCCAGTTTTTTTTTTCCATCAGAAACGGGTCCAAGTGGCTCTTTATGTCTTAAAGGTTGCAGACCCCTGGTCTAGAAGTAGAAGTTTAGAGGAAACCCACCCACAGAGATCAGTACTTACTGTTTGACTCCCACCATCCATTACAACACAAATTAGGAGTGATCAGGGCCCTAAAGCACAGAGCAGAGAGCATCCCCAGCTAAACAGAAGCCAAGAACAAGGAAGACAGGCACCTGAAGACAGCACTTTAAGTCTGTGGATATCCAAAGGGCCTTCAAAAAGGTAGCATCCCGACCCAGAAGAACAATGGATCAGCCGAGGACCCAGAGTCGATGGAAGAACCTGGTCATTTCCTACATGGCTGGAGTGTCTGAGAAGCTTAAAAGTATTTTTTGGCAAACACCACATCTCTGTTTACTTCAAACCCACTAACACACTAAGGCAGAGATTTGTCCACCCAAAGGACCTGACACCAAAACACAAAAGGAGCCATATAATATATGCAGTCCAATGCAGACCTCTACACTGGAGAAACTAAACTCCCATTAAACAGAAGGATGGCCCAACATAGAAGAGGTAACAGCTCAGGACCAGAATCAGCAATGTACCTCCACTTGAAGGACAAAGGACACTCATTCAAAAATGAGGATGTACACATACTGTATTAGACAGAGAAGATAGGGGGGTTGAGAGAAGGGTCAGGAAAGCCATTTATGTGAGTATTGAAAACCCCTCCCTCAACAGAGGTGGGGGGCTCAGGCACAGTCTAGCTGCTACTTATCAGGCATTGATTTCAACAATCCCCAGACAAATCAAAAATACTTCACACCTCTACCACCAAGGCCATAACTAATGAACCATACTTTATGGGTTTCAGCACCTTAAGCCATTGTTCACCCAATGGCCTATTGAGACTTTTGTCCACCTAACAAGTGTATTCAGGCCATTCTTCATTTTATGAGCCTATTTCAGACCAGGGTGACATGAGGTCAAGTGAACTATAAAGTGGAGGACTTGCAACTAGCTTTCCTCAGACTGACAAAGCTGTTTGGATGAGTAGCAAAACATTTCAATCTCTCAAGAAAAAAGAAGTCTAATTGCCATGATTCAAATTCCAGATAAACTCACCTGAATGACTGAGAAGCTTCACAGATATTCAAGGTTCCTACTTCCAGTTTTGTCTCCGTCTTCATCCAGCATCACCCTATATGCCTAACACGCCATCAGAAACTTGAACATTTTGGGATGCATAGTTACCATTAAATATCTCATGTAACTACCCACAGTGCAGTCTCGTGGTATCTCAAATCATGTCCCCAAGAGCCACGGGGAAGATTGGATCTTTTATTTGAGGTCAGATCTCCACTCCTCATGCATGGAAACATTTGCAGTCTTCACCTTTCTTCTCAGCAGACAGCAAAAGAGGGAGGGATCCAGGGCTTGGATGGACCAGTGGAAGCCTTGAATGCATTTGCTCTTAATCCCTGACCATGCCTACAACATGGGGGAACACTTAAATAAACCCTCTGGCTAGTCTCCATTCCCACTACAAGCAATGGGAGGGTAGGAGAAAACTGAGGTGTGCAGCATGGCCCTCTAATGCACCCAAATGCAGTGCATAGACCACATGCAGCTCCCTAGAACTGATACTCACCCCTCAAAAATCTGATTTTTTTTTGGGGAGGGGGAAGAACCTTGTCCAAAATGGTAATAGCATCCATTTATGGAAAAAAGCAGAGATTTCCAGTCTGTGCTTTAGATTGTAAATGGGAGTATCCTCTTTTGCCCTTGGGGGACATTGGAGAACAATCTTTCCCATGTTTCAAACATCCAGTACGTTGACAGGCACACCCAAAATCATATTAAAAATACATTTTTGGCCATTAGCAGCTACACAATGGCTTTTTCAGCTTCAGCACTTATGCCTGCAAGAAAATTTAGGAAGACATGGTGTTCCAAGATCCAGGGAAAAGCGTGTGTTGCCCCCGGACCACTGGAGGTTGCTCATTGCTCCCATGAGCAGCCTGTGGTAGATATATATACCCACAGTTTTATTTCCCTTTGTCCTGATGGCAAGTGCCAAGTAATATAATCTGTATATATTGAGCACTCAGCCTTACCCTTAGGATTGCATGGTTCATTGGGTTGTATAATTCTTGGCATAATTATTGAGAAGTCAACTCCACTGACTTCAAGAGAGCCAACTTCCAGACCTGCAGCCAGTCTTTTCTTACCTTACATTTATTAATTCTCTCTCAGATAGAAGCTGTAATTAACATTACTTGTTAACCAGCCCTGTGCTTGATTTTCACAATAATGCCCATTTTGTTTGAGCACTGAAAATTTGTGCCTTAAATTAGCTCAGTAACATTCCTGCAGTCTGTCCTGATTGTGAGTCAGGTCAGCTTAACTGGCCCTTTACTCACCTTAGAATACTGTATATTTGCATTTATTTCTTGTTTGATCTTAATATCATAGAGTCATAGACTAGTGAAGTTGGAAAGGGCCTACAAGGCCATCAACTCTAATCCCCAGCTTGATGCAGGAATACAAATCATGGGATATCTGTCAAGGGGTTGTCCAGATTTCTCTTGAATGCCTTCAGTGGTGGAGCACTCACCACTTCTCAAGGCAATGGGTTCTGTTGCTCTGCTCCTCTAACAGAAAGTTTTTTCCTGATATTCAGCGGAAATCTGGGTCTGAGAATTATCCCTGCCTTTAAACTGTGACTCTTTCTTTAGCTGTTTGCCTTTGGTCATCATCCAAAGCAAGATGGCACAAGGTGCCACTAGACAATGATGAGAAAAATGGGTCACATATTTGCCTCTTAGCAAGATACCACCTGTATAAAAATTCTCTGTGGCTATTAGCCTTGGCCTTTTCTTTCTTTCTTTTAAAGTAGGCCTTTTTCTGTGGATACCAAAAAAGGGCAACAGTTATTTGAGACAGTTTCTGATTACTTACCTCTTTGTGATGCTTGCATTTAAGAATCTGCTTCTGCTGCCATAACATCCAGAGACTCTAGCACCTCTCTTACTCTTTCTATTCTCTCCCCCCCACCCCCCAGCTCGCATGCCCCCTACCCACACTGTAAGAACTCATTCATTCTAGTGGTGTCAGCTTTCTGTTAAGAATTTCCAGAGGAAAGGAGATGTTGTGGAGCAAGCCAACTTTTATTAGTTTAGAGAGAACACTAAAGAAAACGGCTGCAAACTGTGGAAAGAGTCAAACTCCTAGAGACTGACGAGAATTGGTACACTCTGCCATTAAGTTGTGTTCTCTCCCACAACTTACTCTCGTAGCTCAGCCATCAGAATGGCAAATTAAGCCTGTGTTTACTTTCCATTGATCCATCACACAGCAAAGCAAACCAAATGCGAAGATATGTACTGTAGAAGAGGAAGACTCTTTGCTGAGATAGGAAGATGTCTTTGACTTCCTGAGGGAACAGCTTTTCTAAAAACATCTAGTGTCGTTATTGGATCCTGAAGCACAGATACAGGGAATCATAAACATGGTCTGATGTCCTGTAGCAGCTGCTACTGCAGAGATATGTCAGCTCAGAAAAAGGGGATCTGGAAAGGTCCAAAAGCCAAAGAGAAACGTTCTTATCTGAATGCCAGTTGCCCTGAGGAAATAGTAAGTGCTGCTTCCCCTTTCAATAGTCACAGAGCCTGAAATGATGCTTCTCATCACTCAACTATTTCAGTCCCGCATGTCTCCATCTGTGAGAAGGCAGACAGATTTAAGAGCAGGGTGTAACTTTTTTTTAAAAAAAAGTCTGCGAGTCTCAGTAATAAATCTCAAGGCAAAGCATGAATTTTAACTCAAGCCTGTGACAGGAAGCCAACAAAACAGAAGGTGAATATTGACCCACCACGTGCCTTAAGGCTAAGTAGAGAGCATACTTCACGAGCCAATCCACACATGAAAATGGACACCTTCTTTGCTATTTACTGAATTAACAGATGTACTTCCCGTAAGTTTCAAAAAAACTCATATATTTTGATAATAACATGAACATTCTCTCTCTCTCTATATATATATATAGAGAGGGGGGGGGTACCTTGTATAAAGGAATTAATTTGTTCCAAATGAAATTCTGTTAAGAAAAATTTCCTTTGTACAAATTTCCCATAGGAATGCATTGAAAACAGAGTAATCCCTAATCGCTACCATTTTTCTGTTGTACGGATTCGCCCCATAGGCGATTCTGTTCAGCGATTTCCCCCTATCTCCGGAATTCCCCTGTCTCCTTTAAGCGGACTTTCTGTTAAACAAACTGCTTGTTATATGAGGGTCAACTCGGTGTGTGTGTGTGCACGCACACACATGCACATGCACACACACGCACACACATGCATACAGAGTGGACCCTCATATAACAAGCAGTTTGTTTATATATATAAAAGCCACTGTGTTTTTAAATTCATTTACATCTAAGAAATTGTACTTAGGATCACAGATAGAGCAAAAGATAAAAAGAAAAAATGTAGTAGTGGCCTAAACCCCAACACACTAACTCCTGAGCAGAACAGTAGTAAACCCAGTTTTATGAGTTCTACCATAGGCATATAAAACGCTTTACTGAAAAGGCCATGAGGCTGGCAAAACTCAGGAAAAATTACCCTGAATTCCATGTGAACACTCATAAATCAGACCACTTTTTATTTTTTCCTAAAGCACATTCACTCTATTTTTACAGCAGCTAACACTACTGCAAACAATCTAAAGATCAGATTGGAAATGTCTACTCCCCTCCACCATAAATGGATACCATTACCATTCTGGCTATGATTGGAGTGCACTTGCTTTATAACTGAGCGTTGAGTGAGAGTAACAGAGCATTTTGGTGGATGGCCCCCTTGGATTCTAAACACGTGCGCATAACAAGGAAAAATGAAACTGTTCCCGTATAGTAATGAACTATGTAAACGAAGCATTTGACTCATAAAAAATAAAAACAAAAACAGCCAAGACCAATTTAAAGGGGAAACTTTGCATCACTGGCAAGGTAATATCATCATCATATGTCACTCCAACACCAGCATTCAACAGAGGGACAGAAATGTGTTCCTACCTGCGATAAACCTAGATGAACAGAAGCTGTTTCTGAGATATACATTATTTTGCCATCAGATGCTACCACAAAAACAAACCCATCCAGAGTCTGTAAAAGAGAAAGAAATAGAATAAAATCTTACCATTTACAATTTATAGTCAAGTTCCTTGTGAGAAGTTTTTAATTTCCCCCTACAGAAGAACATACATTAAAAAAATTACCCAGGTTGGCCTGGTAAAAACTATTATGCACACACTATTAAAAAGAAACCAGTTAATTCTAACTCATTCTCCCCTTACATAGGCTCATTTTACAGCAACAACACTCAAGTTAATCTCGTCTTGATAAAGATTGTTTGGGGATTTAGGACAAATTCTGAGTTATATGGTTCTTAAGGGGAAAGCCAATCCCAAGTCATGGGCAGGAACAGTTTATCACTGTTTACCTTTTCAAAGATAATTTGAGCAATGTTTTAAATACTGCAGACTTGTTAAACTCAAGACAGAGTTTTATCTGACAGACGGCTCTTTTGAAACTTGTAAGAGAAATTAAAATAATGTAAAACAATGATGTTCTAAATAATGGTAGGTAGAATGTAAACCCACTTTCTACCTCCACATGTAAAACTGTAAAATGCTGGTTGGATAATAATAATAATAATAATAATAATAATAATAATAATAATAATAAT
>JAHTLZ010000021.1:3035913-3047866 GCA_023846285.1 Phrynocephalus versicolor
AATAATAATAATAATAATAATAATAATAATAATAATAATAATAATAAATTATTATTGTTTGGTGACTAACATTGGATACACTCATCGGTAAGATAAAGTGAGAAATTACATTTCCCCACAATTTAAAAAACACAAATCTTGAGAACATTTAACTAGGTTTCACTTAAATGACTGAGAACTTCTCCCAAACATGACGCCAAGGAACAGAATGTTGAATCACAATGTTCTTAATGGTAAACGTTTTCTATCACAATCCTAGACACGTTTGGGGGGGGGGCTTCACTGATTGTGAAATAGGACCATAATCAGTGGCAGAGCATCCTGGCACACCCACTGAAAGAAGATAGATTAGGGTTTTTACTTGAGATCAGGGAGAGGCCCACTGTCAGTCAGAGTAGATTAGTTCCAACAAAAAGTAGAGTAGAGCAGTTCCAACAAAATGACAAAATTCGATGCCCAAGATTCTAAAGTCCTGGGTTCAGTCTTCAGATAAAAGTCTAGGGCAACGAGGACTGGAAGACTTTTGCCTAAAATACACGATGGCCTCACTCATTACAGAATAGGTTACAAACAGTACAATGCGTGAAAGTGAATCTATTCCTTTTAGTCGAATCAATCTCTCCAAAAGTATGATTTGACAAAATGAGACCCTAAGTCTTCTTCTTGAAAAGGGAAAGAGAACTGTTTTGGAAAAGGAAATATACACAGCGGTACCTTGTATAAAGGAATTAATTTGTTCCAAATGAAATTCTGTTAAGCATTTTTCCTTTGACAAATTTCCCATAGGAATGGATTGAAAACTGATTAATCCCTAATCACAACCATTTTTCTGTTGTATGGATTTGCCCCATAGGCGATTCAGTTAAGTGATTTTCCCCTATCTCTGGAAATTTTTTCCTTTAAGCGGATTATCTGTTAAACAAACTGCTTGTTATAGGAGGGTCCACTCTGTGTGTGTGTGTGTGTGTGTGTGTGTGTGAGTGCGCGCGCGCGCACGCGCACACGCACATATATATACACACAGTGGACCCTCGTATAACAAGGGTCCACAAGCAATTCTCTAGCCTATCCTACTTTTACAGCCTGTAATTGGAACCAGATTATTCTTTGGTTCCCTTTTTCTTCCTTCTTCAGAACATAAACAAAACTTCATCAAGTATTAACTTGGGGAAGAAATCATTGCTTTCTTAAATAAAACACTGCTTTAAAACATTCATCATAAACTAGCAATTTGTTTCCCAACATTATACTTAAGTTGTATCAGTGCTTACTTTCAGTGGCACTTGGAATATCAGAGGCAAAAACATATGCAGTTCAGAAGGTTAGCTGTGGGACTTAAAGGAGCATTAGTAATTCAGAAATAACTGATATATCACACCAGGCATTTTATATCATGCAAAATATGAAAAAGGCTGTGAAGAAGCTCAATATTCCATAGCTGAAGCTGATTTTTAATGTATTACTTATTGCTGCAAGTCATTTGAAACAATGGAGGGATGTGATGTGAAAGCTTTAAATAAAAAGCAAATTAATAGATACATAAATCCTTGTATGTTTAAAAAAAGTTAATTGTTGTGCACAAATATTAGTAAGTATTCTATATCTCAGTTAGAAATTGGATCCTTCAAATCAACTGGTGAGTAGAAAATCGGTCACATCAAACCTAGTGAGTCAATTGGTCTATTCTTGTTAGGACTACTGTATTAGAAAAATATCCGATAGTTTTTTCAAATGGATGTTCTAAAACAGGTTTTTAGAAAACAGTACCTCTATATATTTAACAGGTGGTTATTCAGATGTATTAAGGCAGAAGAAAAAGGTAGGGTGAAAGGATGTAGAGTTCTCATTTCATTAAATTATAAAATTCATAATTTCATACAATTAAATGTTTTTAAAAATATATATTCTAGTGGGAAGAAAGCATTTTATTTTTATTTATTTTCAATATTTTCACCCCACCTTGTTGCATTTTACTTGCCCCCAAAAGAAAACTAATGATGTAATTACTTGTTTATTGCAATAATTCACATCTCACTTTAAAAAAAAACACAGTTGAAAATAATTATTACAAAATTGAGACAACCTTTACTGTACAATGAGTGTTGCTTGTGTCAGTTACTGGAAAAGCTCTTGCATGGCTGCCTAGAATTAACTGACAAAGGATACAACAGAATTTACGCCTACATACATGTGAATGTGATAAGTTTATCAAATTGTTATATAGCAATCGTGATAACCATTAAATGTGGCTGGAACCCAGAGAAAACAAAGCAGAACAGAATCCCCAGTCCTAAAAAGTGCTAGTACTGAATTGGAGATGGGTAACTGGAGTTGTGAAACATAGTATAATTTTAATGTTCTTTTTATGACTTCTGCTTAAGGTCATGCTTCTCTTCTGGATTTTGTTTTTGTCATCGTGACATTTTACAAGAAAGGACCATACTTCTAACCATCAATTATCTACCATGAAAAGCAAAACAATTTGTAATCCTATTTTTCAAACAATGATGAGAAATGCAAGGGGAGGCTTGTTACGTAAAACAAACCAACGAAATCCAAACACGAGAAGAGTTGGAGCAAATGGCATCCTAAACCTCTTGATGCTTCATGGCTCAGAAAAAAAGGGCGGGTGGCAGTGGCTAAATTCCAAATTAGATCAACCCAAAGTTGAACGACTGTATTTTCAGGTGCAAATACCAATGGAAGATCTAATCCAGATGTTCTCTTCCAACCATAGGAGCCATGTATTTTTAAAGGTTTTACCTACTGAACCATGGAGAGAACCCAAATGTTACATTTAGAACATGCACACCTGCATAACTAAATACAGACAGAGATAGGTGGCTGTTAATTACAAGCTAAACACGGCCTATATCCCATATGTCTGTATTTCCATTCGCTGTTGCATGCTACTGGATTTTCCTCCATAGTTATGTCACCTGATTTCTGGTCCTGGTACACTGCACTGCACAAGATAGTTACACTTTCACTCTTAATTAAACCTTTGTAACCCACCTACTAAATTCTCTGGTCCCAATCACACATGCAATGTAGAATTCCCGATTTGTCCATAAAATGCACAGTGGGGGGGACTGATACATATCCATATATTTTATAACTTCCTTAGTTAATAACAGATAGATTGTGGGTAATTAAGCCATATTCCATTGTCTTGAATTACCTTTGCAAGGGAAGGGCACAGAACAATCCCCTTTGTTCTTGGGAAGAAAACCTAACTCCCTTGAGGGGTTGGGGGAGCAGGAGGGCTTCAACAAGTATTAGTAGAAACATGGAAAATGTATCCCGAAGAAAAACGATAAGCATGAAAGCAGCAGGATTCATTGAGACCCTACCTGAAGCAAATGCGAACCCAGTTCCTTGGCCACATTATCCAAGGGGCCTAGTCTGCTCGGCTGCCCCCACGCATCTCCCAAACCTGGAAGGAAACGAGAAACCCCAATTAATGTACAGACAACCACATTTAAAAGGATGGCCAGAGCACCTGGCCTCTCTCCCTGAAAAAAGATAGAAGGAGGGAAAGGGAGGGAAAGCAAGTGGGCAGGAGGCAAGCTGGGTGAAACAACTGGGGCCGCCCTGGCTGGCCCGTGAGATTATTATTATTATTATTTTCCAAGTCAGGTGGCCTTTTCCTCGGGAAATCAGCTCCATAACATTTGGATTTAGCTTGAAAGCCTTCCATGGGATGAAAAAGCCTTTGTGGCCTAGCCATCCCTCAGAGCTCGTTTGACTCTTGTAGGGGGAAATCCTACACCAAGCCATATAAGCCTCCCTGAAATTGGTTGAGGGGGACCTCACCAAGTGGGCTTCCCTTTTTGTTTTTCCTGTCCTCTCAAGGGTTCCCAAGATCCCACAAGTGAACTGGTGGGTTCTTTGGTGATTTAGGTCACTGGGAGTTCCCAGGTGCTGGACTTGATGATCCATAGGTTCCCTTCCAGCAGTAAAATTCTAAGATCATTATTATTCTAAAAGTCAATGTGAAAGGAAGTCAGAGCAGGCTTCAGGATGGATGACCCAAAAGCAGTCAAGTGATGGAGTTAAAAAAAAGTAAATATTTGCTCTTCTAACTCAAATTGCTGCTGTTTCAGCAGATTCAAGCCGTCTCGTTTTCATAAATCTTTCAAATTCAGGCCTTTTAATCAATATAACATTCAGATTTGGGCCAAAAAGCTTATTTACAAAGTTTGATCTGCAGGAGGTATAAAGAAACTGGTTTTGATGCTTTTGCACGTTTTCTGGCCAGAGTTTCTGGAACTCACACAACTCATGTGTTTTTCCACAATAAATTCCTTTTGCTGAGTGATCTCTACCGGCATTTATTTATTTAAATTAAGTTTATTTTTACCCCAACTTTCTCCTTTAAATGGACCCAGGTGGCTTGCATCATTAAAAGAAAGCATTTAAAGTTACAAGGAATAAGTGTACAAATATTCAAAATAATAATAATAAATACCACACTAAAATGGTAAGGAGAATTAACATCAAAAACACATTCAACTCAGGAAGTCATTGCAACCCATTAAAAAAATAAACCTGCTGAGGCAGACAGTCACTGAGGGAAGACTTTTCTGAAGAAAAGGGTCATCTTCTGCTTGTGGAAGAACAGCAAAGATTTGTGAGAGGCAGTTCCAAAATCTCAGTGCAGCAACAAAAAAGACCCTCTGCCACGTCCCCACCAAACTCATCTATGAGGGTGGTGGAACTGAGAGGAAGGCCTCGCCTGAGAAATCTTGGATTCAAGCTGTTTAGGAATTAATTGTCAAGAGAGGCAGGGGATGATTCTGCCACACATCTTGTCCACTTGGGATAATTCCTCTTTTACTAAACTCTAATGCCATCCAGATATTGCAGTCTTAGTAGTTTTGACCCACTGAAACCTCCCAATTTGACCACATAGCACCAAATAAGAGATATAAGAGAAACACCAGCAATGTGTACATTTTTAAACAGGTCATTTTACAACCAAGGTGACTAGAAAAAATCATGCAGCCACTGCTCATGACACAGGCCTCACCTGTGTGTGGTCAGCCAAACAAGGAGGACAACATCATGGCAAACTCCTTATCCTCTGCTCTAAAATGATGTTAGAGTGTGTCCACCATTGTCCTTTTCCAAGGAGAAAGGCAGAGTAAAAAAATACTCTAAATAAAATAAATGTTGTTCTCCAGAGAGCAATATCCAATGCCTCTCTCACTTAAAAGAGAGACCACATTGTCTTCCCTTATATCTTCCTAGGACAGTGGTGGTGAACCTTTGGCACTCCAGATGTTTTGGACCACAACTCCCAGAATTCCAAGCTTGTATGGCCAATGACAAAGTACTGGGGGAGTTGTGGTCCAAAACATCTGGAGTGCCGAAGGTTCGCCACCACTGTCCTAGGAGCCTCGCGGCACAGTGCTTAAACTTTTACTGCAGCCGAAACTATGCTCACGACCTGTTAGCCAGTTTGTGGTTGACTCAGCCTTCTATCCTTCCAAAGTTGGTAAAATGAGTACCCATTTCTCGGGGTGGGGGTGGGAGTGTGTAGCCTGCATAAATAAATTACAAAGTGCCCAGAGAGTTCTTTAAGAACAATGGGGTAGTATATAAGCTGCACACTTTGCTTTTGCTTTGATTACCAGTGTTCCCTTTCCAAAACAAGCAGGATCTTTAAGTTCAAATAATGGCATTTCCCTGGCTTTCCCCACATATAGAAAAGTGCTCCAAGACCTTTGTAGTATATTTATCTGGAAGATCAGTCTTGTTTAAATCAGACTTGATAATGAAAACTGTAGCCCTTTCACAAGGGCCACTAAAGTATGCAAAGATAAGGATTTAGAACAAAATATAACATAATTATTGTGCTTGTAGAAAAATTCCTTCCTACTCCTCTCTCTCTCTCTCTCTCTCTCTCTCTCTCTCTCTCTCTCTGCACTTTCTACATAAAAAGAAGCCAGCACTCTCCATAGAAGCCACCCCAAGGTCAGGGCTTCATTTCTCAAATGAGATGAGCGGGTGCCCAGCCTGTTTGACCCTAGAAGTTGGGGCGGCTAAAATGGCAGCTGCAGTCCCTAAAATCTGGAACAAATAAGCACATTTTGTATATAGTCAGGTGCCTTTGACATTCAAGGGTAGGAAAGGTCTTTCCTTTCCTGACCAAAACCCTGCCACTGTGTTTTGGGCCTGTATATTGTTTCGGTGTGCAATCTAAGTGCAATGACCTAGAGAAAAACTTAAAATCTGCTTTTCCCCCCTCTTCCTTTCTTCTCTTACACATACCCATTATTCCATCCAAACATTTATGGAGGACATTTCTCTCACAAAGCTGGAGAGACCTGCCCTACGGCTGGATTATTTAATGCTTCAAATGACGGCTTTGTCGGTTATAACCAAGTTTGCTTGAAACAGTTTTGGGTGAAGGGCAAAAGAGGCTGGAAGTCTTGATACCAACCTTGATGTGTGCTTGTTCTGCGTGTCACAACTTTCTGCTGCATTAACAAGCAATTAGGTGGTTATACCATATCTGCAGGACATTTCACCCAACTAAGACTAGATTGACATTTGCCACTCCTAATTCGACACAAACAAACTTAATTTTGTATTCAGACAACAAGATGTTATATAGCAGGAAACATAAACTGCGATGATTAGGCATTAAGGTGTATACTTGAGATGCAGGAGTAAAAAGAATAAATAGCAGTTAACATTTGGGGATGACAAACCCATGGTGTCATCAAGCAAACATATATTTTGCCTGGTTCACTTAATTTAAGCCTTGTGGCACAGTGGATAAACTACTCTACTGCGGCTAAAACTGAAGTTATAACCTGGGGTTCAATCCCAAGTAGTCGGCTCAGGGTTGACTCAGCCGTCTATTCTTCTGTGGTCAGTAAAATGAGTATCCAGATCACTGAGGAGGCAATGTGTAGGCTACATAAATAAATAATAAATTGCCCAGAGAGTGCTTTAAGCACTATGGGGCAGTATATAAGCAGAACACTTTGCTTTGCTTTTAAAGGGGGCAAACCCCTTTACTGTCAAGTATACCATTCTCTCTTTTCTCTCTCCTCTCCTCTCCTCTCTCTCTCTCTCTCTCTCTCTCTCTCTCTCTCTCTCTCTCTCTGGGACCCTAACACTCCACAACAATACCATCTATTGACCATAGCCCTGAGAGAAAAAAATTTGGTCACAACCCTTGGGAAAAGATGACAAAAAAAATTAACTATTATTATCTGATTCTTTCTGTGTTCAAAATATAATGGTGTTGACTCCAGATTTTGTCATAATGCTAGTTACCTGGTGAAATCAAAGAGACATGAGTAACAAGTTCAGATGATTTGATCAAATATGTATTCTGTGAACTTTCACCAGTGAACTTTCAACTTGTTATTTAATTGTCTTTAGCCAATTTAAATCTCCTCCATATTATTCAGTCAGGGAGCCCCCCCCCCCCCCACTATCTGATGACAGTATCTGTGCTTTCTAGTCCTGTTCTGCAAGGAAAGCCTGCAGGCTGCAGGTGACTATTAGAGAACGCTTTACAAGTGTCTACTTATAGAAGACACCAAGGCTGATTTTGCACACATGGCCAAACTTTGTTAACTCTCTCTCTCTCTCTCTCTCTCTCTCTCTCTCTGTGTGTGTGTGTGTGTGTGTGTGTGTGTGTGTGGTTCATTTGAGGTGGCTGCCAATAGGAATGGGGGAAAGTCACTCCCATTTACCAACGAAGACCTGAGAAACTGCCCCCCCTCACACTTTATAGTGGGAAGAAAACCCTTACTTTGCTGTGCTTATTTATTCATGACTGGCTACTCTGTCTCTCTCTCCTCTCCACATGTGTTGCTCACAGATTCTGCAAGTGTCAGGGTGTCCCAAGAGTCTTATTCTTTCATTCCACTTCAAGAGACACAGAAGGCTTAGTCCTGACTTCAGTGGAAGTGAGTTAAATACACATGGGATCCATCCTGTAGGGTGACACATTTTACTCATGGTCTAGGACTCAGTGGTGGCGAACCTTTGGCACTCTCGATGTTCCAACTCCCAGAATTCCAAGCCTGTGTTGCCAAGGACAAAGACTGTGGTGAACTGTGTCCCAAAAACATCTAGAGTGCCAAAGGTTCACCACCACTGGCTCTAGGTGATATGTTGCTCCCCAGGCTTCTGAGAAAAGGTCAGTTGCTTTGCTTTGGATTTGCATCATTGAACCTTTCCAGGTACACTTCCCATGCCCCCAGGAATCTGATGCTCTGATATTTTGAGCCAAGTTGCTGGTGGGTTCAGAAACTGCTCTGAAAATGGTTATCCCTGGCTACCCTTTATGAATCACGCTCCCTTAGAAAGTGCCCAACATGGGAAAGATGCCACTCAGCCTCCCAAGCAAGATGGTAACATTAACAGTCCCAGATCTGCCGCTCTGGCATCAGCCAGACTTTCATTTAGATGGCCAAAATACTTGAATCGCTGCAGTCTCAAGCCAGGTCTTATATAGAGCGAGAATCTTGTTTTTAAAGAGTCAGTCTTGTCCTTCACCATATATGCAGATTGCATGCATCTTGCCATTTAGAAAAGAGAGAGAAAGAGAGAAAGAAAGCCCTCATCCAGCCTCCCGGTGCTAGCTGTTCTTTATAAGAGTCCAGCCAGCCATTGTTCCTGGGATTTTCCATCGTTGCAAGTTGCACGGCCCTTTGGTGGGTGGCTGGGTCCCTAGCATTCTCTCCAAGGCTAGGAGGTGGCTGCTAATGAAAGAAGCTTATGCCCTAGCATGAGCCGTTTGCCCTCCTTCCACTATTTTTTAAATAATAAGGAACTGCATGGAAAGAGGGGGGAGGAGGATGGAGAGACAGGCAGCAGGATCCCCCTGGTAGCCCCACACAGCAGACAATTCCTCCTACAAAAATATAGAAACGAAAGCAGCCTCGCGTTCCATGCGGTGGCGGCTTGTATTTGCAAAGGAAGAGAGATACCAACCCGTGAGGAAGTTCTTCTGGCAGAAAGGAGTG
This sequence comes from Phrynocephalus versicolor, assembly GCA_023846285.1. Taxonomy (NCBI): domain Eukaryota; kingdom Metazoa; phylum Chordata; class Lepidosauria; order Squamata; family Agamidae; genus Phrynocephalus; species Phrynocephalus versicolor. The sequence goes on from JAHTLZ010000021.1 coordinate 3,044,910, forward strand.
TCCGGACTCCTTCCATCCATCTCTTTGGCTTGGATGGGGCCCAGAAATCCCGAATTAAGAAGAAAAAAGGGGAAACAATCATTGTTATCTACTCTATTGAAGGACGAGGTCTCTGTGTTTGCTTCTGTTCGTTTCTTTTGTTTCACTCACTCCATCCCGGGACTTCGGTATGACCTCATTTCTACCAGCCTGCACCTTCGGTCTAAATAATATTGTATCAGCTTCGGGAAAGGCTGTTTCAGAAACCTTCTGAACTTGTAACGGGCAAATCTTGTTCCTTTTAAGGATCAAGCAGAGCCCAGCTGTAGGTCCCTGAGACTATAAATCCATCCTTGCTTTTCCTAAGAAGCAGAACTCGGAGGGCCAAGGGCGGCAATGCTTCTGTGACTTGGTACTTATCTGAAAGCCTCTTCAAAGGGCTTATGCATTCCGTTCCCACATAACGCCCCGTGCGCCTTTACTCGCCCCTTAGGGTGGAAAACATATCTGGGAACGCACAAAAACCCTTGTTAATCTCCACCCTGAGCTTGACATTCAATCAAAGCATCGGCAATTTGAATTTTGCGACCCTACAGAAGACCCTAATTGAATGAGAAGAGCGGTCGGTTCAGAGCTAGCGAATGAAATACGTTCCGGATTAAAGATATACAACTGCTTATGTAGGCTCGGGCCTACGTGCATATTTTAAAGCGAACGCGTCTGTTGACGGTCAGAAATACAAAGCAGGATTGTTCTTTGAGCCAAGAGCCCTAAAAACCAGAATCGGCCAAGCTGGCTCCTTTTTATTATCTCGTTCGGCGTGAGCTGCCGCGGTGCTCGGTCCATTTAAGGGTTGGGGGGAACTCCATGAAAGCAGAATGAAATATAAAACTGAAATCCTTCCAGCGCATTCTCGGGGGTAATCCCTTAGTAAAACCAAGTGCTGGCAGACTGAAAGAGCTTGCTCCGTCCAACAGGGACGCCGGGGAAGGCTGGTCGTGGGGAAGGCTGCCCTGGAAGTCCCTGAGAGGCTAATCCCCGGTGGGTCTACTCAGAAGCAAACCCTGGCTACTGGAGTTCAGTTAGGTTTACTTCTAGTTACGGTTTGCAGCCTTCGTTTAGAAATCGCCGCCACTGCCGGCGCGGGCCTGTGTGTGTGACTTGGTCACCCTAAAGAGGAGCAGGGCCAGCTCTAAGCAAATCGTTTTAACACAATTTAACAGTGTACAAGGCATCACCCTACCCAACTCTTGCTTTTGGAATTCTCAATGACTACACGGCTTTATACTTGTTTTAAACACAGTTTAAAATAGTTTGTTTTAATTCAATTGACGTAGTAGAAGTTCAACCACGTTCAACGGAACCTCGGTCCTTCTGCTCCTCCTCTTTCCTGTTTCGGAAGAAATGAATTCTCCAGGTTAAAGAGGGCTATTTATTTATTTATTTATTTATTTATTTATTTATTTATTTATTTATTTATTTATTTATTTATTTATTTATGGCCTTCGCTTTTAAAATAAACAACACTCTTCCACCTGCCTGCCCTCTGCTCTTTTGCTGGGCCTATCTAAATCAAGGATGGAAAAAAGGTCGCTTTCTAATAATATGAGTTATCGCTCGGCAGCTCCTATCAGCCTTCCCAAACCCAGCTAAGGAGGAAGGTCCCACTCGGCTTGAAAGGACCCAACCAATGCCCTCCGTTTGTTGAGATCACGGGTAATATAAACCTCCGGGAATGTGGCAGGGAACACGAGCCCTAATCCCACTCCAATCTCCCAAATGAAGCAGGGGTGGGGAAACCTTTGGCCCTCTAGATGTTTTATTATATAAAGACCACCACTCCCACAGTCCTTTCTCATTGGCAACCTAGGCTCGGAATCCTGGGAGTCGCCGTCCGAAACACGCGGAGGGCCCACGGTTCCCCACTCCTGAAATAAACAAGAAGCCCACGAGTACTATTGGGTGTGTGACCATCAAGGTATGTATGTATACAGCAGCGGGGAAGCTGTTGTTCCTTAGACGTTGTCAAACAACCTCTCCCCGCCCCCTTGGCTGTGCTGGTTTAGGGATCAGGAACATGTGAAACCCAGCAATGTCGTTTTCTCACCTCTGCTTTTCGGGGGTCGAATACAGATTTATACAAACTTGGTGCCCCCCCCCCCCCCAGTAATCCAAACCGCACCGAAGAGAAGCATTTCTTTGGAGTTGTTGCTCAACTACGGGCCCTTATTGGCTGGGAGCGACCGTGACAATCCTCCAGCAGCTCCCATCCCGCGCAGGTAACGGTGTATATTTAGGCAGCGAAGAGAGCGCGGCGCCCGTCCGTCAGGTAAACATCGCGCGAAAAGGCTTCCTTTATAGCAGTTAATTTGGAACGGCTCCTTTTCGCGGGGCGGCGGGGAAGGGAGGGGAGGGGGAGAGGAAGGGGCCTCCAAAGAAAACAGATGTTCCAGCCCTCGGGATTCGTCCCTTGATTCCGAGGAGCGCTGGCCCAAACGCCACTGAGGAGTCCATTCGGGGGGTCAGCGGATCCCGGCGGCATGGAGGCATCAAACAGAGTGAACTCCGGGAGTGCTGGTCCTCTGCAAGGCTGAAGGCACAAGCGCTCCCCGCTCTTCCTGCCTTGGGTCTAGTTTCCACCGTGCTCCAGCAGGTCCTCTTCAATCCGCAGGTGGCCGTGTGTGAGGTAAAAATAAAAGTCAACTAACCTCCGATAATGCCAGTGAGGAAGCTGGGCGATGCCTCTCTTGCACTCGCGGGAAGTGGCTTATTTATTATTATTTATTATTATTATTATTATTATTATTATTATTATTATTATTATTATTATTATTAATCATCATCATCATCATCATCATCATCATACAGCAGACTGCGCCGGATATTGTGTTACCAATCAATCACTAATCCAACGCTTCCCAAGTGTTTAGGATTATTATTATTATTATTATTATTATTATTATTATTATTATTATTAT
>JAHTLZ010000021.1:3047876-3058441 GCA_023846285.1 Phrynocephalus versicolor
AAAATGGAGGGTGTTTCATGAAATGCAGACCATGATAGACGTCCTCCCCACTTGTGGCACGGAGCGGTGCCCCCTTTTGGCACTCCAGGGACAAAAGAGGACCCCCGCTGTCACATGACGTGATAAGGTCTTCTTTGGGAGGGGGGATCAACTCTGGGTTCCGGAGCACTTGCACTCCTCAGGTTAATCGAGCGGCCCTTTCATAAAACCAGGAGATGTTTGAAAATACCACCCGGCGCACTTCCCAAAGGGCGCTTGAAATCCGCGCCATCTTGGGACAAGGCGCCTCGTTTGAGGCGAGACATCCATCCTTCCGCGACGCGAGGGGCTCCACCGGCCACCCCTACCGTGAGGCGAAGAGAGGCGGCGGCTTCAGGAAGCGCCGCGAGTTATTGTTAGATCAGGAAAAAGCAGAAAATCGCAAGTGTTTTTTTTTTTAAATTCGCGTGGATTTGCGCACAACTCGAGTGCCTGCCTGGTGCGCCAAAATACCTGCCTTGCCTTGCCTTCTGTGTCCTTTGGCGTACCTGGAAGTGCGCATGGAGCACCCTCAGCCTGTCGACCTCAGGCCGGACCACGGATTTTGGCCAGCCCACTGTCGACTCACCTCTCTGGAGCCGGAAAGTCCGATGGGGAGGACTAGCGAGCAGCGGCGGCAGCAGCAGCAGGAGGTTGCTGGAGCAAATGGCCTGGTGGAGCAGAAACACTCCCTTGGCATTAAAAATAATAATAATAAACGTCTCCCTTGCTTCGTGAAGGCGCGCAATAATTGGCTCCGCGCTCCGCTGTGCAGCAGGCCACTGAGCAGGGACCACCAACTGAGCGATGGGGCCGGGAAAAGCAACAAACCAATTGACACTTCCACCCCCCCCCCTTTTTTGGCTTTTAATTTGTGTCTTTTTCTGGGAAGAGAAGAAGGGGTGGGGCCGGGAGACCGCGTTTCGGTAGCTGGAAGCGCGCTACGCCGAGGACGCGCAATTGTTGGACACTTGGGCGGGCAGGAGCGTCGTCCAAGGGAGCCTGGGACGCCTGGCCCGGCACGGTACCGGGTGCGCTCCACAACCCCCACCCCACCCCACCCCACCCCAAATCTCTCGCTCCCGCCGGCGTGCCAAGGCTACGCCGGCGGGAGCGCGAGGGATCCAAAGGCAGCTGGATGGCGCGCCCGGAGCTGGAGGGAGGCGGGCAGAGAGCCTGGCCGGTCTCACTGGAGAAAGTAAATCCGGGCGAATTCAGGCCGATCGGAAGCCAACGGCCGAGGCTGCAGGGAGGGCGCCAGATCTCCGCACCCGTCCACTCCGACCCTCACCCGATTCCTATTTTTCTGGAATACCTTTAGCAGCGACACAGAGTGATGGGGGAGGGGGAGGATCCTGGCGGTTTAATGACTGGTGGGATTATTTTAGTGGGAGCGTTCGTGGATCATAACCCGCTCGCCCAGACACGGAGCCCCGTCGTCAGCCATGGGTTTATTATTGCTCAGTAGGCGAGGGCTGACCACTGTTGTGTTTCTTCCATCCACGTTGAAATATATCCTGATTCGGATGAGGACAGGCTTGGGACAAAACCCAGGAAGGCAACCCGAGGGCGCCAAAGGCGTTCTCTTCCCTCGTGCCCTGGTCATTTTGTCAAGCTTAAATAATTTTGTCCGGTTCTGTTGGATTGGAGAGATTCGGTGTAGATTGGCTTGCTTTCTAAATACTGTACGTCTCCTTTCCTTCTGGGGCTCAAGAGTAAGAACTGAACAGGTGGCCTTTAGAGAGCACAGGCTCTTATACTGGGTAAGGGATAAACCAAGCTTGTTTTCTACACACCAAATACACCGGAAGACCTAACTTCTTAATTAGTTCATCAAGATTTACTCTCCTAGAGGTATCCGGCAGAGCAGTCTTATGTAGATCTACTCAGAAGTTCCTGTGATTCAGTCCAGTGAGTTTTAGTTCCAACGTCATGAGCCTCAAATTGTCTTAAAATGGACGGCAGCCATGAAGCTAAGCTGTTGTCCCACAAGTAAATCCAACGGGAATTCCACTGGATTTATTCTCTAACGCCGAACTGTGGATTTGTAGCTTCTCTCTGCTCCATAAAATCCGAAGAAATAAAAGGAATTCTATAATTAACCAGTTTTCTTATTTTTAATAAAACTTTAAAATTAAATACATTTAAACTACAGAGGCCGTTTATTAATGATGATGTTTGCACAGGTGAGTAGACAGACTCTGGAGCTTCACCAGCCACTCTCATCGGTCTCTATCAATAATCGGCGCAGAAGAAAACAACTGAACTCTCTCCATCCCGTTACAGATGTTGGTGACCGGCTTAGGTAACGCTTTTTTGACGGAAAGCTTAGGTTTGGTTCACAAGATTCAGGGCCGACATTCGAGGTCTTGGGGGGGGGGCGGGGTTGGGGTTCATGGCTGAGTCTGCCTCCCAAGAGTTATGGAAACAACTTGATTTGAGCAGCCCTTTTAGGGATCCACGGGGGTCGGGACTGAGGCTGTTTCGACCCTTAAATGGCCCAGCATGACAGATGCCACAACAGCTCACTGGTGGCGCAAGAACAATAGAAGCGCCCTGCGCAGCCCGGGACATGCCCCGTCGAGTTTAATAGAGCTTACGAGGAAGTACGCGATCCATCCCAGCACCGTTGACATGTAGTCATCTAGCCATAAACTGCATGCTGCATAGCACAATTTCTGCGCTGGAGGTTTCCATGAGAGTGTCTATTGACTCCTTCTGCCAACTCGGCCTGCCTCCTTTCCCTTCATTAAAGCAAGAGAGGCGCGGGATGTTTTTATTTCGAGTCATCCATTAAGCAGCTCGCCTCCCTTTCTGGTTTAGTCATTAGGGAGCGGGTCGGTTTAAAAGTCCATTCTCGACGCCAGAAGAGTGAAGAATTGAACCGTCTTGTCTCAGCCTTCCGGGGAGTTTTTAAGAAAGCGTTTCTTCCTTTCATCTCCCTGGTTTTCTGTTGGTTCTGTATTTGTCCCGGGGTGGTGGTGGGGAGCAAAACGTCCACAGCCAAGGAGAGAGGGAAAAAAAGGAAGGGAGTGGGGAGCAGGTCTATATATTTGGTTCCACCATGAAGGACCCCCGCGTTCGGGGGGGGGGCGGGAGGGAGGGAAGATGATGTTAGGGAGCTCGGGTCTGCGGCAGATCCGTGCCTCCCTCCCGACCGGCGCTTAATTCTTGAATCATTAAGGGCACCACGACGCAGCCACCGGGGACGGAGGGGGGTGGGGGGGGGCAAGAGCCGGGAGAAAAGCAGGCCGAAAGCACACACTGGGGCATGTGATACTCGATCCCCGAAGAGCCGATCTTTGCCACTTGGAACGGAGGCCCTTCGTTGATTCGGGAGTCCAGCTGGGAAATGCGCATTCCGAGCTGTGGGGTCCCTTTCGGGTCACCTTAGAGACCTCGCCAACGTCTGCTGGGAGTTCTTGGGTCTGATCCCCAAATCCGCCCCATAAGTGAAGGGGTCGGGATTGATCTCCGCCGGCGCCCGGGGCGACAGCGCCTTTCCCGACCTTGTTTCGTTTTTTCAGCGGTGGGGGGACGGGGAGTCGTCGAGGAGGCGCAGGGGTTCGCGGCCTGCCTTCGCACCTGCCGGAGCCGGCTCGACGGAGGAAGGAAAGGCCAGCGTGGACCTGAGCTAAGAAGAAACCCTGACCCCAAAGCCTGTGCTCGTAAGGACGGCGCTCGGATTTGCCCGACAGAGACCCCTTCTTTCCGTCGGAAAGAAAGAGGAGTGCCGCTGAGATTGGTGAACATTCCTCGGCAGCCGTTCAAATATTTCGAGGAGGGGGCGGAAGGGGGTGCAAATGGACGTGGAGAGCGGAGGAGAGTCTCCCTCTTAGCAGGAGGCCTCATTTTCGGCGCAGGCAGGTGGACCATTTTCCATTTGGAGAGGCAAAACAACAGGTTTGCCCTCTTTTGCCGTCTTCCCGCCCGGCGGCCTCCCTTATCCCGTTACAGACGTGTCACACACACACACACACACACAGAGGGTCCGCTTTCTTTCTCGCAGAGGCCCAGAACGTGCCTTTTCTTGCGATGTGACCGGGGCCCGGAGGGCGACCGACCGGGGGCACCCGCGGCCCTTCTGGCTGAAGTCAGCGTCAAAACCCGCGCACTTGAGACCGCGCTGCCCTTCTCGGCTTTACCACGCCCGACTCGCCTAGAAATAGACTCTCGCTGGGAGATCCTCCAGCCTGGGGGTTGGGGGGGGGCGAAAGAGGGGAGGAGGGGGGAGGGAAGGGGCAAAATCAACCAGAGGCCTGAAGTGGGAGAAAAGAAAAGACGAGGCCTTCTAAATTTTCGTTTTTGGTTCCTGCCCCATTTTATTTATTTATTTTATTTATTTACAAGATTTTTTTAGCCGCCCCACTACCAAGAGGTCTTAAGCCTGCCTAGAGCGACCCACTCCACCCCTCTCACCCAGGAGGAGTGGAATATTTATTTATTTATTTATTTATTTATTTATTTATTTATTTATTTATTTATTTATTTATTTATTTATATGCCCAATTAGGGGACACAGGGCGACCCGCCTCTTGCCATCCTGGCTTGCAACTTGTTTCTGGCGGTGGCGCACCCCCCCCCCCCAGCCGACGGGTGGAAGTCCAGATTTCGCACCGAAGGGCAACTGTTTTCTCCCTCCTGTCCAAGACGCCCATTTCTTTCCAAGAAATTACTGAGAGTCAGTCAAAACGCCGTCGCCCCGCTGATAAAAGGCCAGCCCGGCAGCCCCCAGAAATCATACAATTAGTAAACGTGATTACAATGATTTATGGTTCCGAAGGGACTGTTTAGCCCTCCGCTGAAGGGGCCTCCCGCCCTATCCACAAGCACAATCATAAACGGCTTATAATAACCCGCCGCCACCAGAGCTCCAATTTACCTCCTCCTTCCCACCCACCTACCCCGCCTGAAGCGGAGAACTTGGCGACAAAGAACACCCCCGCCCCGCCTCCAGAAACGTGAAAAATAATTCTAACGTTCATCCCTCTCCTAAAACAGCTCTTATCTACCATTTAAAATATATATATATATATAATGCAGAAGCTGAAGAACCGGACTGCTAAGTTGATTCCAAACCCTAAATCATACCAGAAGGAAGGAAGGAAGGTAAAAACCCACTTCGTTGTCAATTTTTTCTCCCTCACACAAATGCACACATTCGCCACACTTATAACCCTCCGAAAATATAAAATGTGGTTAATTTTTCAGAGAAATGTCTCAAATAAACAAATAAAACGCGTTAAACTTATTTATTTGAAAGTATTCGCACATATAGCTAAAACTGTAAAGGACATCGTTCCAACATTCACACTCACTTTTAAAAAAAATAATAATAATGCAATTTATTCTGGAACAGCACCGATGCATGTGGATAGGTTGTATTCCAAGTACTGTATTATTATTGCACTTGTTTCCTTGAAGGAAGAAGGCATTGCGCAGCCTGCCGGGTGTAGCTGTCGCTGTTCCCTGTGGTTCCACAATTAGTCTTCCTTAGCAGCTCTGCCGTTTTCTTTTCTGCTACGACGTAATTTGACCAATGTCCTCTCTACATATTTTCAAGCCTTTCTTCCTTCAGCAAGTAATAACATACTAGCATCTTGAATAAAATGAAACACAAACAAAACGCTCAGGCTACAGCCGAAGAGCTTCATAAAAATCCCCAGAGGCTGTCTGATATCGCGTTTACAGCCCCCAGAACTTTTACCTCAGAGCAACCTGGGAAAAGGCATAAAAAACTACACTTCGGTCCTTTTAAAGGAGAAAGGCAGGGCAAAAATATTTTAAATAAATGAATCAAACAAGAAATCACGAAACCAATCAAGAAATAAGGAGTCTAAAAGCAGAAGAGTTTAAAGTGCCACAATCCAGTACATGATTAAGTGTGTGTGTGTTGTGTCGTTACAGTCGTAGGCCCTATATAGAGTTTTGGCGGGACCTCCTATCAGGTAAGCCTATCTTGGAACTGCTGCAGTTTAAGGTAACATATGGCGGAGTAAATCCGATTACATGCAATGACCCATGTTATTTCCAAGTGGGCCTGTATTGGATTGTGCTCTAAATTGCCCTAAAGCCTACTTAGACTTAACAACTCCGTGGACTGAGCCACAACATAAAATTGTTACTTTTTAAATTTGTTTGTGTTTTCTCCCTGTCACCTCTCTCAATTAAGCTGCCAGACGAAATCACAGGCAGGGATGAGTGAGCTTTGCGCAATTACCTGGGTAATATTTTAAAAGCATTTAAATTCATTTTTCTTTTTAAATGACCTTTTTCAAGAGGACCCTGCAACTACAAACCAGGTTGCCATTTCCTCGGCCATAAACAGTCGAATTGTACTTTTTCCCCCCAGCAGGGAAGGATATGCTTGTTCTCCAGGCATCTAAAGTAAGTGAAGTCGGAATCATGTGCACATTCCTGAAGGAATGCAATTTACCTCAGAGTAGGCACGCACACACCGCGTTCCTTTTAGACTTCCTAACCTAGAGGGAAAACAGAGGCTCTCATTGCCATTGGATCCATTTGGACTCAGTAAGAATTTCTTCCTCTAACAACAACAAAACAAGTGTCTCAGGACTCTCTTAGGATTGCAACTCTGGGAAGAATTGAATCCACACAGTCATAGGAACAGATCCTGCCGGATGTTACAGCTGAAGTCACACCCACCCACCCACCCCCCAAGTCAGTGAGCTAAAGTAATGATCAAATTAAGATGTTCCACTAGTGGAGCAAAGAAGGTTACTCATTTATAGTGGATAAATATATCTACTCAGAAGCAGCCCCTGTTCAGTAGAGCAAGTCTCAACTCCCATCTCTCTCTCTCTCTCTCTCTCTCTCTCTGTGTGTGAGTGTGTGAGTGAGTGAGTGAGTGAGTGTGCACCCACGCACACGTGTGTACAGTCTTAATAGGGTTACCAACTTCTTACAGTGTAGTATAGTGGGTAGAAGGGTGGACAAAGACAATAGAGAACGGAGTTCAAATCCCTGCTTAGCCCAGGAAACTGAGTGGGGAAATAGAACTGGTAAACCCACTCCATAAAATATCTCATTTATCTTGAAAGCCCTATTAGGGTTGGTTCTGACTTGAGGGCACACAAACACACAGAGTTACCTTGTGCTGGTTACAGTTAGCATGAATAAAAAGCTATATATACCAGGGCAGGTTTGAAACGCTTTTTAATGCTGCCTGAAGAAAGGAATCCTGCCTGCTGTACAAGATACTACTAATGGGATTTATTTATTTATTTATTTATTTATTTGATTTGATTTCTGTACCATCAGCTAGCTGCTGGATTACTCTGGGTGGATACAATTAGTTGCACTTACTTTCAGAATTATTAATCTTCCATCTGTGGCTGGGGTCTTTGAGGGCACTTGCTTAAAAATAAGTTTGGTCCAAGATGGGTGGTCCAGTGGCTTCTGGTGTGTGCACGTGCGTGTGTGCGTGCGTGCATGCGTGAGTGCATGTGTGTGACCTTGTCTAGATGGGATTCACTGGTCTCAAGATCCCTGAAATGTAGGGTGGACTGGAAGAACCAAAGGACTACTTGACCCTAGCCAGAAGGACCCAGCTTTCCCCTACCCTGGAGTGAACTAGGTTACCTCACTAGTTATTCAATAACCTCTCTAAGCATCTGTTTTGAGCATCAAGAACGTCCCTAACCAAGAACATGCTGTTTGGAGGTTGAGGACAATCCAAGCCAATGCCTCCAAGGCGGAGCGTTTTTACTGAGGGCACTTGTTGACCCAAATAAGGCAGCCAACTCCAGGGGGAGCCCCTCTTAGACCTCGCGACGGTGCCCCCCCCCCCAAGACGTGGTTGGGCCTCTAGGCCCTGCTCCTTCCCCATTGGCTACACCAGCGGGTGTTGTCCACCAAGAATATCTAGAGAACAGGGCCGCCCTTTTTGCCCACCTCTGCCTCACAGCACAGGGCTTCCAAAGGAAGCCTGACCCTTTAGGCGCCGCGGGGCTCCTGGGGCTGCAACCAGGTAGAGAGAGAGAGTCAGGGCGCAAAAATGTCGGGAGTGGGGGGAAATCTAGACGGGACGGTGCAGCGAGATGCTGGGGTGGGTGTGGGGACGAGCCAGCCAGCGACTTCCCAGTCTACTTTCCTTTCTTTATTGGGGGGTTGGGTAGTACATTATCTTCTTCCCTTTTCATGAAAGGCTGCTTGGGGGGGGGGGGACAGATGCCAAAAGAGTCAGTGACCGCCGGGACCTTCAGTAAGGTGGTATCGCCCTCTGAGGCGGCAGTGGGACTTGCAGACACGCTCGGCAGGCCAGACCCTTAAATCGTGTTTGAAGCCTGGGGCGCAGGGAAAGTGCAAGGAAATCCCCCGCAATTCAGGGTCAGCTTTTTAAGTTTTAGGAAAGCGGAACTCCGCACAGGCAGGCGGCATTTCCTGCTGCGATCTCTTCGGGGCTGCTGCTCCAACGGAGGCCCTGCTTCACATTCACACGGACTCGGATGCGACCTGTCTTTCCTGCTTCGGCGCGATCCCTTATTTTAGGGGGCTCTGACGCTTATTGCGTGACAAAATGTTTCGGAGGAAGCCGGTCCAAATCCCAGGCATGTGCAAAAAAAATGTCCATTTCACAGGCGAAACGGGCAAAACAAAACCAACCAAATGAACAAGGAAGCTTTTTTAAAAAAAAATAAAGTAGGGCTTCTGCCCAGACTGAACAAACAACGAATGGAAGAGATCTAAAATAGCTTTCCTGTTTCAGAGAAAGGGATCACATAAAAAGGCACGAGGAAGAAGACTGGAGCAAGTAAGCCAAGCCACATTGGACAGCCAAAGCAAGCAATGGCTTGATGATCCAGGGGTCTAACAGCTCCAGGGAGTGGCGCGGGGCCATGTTTGCGGGTGTTGGGTGGGCTATTGGGGAAAAGAGAGGCCAGTCGGAGTCGAAAGCTGACGTGACCTTTAGGTTTTCCAGTTTTAAACGCTGGAGCGCCTCACCCCAGAATTTCGAGGCCAGGTTGCTCTAGTCACAAGCCGACTAAAATGAATTTTAGCTAACCCTACTTGGACAGGGGAAGGGGTGGGGGCGAGAACCTCCGGGTATTTAGACGGTGGTGTATATTTTAGGGATAGCAGAAAGACCATTCCAGCCGAAACTTGGCACACGCGCGCGCGCTGGAGGTAGCATGGGGAAGTGTGGTGAAGTCTGTCCCGGAACAGCCCGTCTGTACCGCACGGGTGGAACTAGTTCTGTTTATCTCTGATCGGTTGATCGGTTGATTACCATAAAGATTTCTCGTTCTATTTGCTCGCTCCCCTCGCTCTCTGCCGTCTTGGCTGCTGCTGCTGCCGCCGCCGTCTTGGCGACGTCCTCTGAGCGCAACCCCATCCTGGCCTGGCGCTGCCTGGCCGACACGCTAGGCCCCCTTTTGCTCGGCTCCCCTTCATTTGGAGGCGGAGAGGCTGACGCAGCCCCGGACATGGCGGCTCCCCAAAGCAACACCCACGACGCGGGCAGCACATCTACGGCGCTAGAAGAAAGAAAGCCGTCTGCTTCCCCCCCCCCCCCAAAACCTCTTCTTCAAGGCGATCTAGTCTTCCTGAAACCACGGAGATTCAGCGGTCGCCAGAGCAGAACCGGTAGCTTTTCGAGATGAAGGTGCCAACCCTTCCCGGCGACTTTTATATGCACATGACGGCCCGAGGGGAAAAACTCGGTCCGCCCCGTCCCTTCCTACCTGCGACTCCCAGGTCTACCCTCGGAGGACTTTCGGCCCAGCGCTGCACAGGTGACCAGCCACACAAAGAGGTCCCGGCTCTCCAACGACCTCTCTTTTTTACTTGCCCAACCCTCTGGGTCGAGTTGCAGCCCTGCGCACGGAAAACAAGTGGGGTTCGCTTAACATAAACGGGCTCAGGACCCGCATGCTTTAAGCACCAGGTTTTCCAAGTCAGCCCAGATTTCCTTGTATAAAGCTCGTCGTTACCAAACAGCCCGTGATTTGAGCACTTTTATGGGAGAAGAAATCTCCATGCGTGTCGGTAGGTTCGATCCCGGCTTAGTCGAACCCCTTGCGGAACCACGGAAATAACGCGCTGGGTAGACGTAACTGCCACTGAGCTGGGCAGGACTTGCTTCGGAAGACCGGGCAGCCAGCGCTGATTTGGTTCCATGGCTCTATAGACACGGGGTAGCTAAGCCTAAACCTTCGGCTGCAATCCCACACGCATTGACTCTGGAATAAGTTTCAGCAAGCGATATCAGCCTTACTTCGGAATAAACAACTATATATATATGCACCAGGTTGGGCATTTTGCATGCTTCCCTGCCCTCTATTCATTTCTTCTCCTTCTGGCTAAAGTAGCCCACGGGTTTTCTCCTTGAAAATCCTCTTGCAAAGTGAAGACGAGTAGATCTTTAAGAGGGCCAGCCTTTTATATTTCAAAAATTAACTTGCAACTCGCTTCTCTTTCCTACTTTCTCTCTCACTTCGTAGGGAAATCAATGGGAGTACATTCAACACACTCTTTCTTTCTTTCTTTCTTTCTTTCTTTCTTTCTTTCTTTCTTTCTTTCTTTCT
>JAHTLZ010000021.1:3065864-3080587 GCA_023846285.1 Phrynocephalus versicolor
AATAATAATAATAATAATAATAATAATAATAATAATAATAATAATAAATCCTTGTGATTCCCTTGACAGGACAACCGTAAGCTTAACTGGGTATTTCCTTCTGTTGTCTGTGCTTGCCACCGGGATCTTCGCCAGCATTTTGACAACGACTCTTTTCTGCTGCAGAGACTCAGAAGAACCAGCGAGATCGAGGGTTGGCTCCAGGCTCAGCTGGTTCCTCAGCTGGTTCCGTTGGTTTCGGCCTAGGGTCTGTGTTCGCCCGTCTGCTGCTCTTCATCCCGATCCCACTCGGAGGCTGGATTACACCGGTTGGGTGTGTGTGTGTGTGGGGGGGAGGGAAATACAGCTCCCGCAGAATGAGAAGCCTGACTTTAGCGGGATTTAGCGCTGTATTAGTATGCGTTGGATTGCAACGCCGACGGAAATTCGACATTCCTTCTGGGCACCAAATTTATTTCTTTAAAAAGGCAAATAAAATCATATGCGAAGGGGGAAGATTGACCGCCAAATAAATGCCTGGTAGCCTGTCTTGTCTTAAGGGCCCTCCGTGCTACCCTGTCCTCCTCCTCCTCCTCGCGTTTCTTTCCGGACCACCTGCAGGCTCTACTCCGTCTCACTCCTTGGGATTGGAAAGCATCCATCTTGGTGACAAAGTTTAATTTTTTCCCGCCAACTGTTGTTAACCATCTTAACTGCTACGATGTTTTGTGAGCTATTTATATCAGGACAAGGGTGCCAATATGCTTTTATTTTAATGCTATTGGAATTGTCTGTTTGTTGTTTATTATGGATACCTGCTGATTTGTTCAGCTTCTGTAAGCCGCCCAGAGTTCCCTCGGGAAGATGGGCGGGGTATAAATAAATAAATAAATAAATAAATAAATAAATAAATAAATAAATAAATAAATAAATAAATAAATAAATAAATAAATAAATAAACAAACAAACAAACAAACAAACAAACAAACAAACAAACAAACAAACAAACATTGACATTGCCTGTTGCAGTTGTGCGAAAGCACGACGTGTGTTGATGGCGACGGGGCATCCGATCTGAAATTACTTTTTGCAGTATTTTTCTGATCGAGGCAAAAAGTCTCTCGCCCTTTTTATCTGAGGTACCCTTTCCCCCCCACGCACACAGCACGGAGGCAAATATTCTAAGCCACCGCGTCATTGTCCTGTTAAGGGGTCCTGCTTTAGAGAACACCTGGCAAATTACAGGTTGACACGCACACACACACACACACACAGCGACCACCGGCTTTGGTTTCCGGAGTCAGTAGATTTTTTTCACTTCGCAGTGGAATTTACCACTGGTTGAAACCTGGCAGGCACCTCTTTTCCTTCCTTTCTGTGCGGATTTGGACATGAAAGGAATAGAAGCGGTTATGGGGATTGGGTCCACGGCATCTCGGCCACCTAGTAATCTATAGACATTTTAGTGAATTCGTCAATTATTATTAATCGTCCTGGTGTGTAGGCGGAGGGGGGTGGTTCCATTGTTAATAAATAAATCAGGACTGCCATCCCAACCTCCTAATTGTCGGGGGCTTCTTGATGCTACCCTATACTGCTCAGCAGAGGCCCAGGATGTATCACGCTCAGAGGTCAAATGAGAATCAGGGCGGTTAGAGCGATAGTTTTTTATGGAGCACAATTTTGCGGAGAAAGAGGTAGCAGAGAAATGAAGGGCACGATCCCATCAACCTGGACTTCGTTTGTAGTCCGTCTCCTCTGGAGGCTTACTCAAAAGTAGCATCCCTTCCTTTCACCCTCTTCCCTTCCTCGCTTCCTGTTAAATGCGGGACTCCAATCCCCTCCCACTGGCGATTTTGTCCATCCAAAGAACTAACTCATCCTTAGTTATTAAACTAATTCTTGGAGCAAATAAACATTGATTTCCTCTTCCTCCCTCGTGCCTTCCTGTACTGCAAGGGATCTACAGCGGCGCCCTCCTCGAGCCAATTAAGCTGATATTTTGCGGGCGGAATTGTGTCTTTGAGAACCGCGGCTCCATGGATTCGCTGGTCCCGGCTGCAGCAGCAGTTCTAGAGGAGACCTCATAAGAACATTCAGAGCGGGTAGCCGTGTTAGTCTTTTTAAGAATTTCAGGCAAGGCTCAAAGAAAAACAAAACAAAAGACACAAAACATGTGGCACCTTAAAGACTAACTTTCATATTTTAATGTAATGTTTAGTGGACACGTCCACTTCAGACATATAGCAGCAGAATGAGGTGTGCAAAATATTATGTGATGGGATGTACATTACATACCAGATATTTATTGGTGCCACTTTCTTCATGGACGTTCACCCCCCACCAGGACTAAGGTACAAGCTCCCATTCTCACCCCCTCTGCTCTGATCTGGTTCAGGTTTCTATCTTTTGAGATACCACAGATCCCATAACTACACTTATCATATCAATAGACCCTGATCACAGAGCCATCAAACAACAATTATCATATCAACTGACCCTGGCCTAAACCTCCTTCCCACCATTTCTACAACTAATCAGGTCTCCCTCCTCTTCCCCACTCCCCTATGCACCCTGCCCCAACTCCCAACCAATGAATATCTGGTATGTAATGTATATCCTATCACATGTTATATTGCACACCTCGTTCTGCTGCTATATATCTGAAGATGTGGATGAGTCCACAAAACGTTACATTAAAATAGGAAAGTTAGTCTTTAAGGTGCCACGTATTTTGTGTCTTTTGTTTTGTTTTGTTTTTATTTGATTTTTGCCTGAAATTCTCATAAGAACATAAGAGCAGCCTTGCTGAACCAGGCCACACGCCATCCAGTCTCACACAGAGCTATTCCACCCCCCACCCCCCCACCCCCAGCCGGCCGCAGCCCGGGGAGGTAACAACCAAGCCGATGAATCCCTGCGAAAGGAAGTGAACTCTCAGGTTTTAGCCTTAATTCAAGAAGCTGGGAAAGAGGCACAGAAAGATGCCCGGGCAACCTCCCGCCGCCCTGCAGCCTGCTTCCCCGTCCCTAGTCCGGACTCGGAGTCATCCACACGTCCTCTAAGAAAGAAGCGCTGCTTGATCCCAGAGCGGGCGGGCGGAGGGACAGAGAAGACATTTGGGAAGGAGGGGAATCTTTTGCCTTGGATCCTGCTCGGGGCGAATCTTTTTTAGATTCCACTCTCTGTCGCTTTGCCCCTTTTCCCATGGAAGGAGTCTTTTGGCCGGGCTATCCCAACCGCGTGCCTTGCCCAGAGAACAAGCATGCCCTGGCCGCGTCCATCCATGGCAAGGCTTTTCTTCCAAGTTATGAAGGGCACGCGGGTCCCTTGGCCCAGCGCAATTTCCGCGTAAATCAGCGGCGGAATGGGGGCCGCGCTAACCGTCCTTCCCAGGAGAGGGACAAAACCTGCCCTAAAAGGGTCGCAGCCCTCGCTCAACCCCGAGCCTCGTGTTTTCCAGAGCAGGGATCAGACCGCGCGTCTTTCTCCCAGAATGCACTGCTCGAGGCAACCGAACACGTGCAAGGCCTCTCTGTGACTAATTATTTCAGTCTGCAAAGCTCCATTTTAAGAGTGGGTCTGAGCGGCAGAGCTCCAGGGCCACTACATCTGGTCTCATTTCTTTTGCTTTTCTCCTCCCTTGCTGAGCCACCTACTCGGATGAAGGGCGCTAGTTACAAGCTCGCAAGTTTGCACACCTTTCTGGCGTTCCGTGGGTGTGAAGACCAAGTCTACCTCCGTCTCAGTTCGAAGAACTAGCTGTCTTTCGAAGCATATCCGTTCTCCCCTGCGAGGCTTGCTTCTGAGTAAACATAGGATCGGGAAGGCAGGGTGGATTTTTAAAAGGACACAAGAATCACCTCCACTATACAGTATTTTTATCAGGGACATAAACCCAACGATTACCATTTGACAGCCGGGTTCTTAAGGAGCTTCTGTGTCCTGAGTGGTAAACAGTGGGGCGGGGGGGGGGACAGGGGGGCGGGAGGATGGTCCGAGATGTGCAGCCTCCTCTCAAGCTCAGAGTGGGTTGTATATTTATTATCCATCCATCTGCCCCCCCCCCCCGCCCCACATGCAACCCTATCAAGTGCTGGTGGTGGTGGGGAGAAGCGTGAGCCCCAGATGCTTGTTGGAAGCTCTCCTGACCCGGGTAAGCCAAGAGATGACCTTCACATTAACACGTTAATAGAAAGGAAAAGTGAGCCTAAAAGTTATGCATAGAAACGTGAAGACTTTAAAAGTCGGAGGCACAGCCGCCTGTTTACTTCCCCCACTTCTCTCTCCTCTTGCTTGGGAACCCCATGTCTCAGTGTAACAGAAACAATGTTTGTACAAAGACTGCACAAACAAGGAGCCGGGTTTACATGGCTTAAGAAGCCGGCTTTTATGTTCCGTTTCATTCTGAAAAGAGTCTTTCATGTCAGGCCTCTTTCTCCCTCACCAGCCCCCCTTCCCCTCCCCCTCGTCGCCCTTTCCTGGGTCTTTCTGCCCACCCGACCTCGGGCTGTAGGGGCTTCCTCGCCTTCCTTCCTTCCTCCTCCTCCTCCTCCTCCTCCTCCTCCTCCTCCTCCTCCTCCTTCTTCTTCTTCTTCTTCTTCTCCTCCTTCTCCTTCTCCTTCTCCTTCTCCTTCTTCTTCTTCTCCTCCTCCTCCTCCTCCTCCTCCTCCTCCTCTGAAATTTGCCCTAAGTAACATAATACAGTAATCTATGACGGTTACTTCATATATCAAACGGCAATGAAGTTCTGAGCCAGCTAGCTTCAGGAACCCAAGTGGGCTGGATCACTGAATAGGAAATACCTTGTGCTTAGGAACACAGAGATAACTTGAGTAAGGCAAAGGTGAACCAATAAAACCGAGAAAAAATATGCCTTGTACTGTACTAGTTCCGATTCAAGGCGACTCCTAGGACAGAGAGTGACTTTCAAAATGTCCTGCGGCTTTAGCAGCCCTGCTTGTGGTCTTGCAAACGGGGGGATGGGGGGAGAAGGGGAGCTTCCTTGTTTGGATCAAAACATCTGATACTTGGCCTCTCTGTTTTCCGAATCCGTCCCATTTCCCCCGGCGCTGAAGTCTTTCCCCCGTTCGTTTCTCCTTCTCACAAATTATACGTCGGGAGCGCGACAGCCTCAGTTTAGTTTAGCGCCTTAAGGTGACGGCCGTCTATTTTGAATTTTAAAGCGAGGGGGAACCAAGACCCTGCTATTGTTTCCCACCGACTCGCGAGTAAGTCCAATGGGGCGCTCTGGGGATTTGCTTCCTGAATGAGCCCAGTGGCGGGCTTTTACGTCGGTCAGTTCTTTGCCTTTCAAAGGGGGGGTTTCTGGGCTTCAGGCGATTTTCTTCTTCTTGCGCCTCCTCTCCTTTGCTCCTGCCCTGGACCCACTCGGCGCGAAGGGAGTCCCGGGGCAATCGTTGACAAAAGGCTGTGGGACGACTCCGGAGGCTGCTGCCTAGGCTAATTTTCAGCCCTCGCGGTTTTCCTTCTTCTGCTCGTATTTAAATGGGGGAAAAAAAGAACTGCCATCTCTTTCGCCCCACGGCGGCTTGGCTAGGACGGGGATCCCGGCGCAATTCAGGAAGAGCGATCCAGAGCCGTCCTGCCTGGTCGGAAGCTGCAGCTGGGCCGAAGACACGGGAGACGACGGTCGGCCCGGAGGCTTTCTGGAAAAGCCCACCTCCGGGGTTGAAGGCTGCCTCTGAAACTGGGCGCTGTAGCCCGAGGAGGCGACCACCCGAAGGTGTTGGGCGCAGAGCAAGGATCGCGAAGCTCGTGGGATTCAGGAGATGTTCAGGATCGCGGCGAGGCGGCGGTGTTTTATAACCCGTCCAAGTGAATATTAGTACCTATTTAGGGCCGCGGCTTCAAGCACAGGAAAAACCACTCCAGCAGCCTCTTTGTGGGAGAAGACCAGCAGCGACTAATAAAACAGCGGGAGAATCTCGGGCTGTCCCGAGATTTAAGCTTTAGATGACGACGAGGGATCTGTTTCAGAAAACTGACTTCGCTTTCTCCACCTGGAGGACTAAACTGGAGTAGGATCATACAGTATTTGCTTTCCCCGATTTTAACTGGTCTAACTAGATGGAAACAACGCAGGTTCGAGGGAATACCTTTTAAAGACACTGCTGTTCTAAGCCCTTAGGATCCGCTCCACCTTTGCCTTGCTTGCACATAACATAAGAATGCAAAATCCACCTTTCCTCCCATCAGCAGCATTCCTAGCCATTCAATGGGCTGGTTTCCCTTTCTTTCTTTCTTTCTTTCTTTCTTTCTTTCTTTCTTTCTTTCTTTCTTTCTTTCTTTCTTTCTTTCTTTCTTTCTTTCTTTCTTTGGCATGGGAATCCACCCCAAACCAGATCCAAGGTAGTGTAGTGCAAAAAAAAAATAATAATAATGCAAAGACTGGGACTCAAAAGGACCAAGAGACATCTTAGGAACTCTCTGGTGTGTGTGTGTGTGTGTGTAACAGACATTTCTAAAACCTCCTCCTTAAATATCTTAAATATCTCACCTACCTTGGAAAGTCTATTGGGGTCTCTGTGTGTGTGTGTGTGTGCACGCGCACATATGTAAAACAACTCTGGGTCTCCTGCTGTAATCTACTTCCTTCCAGAGAGCCACTAGGGAAATATTTTTGGTGTGATTATATCCTTTGTGGAGGTGCAGGGTGCCAAATGTTTTGGCCTGCAACTCCCATTTACCCCAGCTAGAAAAAACTGTGCAAGCGGTATCTCTACATATTGGAAGGCCAAAGGATGATATAGGCACCAGGTGTGGAATTCCCGGGCCCTTGTGTTCAGTATTCAAACATTCCAGCTTTTTTTAAAAAATAGTGTTTTCCAGTTAGAATGATCTGAAAATATTTTTCCTTAACTTTTTTGGATGCCGGAACAGATTTGCTCAGAGCACCCAACTGCTGGCGCTCCCCATGGCATCCTCCATGCAGCTGTTTTAATGCACGCCCTTGAACAAATGTAAATCTATTAATTGTTTATGGAAGAATCTTTTGAAAGACTGTCCCCGCCACCTCGGATTAATCAAAAGTGTCCCCACGGCATCAATGCATTTAGAAAACCACAAAGCCTGTTTGCGACTGCACACAATTGTGGATGTACACACAACTAAGGAAGCTGTTGTTTAGGGCTTCAGATTATGCGGCACATCTAAACACAGAAATGCAAAAGCAACGCAAAACAAAACAAAAAGTAAACTCTGCATGTTTGTTTTATGCAATTGTTGCAATAGCACACATCTTTATATAATTTAAATTTAATTTTGTTTTGCTTTGCTTTGTTTTGGTAACGTACGAAGCCTATTAAATTTGACATGTGCAGGGCCCTTCGCATGTCTTCATCTGATCCCGACTGTATGTTAGCTTGCATATAGTATCTTGAGAAAGTCAAGGGGAGTGAGGGTAGAGGGCTTAAGTTTTTGCACACGTCTCTGGAGAAATCCTTCACACATGTAACTGATTTGAAATCCATACTTCATAGGGGGAATGGCAGTTCACATCTGTCTACCTCTCTGCCTCCCCACCCCAGAATGCTCCTCCTTCAGCCAATGTTCAGCTGGGACCTCTGGGGATGAGCCATCATATGCAACCTTAGTAACGCACAGGAAATTGCCAGTCAGTTTTAGGTAAGCAAACTGTCCAGCCTGCCTCCTAGGACAACCCATCTCTGGAGAGGTATGTGGGTCACAGGAGTAAAATTAATGGACTGCTCTTTTTTTAACTCACCCCATCCCCCAATAACTCTGGAACTGTAGAAAGCACCATAGAATCATGCAATTCTACTCTAAATTGGTTTACTTTGAGGTGGGTAATGACAACCCCAGCCCGTGTAGAACTAGGTATATGTGTTAGAGTCTGTTGATTTCTGCACACCGTAATCGGTAGCCAGAAAACCAAGATGTAGCACTGACAGGCCTAGGAAAATGACTAATGGCCAGTTCCCAGTGACCACCATATAAGAGCAGTAGACACTGGCTTCTTATTTGCTTTATCAGAAGTCACAACTTGGTTTTGATGCCATGAGATCACTGTTTTCAGGAAGAAGGAAAGCTAAGAAGGATCTGCAAAATCACTTCGAAGGATGAACTGGGAGCCAGTATAGTGGAACGGTAGGAATGCTATACTAGGGGATGAGAGATCAGAGTTTGAGTACTTCCTCAGTGCTGTAACTGGCTGGATGCCCTTCCACCTTCAGTTTCTGGAGCTATTGTGAGAGGAGGAGGAGGAGGAGGAGGAGGAGGAGGAGGAGAGCCATAAAGCCTCTTGAAATCTACTGGACAAAAATTGAATGAAAATGCAACTAATATCCTAGTATGGGAAAAAGCAAAATTCACAGTGTGGCTTCACAGAAGGCATGATTTGAAAACTAGCATCTTTATGTTTGTGGGTTAGAAAATAGGATAGAATACTAGAATCGTGAAATGTGTTTGTTGCTGCTTCTGTTTTTGTTTTAAACAACTCTGCACCAAATGCAGAAACTTAGGATTGGTTTTCTCTGTGATTACTGCGAATAAAGCCACTGACATAGGTTCCCCTGGGTATAATACTGTATCTGGTTAGTACAGGCTAAAATGAATGTTGACAGAGCCTTCCAGGTGTTGGCTCTAATACAGTGACCTTTTAAGCTGGCTCCTCTCTGTTGTCCTTCTGCCAGCAGGCAACACTCGCATGCAGGTAAGCTTTGGGCAGGTGGGTGACTACTGCAAAGGCGGGTCTTCAGAGGATGGATGCTGTTCATCTACATTTTTTTTATATTGCATTTGATTTAATTGTGGGAGAGGAGTGTAAATTATTTCTCAGTACATTCAAATCATTTCCAATAAGAACACCAAAAGAGAAGAGTACTGTATTAACTCCCAACTTGTAGCATTTTCTGTATTTACTTGGTAAGGAAACAGCCAGAAAATACCTGCTACTCAAGGAAGAGGATTTTAAATTAATTACGTTTATTTTTATTTTGATATGGAGTGTGATAGCTGTCTAGCCATGATGAAAGACTACTCAGCCATGATGAATGCATTCAAAATATGACTTACGCACACATACATGCACACACACACTTGCACTGTATATGCAGATGTGTATATTCAGAGTTACAAGCCGAAAGTCATCAAATGGTTCTAGTTTAATATTTAAGTGTTGAAATCAAAGTAATACAATACTGTTTTGCTTGAGCCAACTTGATTGTTTCAGTTAGTCTTGGTGCATGATAAATATTCTGAAAGTATTACAAAATGGGACATTAATATTAATTATCGTGAACCAACATTAGCCATGGCTCATTCAGGCTGCAAAGCAATATTTTTTCCCCTTGCGGGAGTAGATAGTTTAAAAGGTGAAGGCCTTCCTTGGGAGAAGGGGAGGCAATATATCAATCACAGGGAGGAAATTTCCATGCTAAAGAAATAGGAAAAGCCTACTTTTAAAAAAGCACACACCAGAGTCTTTTTGTTCCATTTATCTGAAAAGCTTCGAACACTTTGAAAGACAAAGTAAGTATTTTTCTAAGAGATGTTCGGTGAATTATGCAAAGAGGTTTTGTTTTTAACCTTTAGCTTGAATATGGAGTATGACTAATCTAACGGGAAGGAGTAAGAATTCTTTAAGAAATATGGAAGTTTTAGTACAAGCTCCCCCTCTTCAGTTTATGATAGTCCTGAGGGATTATACAATGGTCGTCATAGGAACTCTGGAAGACATTTAGATAAAGCTAACCTTGACAAATTTTTAGACTCCTGATTTAGAAATGATAAATTCAAGCAGTTATTTGCAACTGATCACTGCTTGGTTTGCCTTTTTTTAAAATGGCATTAATAAAGAACTAAAAGTATTTGGACTTTGGAACAACCTGTTAGAAGTTGCTTATAATAACCTAATTAAATATTTTTAAGCATTTTGTTTTGAAAGACACTTGACAAAACATTTTTTTTAAAAAGTGCACTGTGTTTTCAAAAGCACTTCTTAGAGAGAATTCCCTTAGAAGGAAGTTCATGTGAATGGGAAGATGTGGTAAAGTGATTGTTGGCAGATCTATGATGTGCCTGTGCTTGAACTAGGCTGCAGCCATCAGGTGCAATCTTTCTCTAAGGCTGTTGTTGAACTACCAGTTTCAGCTTCTTGTCTGTCCTGTGTGTGTCATTGGAACGGATCAGAAATTTTCCTCAGGTAACCGATTGTTTAGGCTGTCTGTGATATACAGACATTTTGTGCAGTACAATATAGTCCTGTGTGCTTATACATTGTCTTCCAAATCATGGCCTTATCGTAGTGTTTATGACAATCTAGAGACTTTTTGTTCCCAGATATTCCTGTCTGCATGGACAGTACATAATACCGTACATATTAATATAACACACATTAATACTGTACATATTAATATGCATCATGGGAGCAATGCAGTTAAAAACTTCTGGAACTTCAAAAAATCAATTTTGTAAGGCAGAATATAGTCTCTTATGTGAAACAGCAGACATAACTATTGAGCACTATTAGGAAAATGAAGTAATTGCTTAGATAATTAAGTGCTGTATGAGTTATAAAGCTATCTTTCCGCACCTGAATTTGGACAACTCATTTTTGAGTTACAGTTCCTAGAATCTCTCAGCCAGTATGGAGACACTGGCTGGGGAATTGTGGGAATTAAAGAACCCCACCCAAAAGAAGCTTGTCAAAAGGTCTGCTTTCTTCGTAGGCTTGCTACAATAAATGTAAGACCTGCTGGATGGGTCATTAGGCTCCTTGCTACAGAGCCAGAGGTCGGGAGTTTGATTCCCCGCAGTGCCTCCTTCATCGGGGCTGGACTCAGTGATCCAAAAGGTCCTTCCCACACACCCCAGCTCTGCCTTCTAAGATTATTTGTTTCATTTATTATTATATGGACAGCAGCAGTCTTCAATTTTATCAGGCTGTGAAATACAGAACATAGGTGGTTGCCTTAAGCCACAACAGGAAGGCAGTTTAGCATCAAGATTAGAGAGTTGGACTAGAGCCTGGGTTCAACTTTCTGTCCTTACTTGAAACACTTTCTAGGTGACATTGGCTTGTCTCTGTTTCAAACTAACCCACCTCACAGGGTGCTTATTGTCAGGGAGCTCAACAAATCCGTAGCAGAGTAAGCAGCGATGTTCAGGTTAGAGAAAATCAAGACAGACTAGTTGCTGGTTTTTCTTTTTGCAGTCTATTTACAGTATTTACAGTTCATTAGTAATACCTTTCCCACTGAGTACTTCATTATTAACAGCAGCATCTCATCAACCCCCCCCCCAACTGCTGTTCTGTGACAGCAGCTTGCTTTATGGCTGCTGTTTTACGATAGTAGCTTGCTTTACCGCTGCTGTTTGTGACAGTAGCTTGCTTTTCAGATGCTAGATTATTTATTTAATTTTTTTTCTTCTGCCAGCTGTGGATAACTGAATCAGTGGTTGATGAATCAGTGGATATGGAGGTCCTACTGTACACTGAATATTGCCAGAGTATTTTCTCGTAATTTTGATTTTACCCATCAAAGGGCAGATGAATGAGTGAAATGACTTTTAAAACAACAATAACAGCAGCAACAGCACATATTTTCAGGTTTATTCGTTTCATTAAAACTGAACCAATAATTGTCGACTTTTGCAAACACACAAATAGAACAACCATGTTCATTCATGACCTTGAGTATACAGAATGCAAATGAAACCACGCACATATATCCTTTATCCTACCCTGTGTGGTTCAAGAGCTGGATTTTGGTAACACAAAAGAGAATATTTTATTATTTAATTTATTTAGAAGGACCTGGGGGGTTTAAGAATAAAGAATAGGAATAAAGACAATTTCATGGAATCCCATAATGACAATACAGATGAAGAGGAGGACAAGGATAGTGTTAAGTTCATCAAGGGAGAATTTGTCTCAGTTCCACCATCTTCATAAATGTTTTTGGTGGGGACACAGGCAGCAATTTTCTATGTTGCTGCTCCTAGACCCTGGAGCTCCCTCCCAGTTGTTAGTAAATGTCTGACTGTGAGAGGTTTTCAAAGGCATTGCTGTGCCTTGTCGCTTTGAATGCCTGTTTTATGCCTGTTTCATTTTAGTGTAGTATCTGTTTCATTCTTTTAAAATATTTGTACACTTACTGTTTTTAGTGTTTTAATACAATCTTCTGCTGATATAACCCCCACGTCTTTTTAAAGGGGAAAGCCAGGGTAAAATATCTTAAGTAAATAAATAAAAGTAACAGTAACAATCAAATGATGTCAGTGTCTCAAAGAACAATGAGATAGTTTTTTGGACCAATTTAATGTTAGTAACAACAATGCTCAGATTATTGATGGAAGATTGCAATTATGTGTGTGTTTGTGTATCCGTGCCCACATGCACACATATGGATGTGGTCTGTGAAGATTCTCAGTCATCCATGTGTGTTTATCTGGAAGTTGAGTCATGGCAACTGGACTTCCTTTTCTTGAGAGAGTGAAACTTTTTACTGCTCATCCAAACAGCTTCACCATGGATGTGCTCTTTCTGCTTGCAGTTTATGGAGGAGCCATAGGTTTCTAAGAAGAGGGAATGGATACATGTCTGAGTATGTGATAACCCTTTGCATGTTCTGTATCCCCATGTACGAAACCAGCAGCCACCACACTGTGAACTGAATCTTTAATCCTGTCTCCAATTGGGGACATGGTAACTTTAGATTCTGTTGCCAGGATAATCTTTAGCCTTGTCTGTTCCTCCATCCACCCCGAATTCTTACATGCCCAGCCTGACAAATTGATCTCAACAATATGAAAGTGGCCTATTTTGAGTGGGTTATATTTCAGTTGTCCAGTAAACGTACTAGCCAGCCTTGACTTTTAATTTATAATGGAGCAGCTTAATATAAGTGAATGGGTTTTATTGGTTGACCCAGAACAGTCTGGCATGTAAACAATGGTTCCTTGGTGTTTACTGCACACTATTATCTGTCTAAATACTAGGATTACTGTTTCCTTTTCTGTGGCAACAGGCTGGGGCTTCTCACTAATAGCCATTATTAGTAGCAGTGACACATTAATTGAACATTTCTGCTCCCATGTGTGTGGCACACTCCAAGGTCACATAGTGCACCCGGGTTTCATGTGTATTCAATTACTGTAGCATTATGAAAGAATGCAACCTGTCATATGTTTAGAAATATTACTCGCTATTCTTTATGGGATAACTAGTCACCTAAACCAATCAACTTTGTTGTCTTGGATTGGTCTGTTTTGGAAATTAAGAGATAAAAAAAGAGATTAAAAGCCAAACTCTTGATTGTGAAGTTTTTATAATTGTGCTCTCTTGCATTCTATGTGTAAATAGTCACCAGTTTGTAAAAGATGGTTCCACTGTAAGCACATTATGTGGATAAAAGGTCTGCATGAAGTGATATGGGAAACATATGTCCCTCTCCAGATCATGCGGTGCTACAGCTCCCATCAGTCTTACCCATTACTGATGAGGGATCCTAAGAGCTGCAATTTAACAGGATATGGGGGGGGCTCCATGTTCCCCATCCCTGTCCCATGGAACTCAATGGCTGAAGGTCAGACTAATGTTAAGGTGCACTAGAGCAATCCCATTGAGTCACTGGGATTCAGTGAGCCAATTTCTCACTTAGCTCCACTGATTCAAATACAATAGTAAGTTATAACTAGAAATGACTCTTGAATCAGTAGAACTTATAGAGGGGCTTACTCATAACCCCACCCCACCCCCACTGAATCAATGGACCTACTCTATTGCAGGTTACTGTGTTACTTTCATCCAGTATGATTTGTAACCCAATGGTTACGCTGGTTTCAGGCATGTAGTGTTGTTTGGATAAGCCCATTTTACAAGCAAACATTCTGTAATTTTGTGCATAACATCTTTGGTCCAGGTCTGCAGCTGCGATCTTCAATGGACCAAATTGAGGCCTCTGTAACATTCATTGTTACAAATACAAGCCGGGTGTTCCCTTTTTGATTGGAGACAGACAGATCATCCATGCAAGCCCACTCCTGGAACTCCTGCCTATTGATGGGATCCACTTTTCTCCATTCTCAGCATTTCAGAGGGGTGGTGGAGGAGGAGGAGGAGGAGGAGGAGGAGGAGGAGGAGGAAAAATACAGCTCACACATGGTACATGGGAACCTTTCTGGGGCATTGCTTCATTACTACAGAGCAAAGCTTTGGTGCTGAAAAGAGATGCTGATTAGGCTTTGAACAGTATGCATTTCACCACTGGTTACTGCCACATGCAGAAACTTTCCAGTGGCATGCAAACTAAGCATAGATTGTAGCTGTAACAGGTCGTGTGGATGCTTGCTGGACAGAAAAGAAAGATTTGTCCTCCCAGGGGGCTGTTGTATGAATTGACTGCCATTGGCTAAAGGAAGGTAGACATTATGTAGGTGAGGTTAACCTTTCTATGTATTTGCTTCTTCTCAGGGCTTGGCTACATTGGCTTCATTTGGAATCACTTTTGTGACTGCATTTGGTTTGGATGGCCACATGAAGACCACGAGTTGTCTTTTGACACTGCCATCCTACCAGTCCCCAGCTCTTCATTAATGCTCAGTTGTCAAAGCACTGGGACTGTTTAAACAGTTGTATGGTGATAGGGGAAAAGGAACAGGTTTCCAAAGTTATACATACATACATACATACATACATACATACATACATATATACATACATACATACATACATACATACATACATACATACATACATA
>JAHTLZ010000021.1:3090181-3104754 GCA_023846285.1 Phrynocephalus versicolor
ACACACACACACACACACACACACACACACACACACACACACACACAGAGAGAGAGAGAGAGAGAGAGAGAGAGAGAGAGAGAGAGAGAAAGGCTCTCTTTTCTACACACATACAAACCACTCTCTCTTTGTCCACTCACACAACACACAAAGCAGCTTTGTGCACACAGGGACAGCAGAAGTGAAGCTAGTCCAACTGTAAAACAGCAAGTTAGCAGCACTGCAAGAGCTGACTCTAACTCCCCTCACTCTCATAGAAGACAAAGAAAATGAAACCAGCCATCATCATATATACTCTAGCCCCAGCAGGCAGTTAGAAACTACACCCCTCAACCCCACCACCTGAAAAACAGCACTTTAAAATGAATTTTATTTTTTTAATTTTTAAATTCATATACCACTGGATTTTCCCAAACGGGAACTCAGGGTGGTTAACAAATATATATAACATACAATAATTCCAGAAAAAAAGAACAGGAAAATCATCATCATCATCATCATCATCATCATCATCATCATCATCATCATCATCATCATCATCATCATCATGAGTTCTACAGAGTAACAAAAAAACAGTTGACAGCAGACAGTGGAACCAAATTTTAAAAGTTAAAAATTCAGATTAGTGCCAGGCAAGATGACAAACAGGCAGACATACAAACTCATGATCCATTCCCTACTAGAGATGGGCACGAAACAATGTTTTTGTTTTGTTATTCATTATTCGTTCCGTTACGTAACAAAATGAATAACAAACCTGGCGATGAAATAGAAATGAAACGAAACGAACCAAGAAAATTTGGTCCATTACGTTTCATTTCGTTAATGGTGGCGCACGATAGAATGAGCTGTTTTAAACGCTAAAAATGCATGAGAAACAGTTCAAAAATATTGTAATATTTTTATGCCTGATTTTAGCTATTAGGTTGATGCCAGTGATTTAAAACACCTGAAAATGTGTTTTTAAAGAGATTTTTTTTAAAAGGGGACAACATGGCTGCCGCAATCTGTGCTGATTTTTAGGGTATTAAAACATCCTGAATATCCTTAAAAACCCAGTGAAAATTATTTATTCTGCCTGATAATACCAAGCAAGGGGGTGCTTAAAACGTGCATTTATGTCTTTTCTCAGATCGCTGTATTTTTTTTAAGGGGACAAAACAAATGGCTGCCACATGTTTAATATTCTTTCTGCCCGCATCAGGAGGTGCTGAATTGATGCTATGGGGGTAGAAAGAATGAAGAAATAAATAAATAGAAAGAAATTGCTGCTTCCTCCCATCCCAAACAAAACAAAGTGATGGAATGGATTCGATGGATGAATGAGACTCTCATTCATGTCACATGTCATGTCATGTCACATGTCACATGCACATGAGAAAACACTTCACTTACACAACACACAAACAAACACAATACAACACACATGGAAAACACTGAAAACAACAACACAAAGATGATGTTGATGATAAAGATAGTGTGGTGGGTGAAGTGAAGATGATGAGGATGTTGCCAGTCTAGTTTGTGCAGTTATCAACTTTTTAATTTTTTTAAATTTTTAAAAAGTGTGTTCCGTCTGGTCTGGAGCGCTGGCGGACACCCGCGCACGGAAATGCTTAAAATCGCGCAAAGTGGGTAAAAATGAATAATGAATTAATGAACCACAATTCATTAAAAACAATATGAAACGAAACGAAGCCTTAAACAAAATGAAATGAAATGAAACACAATTTTTTCGGTTCGTGCTCATCTCTAATCCCTACTCATAGCATAAATCAACCTCCTTGATGGGCATCCCTCTTGGAGTTGAATAATTTGGCTCCCTGTATCCCAAACATCTCCAAATTTGGAGGTGCTTCAAGGGAAGAGCTTAAGGAAGCTCCACTGTAATTTCCACGCTGCTAGCTACCTGGGATCACT
Organism: Phrynocephalus versicolor; assembly: GCA_023846285.1. Taxonomy (NCBI): domain Eukaryota; kingdom Metazoa; phylum Chordata; class Lepidosauria; order Squamata; family Agamidae; genus Phrynocephalus; species Phrynocephalus versicolor. The sequence goes on from JAHTLZ010000021.1 coordinate 3,092,102, forward strand.
ATTTTCAAGCACATAACATTGCTATTAGAAATGTTTTTCGGGGGTTACCCCCTTTGAAGTTGAATTATATAGCCCCTGAATCCCAAATATCTCCAAATTTGGAGGGCCTAAAGGGGAGTGTCCAAGGAAGGTTCACAACAAATTTGGTCCCTCAAGGATGTAGAGTAGCAGTTTTACAGTGAAACAAATTGGTTCATTTTAAATGAAAAAAAAAAAAACGCCATTTAGTTTCATTACTAATGAAACGCTGCTTCTCCGTTTCATTTCATTACATTTCGTTATCCAACAAAATGACAAAACAGCATTTCATTTCTCATTTGGTGCCCATCCCTAGTTGTTAGCATAGTTAGTCACATTACAGAGATGTTGGAAGACGCAGAACCAATGCAGTGAGATATTGAAGCATCCTGTTGCTCAGCATGGTGAATGGTCAAAACAAGGCATCTTTGGAAGTGCAGGCAGGAGCTCACTAAAAACAAAACAGAGGTGAAGGCTCTGAAGATTCTGTTTTTAGGAATGCAGAACAATCCTGGCTCTGATCCTGGAATGTTTTGATCCTGGGGCTTATAGACGTTAAATGCCATGATGGGATCATGTTGGAGTTGAGGGACAAGCAATCTTGCATCTTTTCCTACATCCTTGAATGGGGCCTTCTCTTAACATGGGTGCAAAACCTTGGGCCCTGGATCAAAGACCAGTCCTTTCGGGGGGTGTCCCCCAATCCAATCATTTGAGCTTACTGGAGTAGTATGCTTCTCTTCCAAGTAAGTACAATGTTGAGGTAAATACAATGAAGAGCTTTGTGGTACCATAAGCTTGTTGAACAAGCTTTCTTTGGCACAAGCTTTTGCAGAGTGCAGCTCTTTACCAGGGGCACAAAATGATGCAGATAGTTCAGAGCAGACTTTTAGTTCTGAGGATACCATAAGAGCCTTTGTCAGCACTAAGCCGTTACTCATGCCTTGTATATGGTTACTGACTATTCTACCAAGCGAGAGAACCCAACAGTCAATACGATGATAGCCTAAACTGACTTAATGAAACAGCATAGGGAAGTGCCAGGCATATCCCAGAAAATATAGAATATAGAATGGAAACAATACTTAGTGGCTCCACTCCTCAAATTTCCATTTGAATATCAGATCCTACCTGGATAGCAGAACATTCAATTTCCTGTCACACTTATTGTATAGTGAAGTTTATAATTTTTTTTCAAAAATATTTGTCAAGCCCATATGGCATTAGGTTCATTTAGATTAGATAAGATATAGTTATATGATGGTTTGAAAGGAATGATATTTATTTTGTGATTATTTTAAGAAAGTAATGAGAACAGATATAGCAGAAATAGATATGCCAGGCAGTGCTGAATAAGATGCAGGATGCTATTGGAACATTACAGTTCTTCTCAAACTGATGGTAGTTATATTGCTTTGTATTACGTGATGGAAATCTACTCTGTTGCTGAGTAATAAAGTTTGGGACTTAATAGTGAATTAGTACTCTCATACTGTTCCACAGTCCCTGTATATCTCTGTAAATATCCAACAACTGTGATTCTCCTTCCTCATAATTAGGCCAATAATAATTAGGCCTGTTCTCATGCAATCCTCCTTTGCTATGGAACAGTGCCTCACACTTGCCCATCTTTAATATAAATCCTAGTTTTAGAAACCTACATTTCCTTGATCATTTCAACCCATCCAGAAAAAAAATACACATCCTGTTTGCTTAGACTCAGAATGATATACAGTACCTGTAGCATTTCCAACTTGGAAGGCAGCAGATGCTGGCTCAGCTTCAAGCAAAATTGAGGCAGGGGGATGGCCAGCCTGCCATTGAAAGGCCTTTTATGCTGTTGCACGATTTTTGAGGCAGGAGAAAAATACAACTCATGCAAATCAGAAACCACATATATTCTTAATTTCTCTTGCAGCAGGAGCCTTCCACAACAGGAACCAGTCTCCCACTGAATCTCAAAAAAATAAAAAATAAAAATAAATAATGAAAACTGCCTATGCCAGAAAAATACCTCCTGCTCAAAACACAGTTGTCTCTTTTTTCCTTCTGGAGAAGGTATAGCAGTGATGACGAACCTTTTAGTGCCCAAAGGTTCCAATTCAAGTGCCCAAACTACAATTCAAAACTCACTAATTTTTCGCAAAGTGCCAATACAGCAATTTAACCTGAATACAGGTGGCTGTGAAGGGGCAATGTCGGGTGCCCACAGAAAGGGCTCTGAGTGCCATCATTGGCACCTGTGCCATAGGTTCATCAACACTGAGGTATAGCACTCTGTTGACCTCAAGATGTCTCTGGAAGGCAGCTCTCATCATTTCACCTTTTTCTAGTCATTGGTGTGGGATGTTGGGATTTGAAAATCAACAACATCTAGAGGGCCACCATTGTCTCCTCCTGTGCATCCTGGGCTGAGGAAGGATTCTTAGCTAAAGGAACAGGACTGTCAGTGACGGCCTGGGGCCTGTTTTTGGGGAAAACTCTGGGTATCATTTAAATTTTTTCCTTGCTCTGAGGAAAGGTGACCTTTGGATGTCACCCATTTTTTGCTTTCTCTTTTCTTGGCACTGAAACTGGCATTTTTTGTGCGGTGAAAAGAGCTTTAGTGGCAAGTAAGAGACAACAGCCTTGGCCAGTATCTGGTGACATATAGTGTTAAGCCAATTTAAACTAGTTTATACCACCAGAGATCAGTAATTTCTGCATGCATTACTTGAAAGTAAGGGAAGGTAGTAACAAATGAGTGATGGAAGAGGATGATCCAAAATACAAACATTCTGAATCATGAATCGTGATTTATTTTCCAAAATAACTGTTATAAATTTTGATGTTCTGAATTCTGGGCCTATGAAGAATTAGTTCCATGAAAATGTTCTACTTCTATAGAAAAGTTTTTCAGAAATGTAGTAATGTGAAGTCTGAGTGGGGCCGTTCTCCACAGAGCAATGGTTCTCAACCTGTGGGTCCCCAGATGTTCCTGGAGTGCTTCTGGGAGTTGCAGTCCAGGAGGCTTCTGGGAGTTGCAGTCCAGGAACATCTGGGGACCCACAGGTTGAGAACCACTGCCATAGAGGATACTTGGCTGAGAGATGGGGAAGTTCAACATGGCTTGTCTGCAAACAGAACCTGGTACATTTGCACGGGCACATGCTCCCACTTATTGAGACCTCTCGGGAGACAATTGCAACTCTCCCCAAATCATGGCATTCATCCAACACACCCACAACACCCCTCTGTGGTTCTTTCATGGTTGCAAGTATAAGAATCCTACCCTATTGGGGGGGGGGATTTCTGACACAGTTCCATTGGGATTTCAGCTACCTCACCTTGACCCTCAGACAAAGTGTCACTGAGCTGCACAGGCATTCCCACAGAAGCAGCATTTTCCTTGGTTCTCATGTGTACCTCGCTCTGGGGTACAGGACTCCTCTGCGCTGCAAACCATTAAAGGATCTCTAATCCAGAGATAGGAGGAAATTCAATAACAGAATTGCCTATGGGGTGAATCTGTACAACAGTAAAACGATCACGATTAGGGATTAATCCATTTTCAATGCATTCCTATGGGAAATTTGTACAAAGGAAAATTTGCTTAACATAATTTCATTTGGAACAAATTAATTCCTTTATACAAGGTACCACTGTATATTCCATATCTGATTTAAAGATAAAGAACAGAGGTGTGGACTCTCTTGGAGCAAAATTGCAACTCAGACTGAAGCAGGAGTACATTGGGCTGGTGGTAGGGCAGGGCAGGGCAGGGCAGGGCAGCCACTCCAACAGATTATGCAAGTTCACTTTGGCACTAAAGGGGTTAAAACAATAGCACAAGGAGGAAGTGTTTAGGAGAAAGATATTGAGAGCTCAACCATCTATGAAGCTGTGGAGGTCTCCTGAATGTCCAACAGCTGAGTGCCTGGGGAGGGTTCAGAATGAGGTCACTGGAGAGAGAGAGAGAGAGAGAGAGAGAGAGAGAGAGAACTCCTGCAGCTGCTCAAGCAGTCATTTCACATTTAAGCTGGATGGAGAACGGGTGTATTTAGATTAGTAGCTGTGTTCTGGAATTCTCCTTTTTAAAACGTAATTATCAGCTTGCACTTTGAATAATGTTATTATCAATCAGGATTTTGTGTGTGTTAGAATGTGTATTCTATTGTGCGTTCTTTGATAGGCCAGGTCATAATGGTCTTCTTTTTCTACTTTTCTCCTTCTGCTTTTCTTCTTGTTAGTACACTACAAAGAAATAATGCCTACTGCTCTTGTAGTCAGTTGGCAGGAGGATGAACAGCATATTTCTTGGGCTAAATCAGTCTTTCTGTTCATGTTAGACTTTTGGTGTATTTTGTCACCACTGGGAAAAAATACTTTTCATGACTTCCCTGAGCATATTTTTAGATGCTAGGTTACCAGTTGCGAAAACCAGCTACATAGACTCTCTGGGATTCTCAGCCAAATGCTGCTGAGCTTTAGCATTATTTTAAGTAACCTGACAAATGATCCCTTTTCTGGTAGAAAATACTGCTTTGGAGACAATTTCCCATACTTGAAAAAATGAGCAAATGTATATCTTTAAGGTCCAGCTCATTCCCAAAACTGATAACACTGGATAGTATGTCTGTTCCAGGTCTCAGCCCTACACTTTCCCCATTTGTCCATAAAAACTGTAGTTAATAAACAACAACAAGCAACAAATACCCGCATGCACTTGGTAATAAATCAGTTCAGGCTACTTCCTAAAACCAAATGATTCAGATACAGGTCCTATTAGGAGATAGGTGTGTGTTATGTGCTGTCAGAGTCTTGTGCCTATACAGGTACTGCAGTTAAAATTGTGCTCACGACCTGGGGTTCAATCCCAGGTAGCTGGCTCATGGTTGACTCAGCCTTCTATCCTTCTGAGGTCAGTAAAATGAATACCCAGCTTGTTTGTGCAGCAATGTGTAGCCTGCAAACTTAAATTGTAAACTGCCCAGAGAGTGCTTGAAGAGCTATGGGGTGTTATATAAGCAGAACACTTTGCTTTTTTGCTTTGCTTTGTCAAGTTGGGACCGACTTATAGTGATCCTAATCACACTTTTTAGGTAAGTGCAGAGGCGTAGCTAAGGTCTGGAGCACCCCCGGACAAAGTAAGTTTTTCTGCCCCCTCCTGCCCCCCAACTGTAGCTCACCCAACAAGCAAGGGGTACCAAATCCTGGGGGAAGAGTGGGGGAAGGAGAGGGTATATTCCTCATGCCCTCTTTGGGGGTCTCCCGGACAAGTCTCTCCTGTGCAAACCGCACAGAGTGCACATAGCACCAAGCAAGCAATTTTGTTTTCAAGCATCACCCCCATAGCATGCCTCCCTTTCCTCCTTTTCCCCGGTTAAGGATTGCCAAGCCTTAGCGGGGTGAAAGGAGGACTACTGGCGAAATGGCGCATGTCTTCCTCCTGCTTCCCCTCCAGGCGCCCCCAGATTGCTGCTGACCCAGGGAAAATGCCCTCTTCTGCCCCTCCCTAGTTATGCCAGTGGGTAAGTGAAGTGCAGTAACCCACTGCCTATTGCAGGGGTTAGGAACCAAACCCGAACCACAATAATTGAAAATCTGCGATATGCAGATGCTGGGTCAAGTCAGCACTGGGGGGTCTGTCTGAGGCCCCCTATGCTTACCTGAGGCCTGGCACTGCCCCAAATGGGCCTCCAATGGCCTTACTGGGCCTGTTGGAGGCCTCAAAAGTGCTTTCCGGCAATCTAGAAGTCAGTTCCAATTCACTGGAAAGCACTCCTGGGGCCTCCGACAGGCCTGGGAAGGCCATTGAAGGCCTCCGAAGTGGTTTTCAGCAGTCCAGAAGTCACTTCCAGTTTTCTGGAAGGCACTTCTGGTTCACCTGAAAGCATTTTGGGGTCTTCAACAGGTCCAGGAAGGCAATCGGAGGCCCATTTGGGGCAGCCCCTGGCTTGGGGTAAGAACAGGAGTCCTGAAACAGGCCCATTCGGTTTACCCCAGGGGGCCTTGCCTTTCATATGAACCGTGAAAGGGCGGGGGAACACTGTATTTAAGGAGTGGCTTTACCAGTTCCACTGCCCCAATGAGTGTCTACAGCCAGGAGGGATTTGAATTCTGTTCTCCAGAGTCCTAGTCCATCACTCCGTCCACTACACTACACTGGGAATCAGATGGATACTTGGGAGACTTCCACACCAACAAGAACCATAAAGGAAGTGACCACGGATTTTGAAGCTGCCTGTCCACAGTGAGTTGATGAACTGCAGACTCATCAGGCATCCTGGTCTCCTAGCGACAGTCTCACCCAGTTGGGCTAAATGTGCAAATGTAAATTGTAAATCATTTCTAATTTTGCCCTCATGCGTATCAATTAGCACATGCAAGTTTAGGGAAATCAATGCTCTCCTTTGTCATCTTTTTGGGGTGATGTGTCTTCTCATTCTCAGTGCTGTCTCTCCAAATTAGTGCAGCATCCCATGAGATTGCTTTATCAGAGAGTAAAAAAGAAAAAAATAGTACACAGACTTAGTTACAGCGTTGCTCCTCAGATGTCCAGTTCTTACAAACAAAAGACAATTCTTATATAATGTATCTCAGGCAAGTAGCATGAAATCAATTTCAGGCATGGAGCCTTGGCCTGATCACAAATACACCTTGAACTGTCTCATGGCAGTAGGAGAAGGCAGACTTCCCCAAGGCAATTTACAACTGGATGCCCATACCTGCTTTTTGCAAGGGCCAAAGCCACAAGATGAAGGAGATCTGTAAACACATCACTTTAAAAAGAATAAAAAAGCAGGTGTGGCACAATTCCATTTTGAGTGGATTTGTAATCCCTTGGGGGAAGTGTTTAACCTTCCTCCTGTATCATTCCCCTTGGAACATTTCAAATTCCCATGGAAAGCTAGGTTCAAACTTGGAAGCAACTATTACAGGTATCACCATTACTTTCTGGTAATTAGCAAAATAAGTAGTAGTTACATAGTTACTTACTTCTTCACCTGCTTGTTTGCAAAATTTACTTTTAAAGGGTATTTAAAGGCTTTTTAAGAGAGGATTTTTCCAGATTTTATACCATTCTTCTACAAACCCTAAGCAGGAAAAAAGGGATTCCTTCTTTTTTACCTTTGGTGCTTTGGTAAATATTTTGAAGGTTCAATATCAGGATTGGCTCTTGGATGGAAGCAGAGAATTACAACAACAGATGTTGATGCAATAAATGACTGGCAGAACGAGAATGGCAGTGTTAAACTGGCTGCTGAGAAGTTATGATTAATGCAACAAATTCCTTTTAAAAAGTAGCATTCTGAGCTATGACCTAGTGCTTCAAGGGGCACATAAGCCCAGGAGGCATTTTGCCTCTACAGGGAGTTAAAAGGCACTACAGGGCTGGTCAGTGTAGATGTGGAGAATTATTATGTACACAGGATTAAACTTTCCTCCTATGGCACCACGTATGATACTGCTGCTGAGATCAGAAGTGGAGCCCACAACGGTGACTTCAAAACAGCAGAAGTGTAATAGTTGTTGGGACGATCCCGTTGCAGATCTCCTGGGTCACATATAATTTGGCCCTAAGCCCATGTGAAGCTAGTGACCCCATAAGTGTATTTCACATGCATTTCAACTCCAGCAAAATGTATGTTCTCAAAGCACATGAGAATTCTATGCAAAACAGATTTGAGTAAGAGGAAAATCCGCTTGTTTGGAATTCCTTTCCTTTTGGGACTAAAGCAGGGTTGGGGAACCGTTGGGGCTCCAGATGTTTTCAATCCCAGCTAACCAAAGCTTCAGCCAGGAGGGCCTATGCAGTGGTGGCGAACCTTTGGCACTGCAAATGTTTTGGACCACAACTCCCAGAATTCCAAGTCGGTATTGCCAATGATAAAGGACTGTAGGAGTTGTGGTCTAAAACATCTGGTGTGCTAGAGGTTTACCACCACTGGCCTATGGTAAAGGATTATGGGAGAACTATTCTAAAACAGCTGAAAGGCCAAAAAATTCCCCATTCTTGAGTAAAGTAGTAAGCAGCATGGAAAAATTACAATGAAAATAGAATAAGTCTGTGGTAAAGCAAATTATGTAGCTTTCCATACTTGATGCATCATACTTCTGTATTCTGATATAACTTAAAACTGCAGTCTTCCCTCGTGTGCTTGTGTTACATGTGACAGAGGAGCTGGGAGGAACTTTGCTGGTACAATCAATGTACAATGATGTGTGTGTGTGTGTGTGTGTGAACCCTGTTTGATTGTATTTTATTATAAACCACCCAGAGTTCCATTGCGGAAAATGGGCGGTCTAGAAATATAACAAATAAATAAATAAATAATTTTTTTGCCCCCCGTTTTTAATATTCCATTTTTTCATATCTCCATGGATTTCTTCACTTTCACTTTCAGCCTGTTTTATTAACTTTCCAAAGGAACTGAGGTTAAAGCTAAGGCTAGTTGTTTGCAAAAACTGGGAACTTGTACCATGTGCTGTGATAATGCTTACTCAGAAGTAAACTCAACTGACATCCAGCACAAGGTGATATTACGACTGCATTCACACACATGCTGTTTTAAAAAACCCTTTAAAGTTTCACAGCCCCTCTGGGAGACAGATCACCTATTTTCCCATTTCATAGGCAGTGAACTTCGACTGAGGTAATAGCTTGCTAAAAGCATCCAACTGAGCTTGTTCCTGAAGCGGTATTTCCCCCCTAACGTGTCCCGTGGCCATGTCTAACAGACTCATTCTCAGCGCTGGCAAACCTTTGGCACTCCAGATGTTTTGGCCCACAACTCCCACAGTCCTTTGTTATTGGCAATACAGGCTTGGAATTCTGAGAGTTGTGGTCCGAAACAACTGGAGTGCCAAAGGTTCACCACCACTGCACCTAAGCCGTTTTCATCCAATTAGTGCACATGTAGGGCTCTTATCAATAAACATATTATTAGCCCACATATAGCAGAGGTGGGAAACTGCTGACTTTCTGGAGATGGACTTCCACAATTCTCTACCACTGCTCCTTGTGGCTGATGGGAACAGATGTCCAAATATCAGAAGAGAATGAGGTTTGCTAGCCCAGTATATAGGGTTGGGCCTGGGTCTCAGCTTAGGTATACTTAAGCAGACCATGGGACTTAAGGTAGTCACATCTTAATACAGATATTAATCACATCTTAATACAGCTCATGGCCTGAATAGCAGGGAGAGAGCCTTGCACTGAAATTGTGGCATGAGGCACCACTTGCTTCTTAGACTACAACTCATTCTTATAAGATAATGTTCTGCTAGTGTTGAGGGAAATATACAGAAGTCAAAGCTTTTACCCTGTTGATACATGTTTGTGCTGAATAGAATTATTTTCTTAGTAGACATACATATATGGATCTGTATGTTTAATGGCTGCTACATACTTTTTCTCCTTGCTTTCTTTGTGTTCCAACTGCCTTTTATTTCACCAAGTGCCCTGCTAAGTGGAGTAGGAGCTCAGAGAACACTCACAGCACATCAGAACACACATCGCTAGATCTGCAGCCGTTTATGCCCAGCACTGTCATCCTACCCTCTGGAAATCGCAAGAGCTTAACGCTAAAGATGATGGTGATGCGGAGCATGGAGGCTGACAAAGGCCTCTTTTAACAGCCCCATCAATCCATTGTGCAATGAATTTCCCTCACACGTTGTGAAACAAGACGGGAGAAAATGTTCATTTTAGGGAAGAAACCCTCAGAGAGCCATGGCAAACCTTCCTAATCTTTTCATGTGGTTGTAAAGGAAGCTTGAAGCTTTGGCCTTGAAGAGCAAAATGCTGACACTTTTCTCAGACATTGCCCGTCCACCCCTCTTGTGTAGGGATGCCGAAATGGGAAAAAAGTTTGCTTTTCTGGATGCAAACAGCGTGGAGGCATTTCGTTTTTTGTTTCAGGCTGCAAAATGTCTTAGGTCAACTGTTCCACTAAATGGTAGGGATATTAGTTTTAATTTTCTTTTCTGTTTTGTATTTTATACATGATAAAAGGGAAAAAGGAAGGGCAACGGGGTGGAAGAGGGGACAGGGAGAGAAGAGAAAAAAGGGGGAAAGGAGTCAGGAGAGCAAAGAGTACAATGACGTTCTTTGTTGCTAACATATTTAAACACATTATATTTAGAATTTGTTGCTCTTATAAATTCCCTTTACCATTTATTTCCATTAATTAAATTTTCTCAACTCCCCCCACCCAAGGTTTATTACTAAACGCTCTATAGAAAGGCTCCCAGCTTTCACATGCTTTTTGCATTGGTTGATCCTTTAACCTTTCTGATAATATGTCCATCTCTGTGACTTCCAAACACTTTACTCTCAACTGCTTCTCTGCTTTCTTAATTCTCTTCAAAGTGTCTTTGCTTATCTATGCAGTTCTAAGAAAACATGTATTTGGTAATGTAGATGCCTAGGGCAGCCATTCCCAAGAGGGGCCATACAGCCCTCTGGGGGACCCTTGCACTATCTGAAGGGGGCCACAGACAGGAAACAATTCTTCTCACACCACCACATTCTAAGGTTTATTGTGCGACTTATACTGTACAACTCTGATTTGCCCTGTATTCCTTTTACATTGTGTCTATGTCTGACCGAATTACAGAAAGACAACCTATAAATAAAACTAATTAACCAATTAATTGATTAACTGAGATGCTAGTTCCTAAAGGTATAGAAAAAGAAAAATATTGTTTGGATTTGGCACTTCAGTTAAAGTAAATAAATAAAAGAAACCTAAATGATTGTAGGAAGTACTTTACATAGAGAGTCAAATAAGACATAAAGAGGAAAGCATTTTTCTTGCAATTAACTTGTTTTCCTTTCCACAGTGGGGTTTCCTCTGACATAAGATGCCCTGGCAATCAGACTTACAAATCAAACCAGTGCTTACCTTCATATGACTCAACACAAATCAAAACATGCTACATGCATGACAAATATATGAGGGAAATTGTATACTGATTACTGAGACAAATGTCTTTCATCACTTAAGAGAGCAAGTCTTCAAAAATGTTTAATCTGTAACTGCATTCTAAAGTAGGCCTGAATGCAAGACTGCCATATTTTATTCCCTCAAACCCAGAAGGAGTCATCTGAGTAGATGGCAGATTAGTTCCTACTATATAAACCATGTGCTGGATCACCACCATCCTAAGCTAATTTCCCTCTCATTTCAAAACTCCTTTATACATACGAAAATGAAGGTGAGTTGTTATTTTTTAAGTTTGCCTGCATTATGGGGGTGTACAACGTGTAGATGTCAGATGACACACTTCCCTGACTAAGGCAGTTACTTCACGTCCATTTTGTCTCTGTTAGTGTTGCGCTTAGGAGTGGTACAAAAAATGTTACTTCATGTCTGTCATGCAACTACTGAAATTTGTCTCGACCATGCCCCCGGAAAGGGTGCTAAACGCGACAATACTGTACCTGGTGCTGGGGTAGGGTTTTTCTTTGTCACTCTGTGTTCCTGCTTTCTGTTCTGAGACAAGACACCATGTAGTAATGACTGTCACACAACAAAATATTTGTTTCTCTCAGAAAACAGTGTCCGGATTTTTTTTTATTTTGACTTTTCAGAATCGAAATACAGTGGACCCTTGTATAACAAACAGCTTGTACAACATAACATTTGTACAACATAAAAAATTCCGGAGATAGGGGAAATTTGCTTAACATAATCGCCTATGGGGAGAATCTGTACAACATAAAAATGGGATCACTCCGTTTTCAATGCATTCCTATGGGAATTTGTATAAAGGAAAATTTGCTTAACATAATTTCATTTGGAATGAATTAATTCATTTATACAAGGTACCACTGTATTGAAAAAGAATTTTTAAGCCCCCCCAAAAAGGAAAAAGGGAGCTAGACAAATTCAGTGTTTGTCACGGTACAAGACCGTGAGGTAACACTTGTCACAAGACAAATTATCATGACCATGGGAACACTAAAACAGGGACAAAACCACGTGATCGCAACCAACGCTATCACAATACAGAACTAGTCATGGAACAAAGAAAGAAGTGAAGTAACTGCCTAAGGTGCTTTGTGTGAAATCACAAATATATGACATTGCTTCCTCTTTATTACACTTTCTTTTCACAAGCCCTTCGGTTTCTAACAGCTGCAGGAAATGCAGATATATAGCATGAATGGTTTTGTCAAAAATGGGAATTCTATAACATTTGGGGCAAACAAAGCCAAGTATACAAAAAGTTTGACCAAAAAAGAGTAGTAAGAACATTTTGAAGTAAAGGAAGCAACACAACTCAGGATGCCTCAGACTCCCCTGCCACATGAGGTGAGGAAAAGGAAGGATTGCCTTTTCCCGCCTTGCATCTTCTCCTTGCAACTTGTCTTCTCTCACCTACTTACTTGACAGATTTAAAGAGGCACCAGCTCATTAGTCAGTGTTGCTATTGTTTCAGTCTTAGCTTATATCATAAAGCTAAAGGAAGAAGGAGAGAGTCTCTTGACAAATATTTGATGCATGTCACCTAAAGTATCCTCAAACATTGGATAGGTTGAATACAAACTTAGACAAAACAGCTGCTGCTGCTGGAGGTGGTGGTGGTGCTTCTGCTGCCACTACTACTACTACTACTACTACTACTACTACTACTACTACTACTAC
>JAHTLZ010000021.1:3104764-3116244 GCA_023846285.1 Phrynocephalus versicolor
ACTACTACTACTACTACTACTACTACTACTACTACTACTACTACTACTACTACTGCTGCTACTACTGGATATTGCATTCTATACCATATTCCAGTAAAATAAATAAAAAGTACAAAATACGCAAAAATCCATCATTTAACTAGATGTACACACAAACATAAAACTCTTTGGAATGGACAGCCATCCTAGAAGAGTTCTCAAGGATTTCATTTTCCCATACATTTATTTATTAACTACATTGCACTATTCTGTCTGAAATCCTCTTGATCAGTTATGCAAAAGGCATAACTTTTGGCAGCAATTTGCTAGAAGTTAAGAAATCCATGTAGACATGATCTGTAGCATGCTGAGTTGGATGACTCAGTATGCAACAGATGTTGAGAGATAACTTATAGTAAAATACTTTTGAAAGTTGCACCTTTTGCATAACTGCATAGTGGAATTTCAGCCATAGTGGTAGAATTCAGATTTTAAGTCTTCGTTCTCTAACTGTCTATCCTGTAGCAAACCATTTTGATACCCCTGGAAAACTTCCTGCACAAATGCTGTACACTTCTAGAGCAATCCCAAAGCATATGTATGTTTTCTCACCATCACACCTCACATTCCATTATGCAACATTTCCTTTGGGCCATACTTGAACACAGTTTAAGAGCACTGTTAGCCTTCTCTAAAATCGGAATAACATTGGAAGTTAAGGGTGACTGAGAAGTATGCAATGCAGGCAGACATTTTCCTGGAGCTTTTTGAAACGTGTATATTTAATACCAAGGCTAAGAGATCAACAAGATGCATGTTTTACATTCATAATATACACAACTACAGGTACATACAGGCTCGGTTTTCCTCGTAAATACTCTTCCAGGTTTCAGCAAAGATTTTGTTTGCCTTTCAAAACAGCTAACCCTCTGGATTTATTCATGCAGCAATTAGTATGCTGATCATGCCCAGGATGCTCAAATCTTTATTGGCTATATGTGCCGCTGAAAGTTTGTGTTTTATTAAGCCCGAGACTCCTGCATTTGGCTGTTTAGTGTGTGTTAGAAAACTAGGATCAGCCCTGAATGTAACATAATCCACATGTTGGCCTGTTTGCTTCACTGACTTGCAGAAACTTTATCTCAGGTAGCAAGTATTTTCTTACGAGTGCTGTTAAAAAAGGGACACACAATGTTTGCATTATAGGTTCCTTGTCCATTGGGAATGGGAAACACAAACTAAAATTATACATTAGACCTTGCTCTTACCAGAACACAATATACAGGTTTAAAACACAATTAAAGGCAAGTGACATCACACTGGATTTCTGCTCATAAGGTTTTGCAGGGCAGTAAAGCAGCAGTATGTAGTTAGCAGCTTGAGTGTTCTGACATGTATGGTGAGACAGACTAATCCAGTGGGTAACAATTTATTTATGAATAGATATGTAAGAAACTGTTATTGCTGGATTTGTTGTTGAGAAATTGTAGCTGCAAACTCTCCCTTCTACCCGCTGGGTATTTGTTCATTTGTTTTTGAAATAGGTACCCAACACTTTCAGTGGCAACCCACTTTCCTTGGATGGCTTATGGAAAGAATGAAAATACAGTGTGGTCAACAGAGTCTCACAACAGTTTAAAGGAAATGGAATGCCTGGGGCCAGTAGCCTACTGACGTTTGGCTGCAAATACCATGACAACACTTGCTTGCAACACTTGTACAAGCAGTACCATCCTGTGTTCCTATGCTGGGGGGCCTTTCCACTCATTAGAAGCTCAATAGAACATTGGTGTAGGACAATAAGGCCCCTATCCCACATCCCTTTAAATGCACATTAAATTTGTAGATAAACCATGTCCAAAAATGTCATCCCCATTGCCACCAGGCTTTTTGCGAGGAAAAAAACCCCAAACCTGGTAACGCCCCCTTAAGCGAGGTTTCTAAGACTTACCAGAGAGGTAGGGAATTTTTTGTCTCACTTAAAAAATCCACCTTTTAAAGAGGCAGACGTCGTGGGACCACGTCGATGATCCGGTTTTCTTTCTTTTTTTCTCATAGTGCCAACTGGCTGTTCCTGGGGCCTGTCGGCACTGTTTTTTTTCCCTTTTAACTCCCCCCGCACCCAAAGTGCCAATCAGCTGGTCCTCTGGCTTGTCTGGAGCTGTTTTTTATTTTTTTTATTTCTCCCCCCCTCCTAGTGCCAGGCAGCTGACCCATTGGGCACTTTTTTTTCTTTTAACTTTCCCCCACCCCTAGTGCCAGTCAGCTGTCCTCCAGCTGGTCTGGTACTTTTTAATTTTTTTAAATCCCCCCACCCACCCTCCTAGCAATCACACTTTTTAAAACTTCCCCTATCCCTAATGCTAGTCAGCCGGTGCTTTTTAAAAATCCTAGTGCCACCTTCTGGCCATGGGGCTGAACTGCACTTTTTTTTTAAAAAAAAACTTGTGCCTGGAAACTGCTATCCCACATCTTCAGTCACGTGACAGGAGGAAGAAGAAAAGCCAGACCTTCCGAAGATCAGGATCTTCCCCAGGTGAGATAGCAGGATATATTTGCCTGAACTGTTTGGATACCCATTGAGAATCACTGGGAAAGACATTCCAAAAGTGAGGTGCCACTAAGAAGTCTTTCTTCCTGGAAGCTGCCTACATTACCTTAGAGGGCAGTAGGTTAAGCCCAACATATTTTTCTTCCTGGCAGAGAGCAGAAATTGGGAGCCTCCTGACAACTTATGTCAAGGTATCTTGCCAATATTTTTTTAATGTGAGGCAGAAAACTCTGCAAGCATCTCTGCTCTTGCCTTATTAAGAACAACAATTGGCTGCAGTTATTTATTTATTTATTGCATTTCTAAGGTGGCTGATTTCACAAATAGGGACTCTGGGCAGTTTACACGAAAGGAAATGAATCAACAATTAAAAGCAAACAAAATAGTAAACAGCAAATACAATAACATAAACTAAACACACTAAAAATCCAGAACTCGGCAAGACGAAGACTAAGGGATGGCAAAAACCAAACAAAAAGCAACAACAAGAAGACAGGGGAGAACAAACATTGCATAACATTGCATCACCGATCACCAAAAGTTTCCCTAAAAAGCCAGGTCTTTAAAGCTTTTTTAAAAAGCTATCAGGGACTCTATTTGGCGCATTTCACTTGGCAATTTGTTCCACATCGCAGGACCAACCAGCAAGAAGGCCCAGTTATGGGTGATAACCTTACAGGCCTCGTGGGAGGTGGCCACAGGGAGCAAAAGTGCCAAGGATTCTGTGGTGGAATGGGCCAACACTGACCTTTGGGAGATCCACTCTGCCAGATACTCACAGGGCCCAAGCCATGGAACACATTATGTGTTCCTTTTCTGCACAGAAAATCCACTGCCTGAGGTGTCTGCTTCATTCTGCCTGATGGTTGGGCCGGAGCAATTAGAGAAAAGCCTCATATGAACATCTAAGCATGATTGGCACAATCTAGATCAGTAGATCAGGATGCTGAAGGACAATGAATATCCATGAATACTCGAGTTAGGTGGAAATGGCAGTATATCCCAATCCAGCTCATGGAAGGCAGTACATGATCCAGCAGCTTGGGCTTTGAAGAACAGGCTGTTCTTTGTGTATATGTGAATGTGTATATGTGTGTGTGTGGATGTAAAGGGGGGGGGGGAACCAGGGTTGAAAGTAGAGCATAATAGCCCTAGTCATCAGGCTCAGATTATGTGGAAGGAGATACTGTCACATCAGCCTCGCATTGATGATTATCTCATGGAAGTAATCAGGAGGCTTTATTTACTCACAGGCAGTATGTGTTTTTCAGCTGGCTGGTTTGCAGAACCCCAGCTGCTTGTTTATTTACAATGAAAACAATGTGTCATTCAGTGGACTGCTGTCTCTATCATTAGGCAGGTTGAAGTCGCTGCCTCTGGCAATGGACACTAGAATGTGAAAAAGGAGGGAGCAAGTATGGATGAGTGTCATAAAGTCTGAATTGCATCCTGCAAGATAGACAGTTGTCTCTTACTGCGGAGGATGCTGACCATTGCCAATATGGAGGTAATATTCAACTGCTTCTAGAAGTGAAAGGAGAGGGGTCATTTTGGTCTTCAGCACAGGCATCAAAATATCTTGGGCTAGCCTTGTGTCCCACAATTAGTCCATAACCACCAGTGCACTCACAAGACCTCCATATTTTCATTGGTCAGCAATCAGGTTTTCTCATGTAGAAAGTAGTAACAAGTCATGGAGGAACACTATCTTGTTCTTCCTCTCAGGCAGTAAAATTTAACCAACCCCATGGCACACTGCCTGCATATGATCTTGCCTAAACATTCTCAATCTTTTCTCCTGGACCACTCCACTCATGGAAGTCCACTAGAACTAGAATGACAGAACAAGAAAGGCTATTTGAAGTGTTATCTTGACCAGGTCCATCTCATTCTACAACACCACGGCAGTTAGTTTCAACCTGTTCTGTTGTAGCACTTTTTACAGATCTTAGGTGGGATGTTACCTGTTTTGGTAGTAGTACCTAGAAAAATTTTGAAAGCACTAAGTTAAGAAATGCATTTATAGTTCATCTAATACAGTAAATTTAGTCTGACAAAGTTTGGTTGGTGTTGCAGTGCATTCCATCTGTTCAAACATTGTCAGAAGGTAAAAGCCGGCATTTTAAATGGTAATTAAAAGATATAAGCATTATTAAACTGTAAGCCATGCTTGCTGAAGCAAGCAGAGCCATTGTTAGGGAATTTTCTTTAAACAAATAAAGGGTTTTGTGTGCCTGAATAGCTTTCAGTCACATACATCATGTTATCCCACTAATATACCTTTTTTGTAATGCTCTCATACTAGCCAAAATCAGCAATGAATTTATGCATTTTGCTTTTTGTGGCTTTTGTCTAAAAAAACAATTCTCCACCCTTCTGAGTTAGCTTAGACATTTTAAACTGCTGCCTTCACTTATCTCTCATCAACCTTTTATTGTATACTTGTCCTAATCTTTGGATGGGGGTGTGTTCTGCATTTCAAAGAGATGGATGTTGAATCAAAAAGCAGAGCCCCATAATTCAATTCACTGTTGGCATTAAGTTTAAAACTTGTTCCTGTAGTGGTCTGCTTTCATGTATGATGCAATTATCTTTCATTTTTCTTTTTGGGTAGCTGGGTTGCAGTTTCCCCTGATGATTAACAAATGGTCAATAGATCTCATATTGTTGCAGAACTTGGGTCATGTCTGCACAGAGGGCTCCTGAGTAACCTCTGTTTGAAGACTGGCCAAGGCTAGTCCAACCCATTTTGTTGGTTAAGGCACACCAGGAAATAGTGCCTCCTCATTGAGGCCCACCATAATACTCTGAGTATAGCTTTCCAGGAATAGTTTATTTTCGATTAGATGACAGAAGAAATATATCCACCCTGTAATGTTTCTTGCCTTCTGGTCCCATAGACCCAACTTTGTAGGTCACTGCACCCACAAACAAGTATAGATAAACATTTCCCGTAAGATATTGCATGGGTATATATGGGGTCATTATTTACATCTCTTTGCCCTGCCTCTTGCAGCAGTTACTTAGAAGTTCAATCCATTCCACATTGTAGGCTCAGGAGGAACAGTTAGGGTGTTTATACTGCCTTTCTACTCACTGCCAACATCTGCTGCCTCACTTTACCTGACGACAGCACAAATTCTGTGATTGACTTTTCCCCTTCTATGCATGTTGTTTTCCACATTTTTAGGGTACATGTCCCACAGGCCTATATTATATATATTGCTTCTGTGAAAAGAATGCAGAATAAGAACTGTATTAAGACATAGACCTTGTAAAAATTACTATTTTGGATTTAAACATCCCGCACTCAGCTCTGCACATTCTGTACCCTGTATTGTTGCAGGAAACTGGGTGCACAGGAAAAACAAAAATAGCATTTGTTAGAGATGGGCATGAATCAGATAAATGGCAAGTAGTTGTGATTTGTAATTTATTAAAGCTGACAAGATTGCCGGAAGAAATATCAACAACCTCAGATATGCAGATGATACTACTCTGATAGCATAAAGTGAGGAGGAATTAAAGAACCTCTTAATGAGGGTGAAAGAGGAGAGTGAAAAAAATGGGCTGAAGCTCAGCATCAAAGAACTAAGATCATGGCCACCGGTCCCATCACCTCCTGGCAAATAGAAGGGGAAGAAATGGAGGCAATGACAGAGTTTATTTTCTTGGGCTCCTTGATCACTGCAGATGGCGACTGCAGCAATGAAATAAAAAGACGCCTGCTTCTTGGGAGGAAAGCAATGGCAAACCTAGATAGCATCCTAAAGAGCAGAGACATCACTTTGCCAACTAAAGTCAGGATAGTCAAAGCTATGGTAGTGATGTATGGAAGTGAAAGCTGGACTATAAAGAAGGCTGATCGCCGCAGAATTGATGCTTTTGAGCTGTGGTGCTGGAGGAGAGTCTTGAGAGTCCCCTGGACTGCAAGGAGATCAAACCTATCCATCCTGAAAGAAATCAACCCCGAATGCTCACTGGAAGGACAGATTTTGAAGCTGAGGCTCCAGTACTTTGGCCACCCCATGAGGAGAGAGGACTCCTTGGAAAAGTCCCTGATGTTGGGAAAGACTGAAGGCAAAAGGAAAAGAGGACGGCAGAGAATGAGATGGTTGGACGGTGTCATCAATGCAACCAATATGCATTTGACAAAACTCCGGGAGGCAGTGGAAGATAGGAAGGCTTGGTGAGCTCTGGTCCATGGGGTCATGAAGAGTCGGACATGACTGAACAACTGAACAACAACAACAAAGCTGACAAACCACAGTTCATGAATTTATACATATTTTTCTCCCCCAACAAACTGATGAATTGATTTGTTGGCTTGCTCAGATTAAAAAACCCTACACAATGCCCCACATCCCCAGGCACCTAGAGAGACCAACATTGGAGAGAAGCATCTCTTGATGTTCCTTTACAATCCCTAAAATTTGGTAAAGTTTGGGTTTCAGACATTTGAGTTATGTACCCCAAAAGAGGGTTCCCTAGGAAAATTTCAGAGAAGTGTCCCTTAAATCGCCTATACAATTTCTCAAAGTTCAGTGAAGTTTGTTTTTTTGGATGTCTGAGCTATACACCCACAAAGTGGGTTCCCCATCCCCAGGAATGTGACAGTATTCATCAGGGGCCATTGTTTTTGATAAAGACGAGTCAATAAATTAGTGATTTTGAATGAATTCTGCTATTTGTTTTTGAATTTTTGTCTATCTCTAGTATTTATGCTTATAGCATATAAGAGCAGATTTCCCTCAGAGGTTATTCTTGCTGAACCATTGTCTAAAACCTAGACTTGATGAAAGTAGAGGATTTGTACATGACTATGTATCACTGTGTGGAGTATGGGCTGAAGTCATTTGCCACAATTCTACCCCTTTCATGTGTTTTTTGCAATTGCCTGAACTAGGCTTTGTGTTTGTATAAGGACTTGCAGCTTAGACCATATCAGAGGAAAGGCTGTGGTGGGCTGTGTCTGAAGATGTAAGGTTTACCTCAGGAAAGCACCCAAACGGCCTGCTTATCTCTGAAGATTTCTGTAAATGAGTTGCTCCAACAGGGTGGATTTAAGAGGGTGACAAAGCATTGTACTAGCTCCATAAAGCATATTGTTTCAATTTTACTCACATAGTCATCTGGGGGAAAGCCGACAGGAGCTGAGTGGCATCCGGTTCGGAACACCTCGTCCTCGGGGAATGAGGTTGGAGAGGGTAGAGAATCACATAGAGAAGACATAGCAGGTATTAGCACTGGGAGAATAACGGAATGTGACAGTTTGTCTACTGAAAATAAAAGCTGTCGGGGAAAAAGAACAAGGCAGCAGCTGTTGTTGCGGGACCCACTGTACAGGTGCTTCTACGCCAATGCTCGAAGTCTCCGAGCAAAGATGGGAGAACTTGAACATTTGGCAGCTAGGGATAACATTGATATAATAGCCATAATAGAAACCTGGTGGAATGAGGAGAACCAGTGGGATACAGCAATCCCAGGCTATAAACTCTATAGAAGGGATAGAGAGGGGCGGGTTGGAGGAGGAGTGGCCATCTATATCAAAGAAGGGGTAAAATCCAGCAGAATGGAGATGGACATAGGGTCTGACTCCACCATAGAATCACTGTGGGTTAAACTACCAGGTCCAAGGAGTGATGTGATAGTTGGAGTATTCTATCGTCCACCAGATCAAAAACTTGAGGGGGACCTTGAAATGAGGAGAGAAATCATGGAGGTGGCTAAGAGGGATAGGATAGTAATCATGGGGGACTTCAATTATCTCCACATTGACTGGGCCAATGCGAGCTCCGGGCAAGAAAGAGAAACTGGGTTTCTCGACTTGCTGAATGACTGTGCCTTAGAGCAACTTGTCATGAAGCCCACCCGAGAACAGGCAACTCTGGATCTAATACTGTGCGATACTCAGGACCTGGTCAGAGATGTGAATGTCACTGAGCCTCTGGGGAACAGTGACCATGCTGCAATTTCCTTTGCCATGCATGTCGGAGGAAGAGTGTCAACCAAATCAGACATAAAAACCCTTGATTTTCGAAGGGCAAACTTCCCTCAGATGAGGAAACTAGTTAGAGAGAAATTGAAGGGGAAGGTTAGAAGAATCCAATCTCTTTAGAGTGCATGGAGCCTCTTTAAAACAACAATAATAGAGGCCCAGCACAAGTGCATACCACAAAGAAAGAAGAGCTCATTTAAGTCCAAGAGGACACCAGCATGGTTAACGAGTGGAGTTAGAGAGGCTCTAAAGCACAAGGAGAGGTCTTTCTGTAAATGGAAATCCTCCCCAAATGAGGAAAATAAAAAGGAACACAAACTCTGGCAAAAGAAATGTAAGAAGATGATAAGGGAGGCAAAGAAAGATTTTGAGGAACGCATGGCTAGCAATATAAAGGGTAATAATAAAAGCTTCTTTAAATATGTTAGAAGTAGAAAACCTGCCAGAGAACCAGTTGGCCCTCTGGATGGTGAGGGAGGAAAAGGGGAGGTTAAGGAGGACTTGGACATTGCAGAGAAATTGAATGAGGTCTTTGCGTCTGTCTTCACGACAGAGGACCTTGAGCGGATTCCGCTGCCTGAGCTGCCCCTCTTGACTAAAGAATTAAATCAAATACAGGTTAAAAGAGAGGAGGTTTTAGGACTAATTGATAAATTGAGGATTAACAAGTCACCGGGCCCAAGGGTTATTAGGGAACTGAGAAATGAAATTGCAGATCTCTTAACGGTTATATGCAACTTGTCTCTTAAAACGGCCACAGTGCCGAAGGACTGGAGGATAGCAGATGTCACACCAATTTTTAAAAAAGGAAGGAGGGGGGGACCAGGGAAACTACAGGCCAGTTAGCCTTACATCTGTCCCAGGGAAGATGGTGGAAAGCCTCATCCAAGAGAAAATCTTAAAACACATAAAAGAACAAACCTTGCTGAGAGAAAATCAGCATGGCTTCTGTAAGGGTAAATCTTGTCTGACAAACCTTTTAGAATTTTTTGAAAAGGTCAACAGGCACATGGATTTGGGTGAACTGGTGGATATAGTCTATCTGGATTTTCAAAAGGCTTTTGACACAGTCCCTCACCAAAGGCTGCTGAGAAAATTGCACAGTCAGGGGATAAGCGGGCAGGTCCTCTTATGGATTGAGAACTGGTTGAGATCCCGGAAACAAAGAGTAGGTGTCAATGGGAAATTTTCACAATGGAGAGAGGTGAAAAGCGGTGTGCCCCAGGGCTCTGTCCTGGGACCGGTGCTTTTCAATCTGTTCATAAATGACCTGGAGACAGGGATAAACAGTGAGGTGGCCAAGTTTGCCGATGACACAAAACTTTTCCGTGTGGTAAAAACCAGAGAAGATGGTGAAGAGCTCCAGAAGGATCTCTCCAAACTGGGGGAATGGGCTGAGAAATGGCAAATGTGTTTTAATGTAACCAAATGTAAAGTAATGCATATTGGGGCAAAAAATCCAAACTTCATCTATCAACTCATGGGCTCTGAGTTATCCGTGACAGATCAGGAAAGAGATCTTGGTGTGTTGGTGGACAGCTCCATGAAGGTGTCTCCCCAATGTGTGGCAGCGGTGAAGAAGGCCAATTCCATGCTAGGGATTATCAAAAAGGGGATTGAAAATAAAACAGCGAACATTATAATGCCATTATACAAAACAATAGTAAGGCCCCACCTGGAGTATTGTGTACAATTCTGGTCACCGCATCTCAAGAAAGACATAGTGGAACTGGAAAAGGTGCAGAAGAGAGCGACTAAAATGATTACTGGCCTGGGGCACCTCCCTTATGAAGAAAGGCTAAAACATTTGGGCGTCTTTAGTCTGGAAAAAAGGCGCTTGAGGGGGGATATGATTGAGACATACAAAATAATGCAGGGTATGAGTAAAGTGGATAGAGGGAAGCTCTTCTCTCTCTCCCAAAATACCAGAACTAGGGGACATACACTCAAATTGAGGGCTGGGAGAGTAAGAACTGAAAAAAGAAAATATTTTTTCACCCAGCGCGTTGTAAGTCTATGGAACTCACTGCCACAGGATGTGGTGATGGCATCTGGCCTGGATGCCTTCAAAAGGGGATTGGACAGATTCCTGGAGGAAAAGTCCATCACAGGTTACAAACCATGATGGAGATGTGTAATCTCCAGGCTTTAAACCAGGGTACTTCAAGGGCCAGATGCAGGGGAGTGGTATCAGGAGACAGATATCTAGTCTCATGCGCTCCCAAATGCATCTGGTGGAGCCGCTGTGAGATACAGGAAGCTGGACTAGATGGGCCTTTGGCCTGATCCAGCATGGCTCTTCTTATGTTCTTATGTTCTTATGTTCATCCAAGCCCCAAATATATGAAATAGTGCTCAAGATAGCATTAGTATCTGTGCACTTCAGGTAAGATGCACACATTTACAGAGAAACTATTTCTTGATTCTGATATCAAATTAGATTGTCCAAGAATTTCAATCATCAAAACTATTTTCCTCTGAGGAATTGGAATTGTTATGATCAGGAAACAAACCACCCAGAATACTTTTGAACAGTGAGGGAATATTACATTAGAAATTGAAGGAAAATGCATGGCTACGGTATACAAGTACTGGATTCTTCATGTGACGACAGAAGATTAGTAACCAGCCACTATATAAAAATATAAAATGTTCTATATATAATAGAAAACCAACAAAAATGTTATTCATGTTTTTTTTTTACTGGAGCACCAGCTACATTCCATTAAAAAAACAGAATCTATGCAACACAAAAAGCTAGTCACCAAAGCACAACATAAGAGGTGAGTCTTATCCTGCCTCTTACATTTGATAATGATATTACTCTAAAGGGAATTGCATAGCGATGGCACCCCATCTCCAAAAAATGTGCACATATATGTATGTATATATTTGTACACACATGCACACACACACACACACACACACACACACACACACACACACACACAC
>JAHTLZ010000021.1:3116254-3191805 GCA_023846285.1 Phrynocephalus versicolor
ACACACACACACACACACACACACACACACACACACACACACACACAGAGGGGGGATTATATATACAGTATAATGTTTGTTTCTGCAAAATGTCTCCTTAGGAATCAGTCCAGAAGCCAGAAAAGCACACTCCTCACAAGTTGCACCCTGCCATTGTTGGATATGAGGTTCTAGAAAAAAATCATCCTAGGAAATCAGTTATAAGGTGTTTTTGTGTGGAATAAATATAAAATTCAGCTGTGAATAAACTGCAAAAAGCACTGGCTTTTTATTTTTGTAAATGTTGAATGAATTATTTACTTCCATGGAATAAAAGATAGACCAATGTTTCACACCTTCCAAGTCTCAGTAATAGTTTAGGACCAAGACTGGGCTTGCAGGTATTTTGAACGTCTCAGGTGATTATTTCCATCATCCCTATCAGCCATGGCAGTTGGGGATGATGGGACTTGTAGAGCAACACATCTGGAGGGAGCCAGGTTGCTCTAAACAGTCAAGGGTCCTTCTCATTTTGGAAAATACAAATATTATTTGTATAGTATATTATTTGTATAGCAATATAGTATATGCGTTCCAACGTACTGAGGAGTGTGCAGACTTCTATATTGGAGAAACTAAACAGCCATTAAACAGAAGGATGGCCCAACATAAAAGGGGGAACAGCTCAGGACCAGAATCAGCAAAACACATCCACTTGAAGGACAAAGGGCACTCATTCAAAGATGAGGATGTACACATATTAGACAAAGAAGATAGGTGGTTTAAGAGAGGTGACAGGAAAGCCATTCATGTGAGTATTGAAACCCCTTCTCTGAACAGAGGTGAGGGGCTCAGACACAGTCTATCTGCTACTTATCAGGCGGTGCTTTCAACAATACCCAGACAAATCAAAAAGCCTTCACCACCAAGGCCATAGCTAACGACCCACATTTTATGGGTTTCAGCACCTTAGGCCGTTGTTCACCTTAAGGCTATTAACTGTTGTCTCCCTAACAAGCCTGTTCAGGCCATTGTTCATCTTTTGAGTCTATTTCAGACCAGGGTGACAAGAGGTCAAAATGGACTATAAGATGGAGGATTTGCACTAGCTTTATTCAGACTGATGAAGCTGTTTGGATGGACAGTGAAAAGTTTCTGTCTCCCAAGAAAAAAAAGTCCAGTTGCCATGACTCAACTTCCAGATGTTCATATGTTATGCTAGTCAATTAATGAATATGGATTTGACTATTTGCAGATGACCAGATGGAAAAGAAGGCATCCAACATGGGGAGGAATGTGGGTGGCTGAGAAATAAGAAAGGCAAACTGTCAATTTACTTCCTTAGTCTAAGGGTCATACTAAATGTTAATGAAAATGTGTATTATCTGTGGTTAGCCAGTTTTAACTGCCACAATATGATTTTCATAGAGAGAAGTGCATGTTTACCAAAACTACATGCTTCAAGAAGAATTGGGAGGAATTTGCAACAATTCCTGTCACTGCACATGATCTTTAAACTCTACTGTGGTTTAAAGATGGTGCTCACTTTCTAACCACAGTAGGGCTTGTGCCCAGCTTTCAAACACCCTCTAAATTTCCCTCATATGGAATCCATTCTTTTAGAAAGATGAATATGAGGGATAGGTGAAATGAGGAGCAAATGTGGAAGGCACAGTTATAGATATGCAGGTGAAGAAAGGGAGGAGGAAGCAAAACATGAGGTTAAGGGGGGGGGGAAGGAAGCAGGCAGGCAGATGAGGCAGCCTATTATTTCTTCACCTTTAAACAGTGGTACTAGCACTCCGACTAGCTTTAAAAGCTGGCATTTTGGTCCAAGGCTTTATTCCCAAATGCAATGTGTACCAATGCACATTAAACAGGACATGTGTTGCAAGCTGGTTTGCTCAACTATCCTGCAGCAAATATCTTTTGCTAGGGATTATTGCAAATGTGTCATTCCATCCAATGGCCCATCACCAAATGGCTTTATGGAATGTAAGATGCAGAGGGGAAGGAAAAGCACTTGCTATCATGTGTTAGCATCTGCTTGTGGAATCTCTTCTTCCTGACAATGTGGTAACATCAATATGTAGAATTTTCTTAACAATGATGATTTTTAAATTACCTTTATCTAATTTTTTCCCTTGGGACTGGTCTTACTATTTGGCCAATCAAGTGAGTGTCCCAGGCAACTGATTTTGAGTATCATGAGATACCAGCAAATTGTTAATTATTATATTAATGTTGAATTTTTATTGCCAGGGTGGGTAGATTTCCTTTTCTTCTCCAGTACTCAGGACTTGTCTTACCTTGAGCATTAGTTTTGTATTACTGCCGGTTATGTTACCATTTCAAGCAGCAAAATACCTGCCAGATATGATGCCCTATGTAAATAGACATTCAGAGGTATGGATTCATCAGAGGTATCTCTATCTTTTGTATTACCCCATATTCTGGTAACTGCTAACTGTTGTTATATTTACTGTACAGTAGGACCCCCGTATCCACTGATTCATTAGCTACTGATTCAGTTATCCACGGCTGGCAGAGGAAAAAAGTAAATAAATAATTCAGCAGCTGCAAAGCAAGCTACTGTCATGAAGAGCAGCTGTAAAGCAACATATAGTCATAAAACAGAAACCATAAAGCAAGGTACTGTCACAAACAGCAGCTGTAAAGCAAGCTACTGTTGCAAAACAGCAGCCATAAAGCAAGCTACTGTCACAAAACTGCAGTTTTTTTTGGGGGGGGATTTTGGTGTTCTCTCTTATCCACAGTTTTCTTTATCCACGGGAAGGCCTGGAGCCAATCCCAAGCAGATACTGGGGTCCTACTGTATTGTGTATAGGCAGGGCCAGCACGTCCATTAAGGCGAATTAGGCAGTTGCCTAGGGTGACAAAATGGACAGAGGGTGCTGACCAGCCTGCTGCCCACCCGCTGCTCCCCTGCCGCTGGCCACCGCCGCCCATCTCCCGCTGCCCATCGCCGTCTGCCCGTCGCCCCCCACGCCCATCGCCGCCCACCCCCGTGCCTGTCGCAGCCCCCTGCCGCCCCGCCTCCTGCCGCCGCCCTGCCCCCACCACCCGCCCCCCACCGCCGCCGCCCACCCACCCCACCCACCACCCCTTGCCTAGGGTGCAAAAAAACCCTAGCGCCGGCCCTGTGTATAGGAAAATATCAGGGCTTGGAAGTTATTTTTAAAAGCAATTATTTGCATTTCTAAGATGCCCATTACTCTTATAGCTTCTGTTGCCATAAAACTGAAACCAACTTACAGCAACTTTAATAAAGATTTCTGGGTAGGTGAGATGCTGGTTTTACCAGTCCTGCATCCCTAGTGGGTTTCCATGGCTGAGCAGGGATTCAAACCCAGGTCTTACAAGCCATAATCCATCGTTGTGTCCACCACACCACACTGGATATCCCACTATAGTTATAATTCTGCAAAGTAAAGCTTTCTTTTATGTCATTAAAATATTTATTTCAGTCATGTTTTACAATCAGAACTCTACAGATCTCTGGTATAAAACACGTTGCAGTAGCAAAGTCACACTTATAACAGTGAACATACAGTGGACCGTCATATAACAAACGGCTTATATAACATAAAATCTGTACAACATAAAAAATTCTGGAGATAGGGGAAATTTGCTTAAGAGAATTGCCTATGGGGAGAATCTGTACAACATAAAAATGGTCGCAATTAGGGATTACTCCATTTTCAATGCATTCCTATGGGAAATCTGTATAAAGGAAAATTTGCTTAACATAATTTTATTTGGAATGAATTAATTCCTTTATACAAGGTGCCACTGTAATTAAAAATCTGTTAGTATTAGGGATGGAAAGGCCTGGGAAAGAAACAGAAAAAAATGAAACAAGCAAGCAAGCAAATAAACACAAAACACAAAACAGTTTTCCCCTCATCCTCCCCCCCCCCAGGCCATTTCAATTTTGGGTGTCCCAATCCTGTTGATTCTAATGGGTTTTGTGTGCAATGAACTGTTTGCAGGATTCCAGCCAGTGGAAGTTCAAATATTGAATATTGGGGCACCGGCAGACACATTCACTTATCCCTCGTAGCAGGGTGGCAAGAACATGATATTTTTAAAATTCTCATTATTTGACTGTTGATTTTGTAGCCAGAGATGTATATTTGTAATGGGGGATGGCTGGGTGGGAATTGTTATGTCAAAATGTAACATAAGCAATAAAGATGGAAGGATTATTGACACAATCCCTACAAAACTTGATGTGGTGTTTCTTTGTTTTCTGTTTCCCTAGTGAAATATCCTATCTTGCCCTTTTTCCAGTGAGGAAGAGTAAGAAAGGAAGGGACACAGAGAAAAATAAAAACATAAAACCCCAGTAAAACTAGATTGGAAGATTAGATTCTCAGAGATCTGGCAGTTCAGTAGCTCTTAAGGTAAAGGAGGGGGAACTTTTAAATTCAGACCAAGAACATTTTATTCAGAAAGGTGATTTCTTTTGTCTGCTATGCTTAGGAAGTCTTGCTGTCTGGAATTTTCACAGGATTCTCAGAAACTTTCACTTTGCTTTTAAGAAAATGTCACTTACAAGTGGCTCTTCTTTTCTGCTAGATTCAAACAAGACTCTCCATTTTCTATGAAGATTAATTTAGATTTTCTGTCGGGGATGTACACATCCCTTGGTCACATGATGCTTGTCCTATTGAAAACTAGATAAAATCTGCAAAGAGGCAGCTGTGTTCCAACCTCTTTGAACAGTGTCCCTTATATTCAAGGAGAATGGCTAATCTGTCCTGCAAACACTAGAGTTGTAATCAGCAGAAAAGGAGGCTGTGGTGGGAATGAATATATCAAATTCCCTCAGGCGGAGTCCTCAAGAGATGGGCTTTGCTCTAGACTGCTCCCTGTTTATATTTGAACCATACGGCCACTTTCTTATTGCACATTGCTTTACTGAATTTCGTTAAGACTTGAATTTCCTACAGAAACATGTGAGGATATAATGCAGGAATCACATGTTCCTTTACTGGGCTGTTGCTGGTGGGTTTGTCATACATATATAAAATGGCCATTTCTAGTAATGAAATGGGTTGCTAGGAGGTGTCAGGTATTGGCAAATATGCTGTAAGAGCAGTAAGTATCTTTCTGTGGTGGTGGGAAGGGCATGGGAATACATTTAAAATGTGAGATTTGTATGCATTCTGCCACCTCAAAGAATAGGCACATCTTATGTCATGTCTGTGTATCTTGTGATGTAACAGAAGTATCAAAGTATCTTGTGATGTAACAGAAACAGATTCAATTTACCTGGTCATTATTGGTTGGCGGTGAATCCTTCAAAGCATTTTGTGTGTGGACATGGCGTGGTAATGATCCTGTTATGGCCACTGTCATACAGGCAGTTTGAACATGAGAAATTCTGGGGTGAATATAATCCTGCTCAAATCATGAGCCACACTTTACAGCCTTGCTCAACTACTATGTTCAAAATCCTATTGCGTATGTGATTGTGTAAAGGCAATCACACAAGTGGTTCCGTTTAAGTCTTCCATTGTGCTCCTAGTCATCTCTCGATGACACAACAGATCACTTATCTGGTCACATGACAAACAGACAGAAAGGGAAGACCCTCTTGTGTTCCTGAGTGATCACAAAAATTAGTCCTGGCCCATTATTATTACTGTAGTCCTGGCCCAGGGCTTATAATAAAGCTTTGTTCTGGTGAGGGAAGACTTGAGAGAAGCAGTAAGAAATGATGACATCAGAGTCCAAGCACCTGACGCTCCCTGTGCCTGTGATCCTTTCAGCATTATTTGAAAATGTACAGAAATCTCTGTGCAGCCACTTTAACATTGACTTCAAGCACTCTCAAATGGAGCAGCACTTGGGTCTTCTGGCACCTTCACGTGCGTAGAAAATATCCCTACTGAAAAGGGTATCTTACTCTTCTGCTGATTGTTGGTATTTGGAAGCAAAGCTCACTGGATCAGTCTCCTATACAAAAGTATGCATATGAAATATTGCTGGGCTTCCAAACTTGAAAATCTACTTTTTTTGAAGTTGAATTTCTTGAATTTTCCAAAGGATTCCTGGCTATGCTGGTTGGAAGATTCTGGGAGTCATAATCTAAAACACTACCATCTTCATGTTCCACTGTATGCACAGTACATTACCCAGTGAGGCACAGTGGATATACTGATGGACTAGGACTCAGGAAAGCTGGGTTCAGATTCTCACTCAGCCATGGATACTCACTGGAGGAGTGGAAATGGTAGAGCCACTTCTTAAATATCTCACTTATTTTTTCATGTGCTATGAAGTCAATTCTGATTTGGAAGTGGATTACCATTCCCTTCTTCTGAGGGCCCTTTTAGTGCCACTATAAGTCAGTTGCATCCTGGTGGCACACAACACAGTGTGTGCACAGCATCTGTGGTAAGCTGAGCAAGGACAAGTAATTGTTGTTTTGTGGAAGTTGTTCGTTTCTACCTATGATCCCATTCACGAAACCCTGACCACTTTGTAAGAATACAGAATGAAGACACGTACTGTACATGTTGTGAAGAAAGCCGAAACTTAAATATAGAAGAGTGATATTGGCTTTGAATTATTATTTGTGTGTCTTTTTTTAGGAAATTGAAACAGGTAATGCTCTCTGCAGAAAAGTAGAAGGATTTCCATTTATTTCTTGTCCATCAAGTGAAGGCAAACTGTACACTTGATATTCTGGGTTTATGAACCAGCTATGGCTAAGGACAACACATCAAGCTAGGAGTCAGTTCCCTGGTAGGTTGGAGAATGAGAACAGTACATATTGACTTTCCTCCCCTTGTATGAAGGCAGGAAATCCAGGGCAAAAATAAAGAACAAAAAACACGTCTCCTCAAAATATTCCTGGGAGGAAAGGATGTTTTGTCAGTATTTTATGTGCAGAAATTCTCGTCCCAATCCAGCAGTATGTTCACTTATGCAAACCTCATTCAGATGAGAGAGAGAACTGCTCAAGAGTGTCCACAAATAACATCCTGGTAAAGAAACTCTTTAGATATGTTAGGGCTCCAGTTCTACCAACCTTTAAGCAAATACTCAACCAAAATGATATACAAGTGGTTCCTTGTATAAAGGAATTAATTCGTTCCAAATGAAATTATGTTAAGCAAATTTTCCTTTATACAAATTTCCGATAGAAATGCATTGAAAATGGAGTAATCCCTAATTGCGACCATTTTTATGTTGTACGGATTCGCCCCATAGGCGATTCTGTTAAGCATATTTCCCATATCTCCGGAATTATTTTATGTTGTATAGATTTTATGTTATACAAACTGTTTGTTATACAAGGATCTACTGTAATACATTTCATAGCCATTTCATCCCCTACAATTTACAGTATTTGTTTTAGGATTAGGTATAAGGAACTCTTTTTGCGTAGCATTTTAGGAGACATGGAATTCTGAAGTCTCCCAATGACTCACTTCAGTCACAAATTCATCATTCACTATGGGGGTTTGAAACAAACGTTATGTTTGAGAGTTGAGAGTAAAGCTTTCAGTGGCCCTCAAAGACTTGCCTGAAACAATATAACATTCAAATATGAAAGAAGGTGAATTAGTGGTCCAAAATACTTGTATTGCTTTAGGGTGGGGGATTCTAAAAGGTTCAAATTCCAGCTGAAATGAATTAGTACTTTATTCTTTTAAATAAAGACTCAAATAAAATTTGCTGATGGAAGCCAAGTTCCCATCTGCTCTACCTGGACATTATGGATCTCCTGAGACGTTCTATAAAATACTATGGAGTCTCTAATTAAAACAAGCCCCTCCCCAAAGCTGGGCTACGTTCCAACTGTTCGCCTAATTGTTGCTGTCCACTATGGAGGAAGTTGTACTGTGTATTATGAAGTTAAAACATGCCTGTAATGCAAAATTACACCTTCAGGCATAAGCCAAAATTGAAGTTTATTTCTATGTCTCTTGCTGACCTTTTGCTCCCTGCCTTGCTGCAGTGACCTCTGGTGCCAAAAATCTGCACCAGAGAACTTCTAGCGTCCAGAACTTAGTTTTAGGGACCTTTAGGTCCACAGTAGAGAATATCACCGGTTCTCTTAGAAGTGGCAGCAACCTGTAGAAATTTCAGTCATGCCAAAATCTTGCAAATCATGAGCCTATTGATACGAAATGTTTATATGAGCTACACATTAATTCATTAATATAACTTTGGAGTGAAATTTGGTGAGGGGTTGGTGCGATTTTTGCTCACAATAGCTGGGGAATTCTGAAAGCTTTACCCCCCTCTAAAAAAGTAACCTCAGTTTTCAGGTTGCCAGTTTTCAGGTTGCCAATTCAAGACAGAATTAGCTTTATGGATTAAATAATTGTTCTGTCCTCAGTGTTATTCATAGTTTCTGTTCTGGAAGTACTTGAACAAAATAAAGCTAAGGTTAATTTCATTTAAGGGAAAAGCCTCCTTTATTCAAGATATAAAGCTCTGTACAAATAAAGAACATGATGATACTAAGAAAACCAATCACTTCATATGCTCAGCAAATCTCATCCTGTGAAAAAAAGAAAGAAAGAAAAAGAACCAAACAAACTGGTCAGCCTTATGATTCAATAAGTACTCCTATCTTCAATGCAGGAGTATGAGAAGATTATTATGATGCCTACAATGAAACTGTTAAGTAGGAAGGGACAGTCAGAAAAAAGGAGCAGCTACCTTGATTAAGATCCAGAAATATAAATACAAGGATTTCAAATCTGATGTTTAGATATCAAGTCCTCAAAATCCTCTGCCTGGATATATGCATCATCAGTTTTGCTTTCCCCCCACATTATACTTTTTAAAAATTAATAATCGTAATTTGTTTCTACTGGATTCATTTAAAAATGTGAATTTTGGGAGACTCTTATAAATGGCTTTTTAGTTTTTTAGGACTAACAAATCTGTTTTAGTGGGAGCTTTCTTGTATTACAACCCACTGAGATAAAATGTCATAGGACTCCCTCTGAAGATTCCATATGAATGGATTTTATTATTCCACATAGTAAATAATAAGAATAAGGAATACTGTACTGGTAAAGGACTGGCAATTTTTTTCCTTTTTATGCTGACCTTTTCCAGGATTGTGTATGTATCGGGTACTCAAGAAGTGGTTTAGAATGCCTCAACCCCTACCTCTACCTCTAGTTCCTGCACAATCCTAGAAAATCCTCAGAAGAAGGAACTGCTTAGTCACATCAGCATACTTGCTACTTCAAAGGTTTACCTTAAGTAGGAATCAAATTGTTGCCTTGCAGTTGTTATTATTATACAGTATATAAAATTGAAATTTATACAAGAATTAATCAGGGGGTTATAGTAATGCTGTAAGTAGCTTAGTGATTACTTTTTTTAAACTGGCTTCGAGTCTTCTGGGGGATTAAAAATAATTCTGAAAAAATAGCAGCAACTGCATATTTTAGAAAATAAATGTAATGCTACTAGTACCATGGGCTCGTGACTTTCCCATATAAAATGTGTTACATGCTGTTGAAAGGTGCTAGTGAATGCACGTAGACCTTTCCCCCTTACTTTGGGCAGCAGAATTTAGGACTCATGAAACAGCAGAATATTTTTTATAATTCAATTTGATAATGTTGTTAATACTACTGTGTATTTGTAGCTTTCGCTGCTAGAAATGGGGAGAATGGTTGCAGAATTTTCTTGGAGGATCCAGAAAGCATTCCCATGCATTTTTCGGTGACACAGTGGTAATATTAATGCTAATGCTTTCATAATGAGCAACATGACAAATTATTTTCTCATGTTAGAGTAATGGTCTGCTGCCAAAGTAAAGCAATGAACAATGCAACGGAATCCTTCTTAAATGTTATGTTTAAATCTGTTTAAAGCCAGCAAAATTTGCAGAACTCGAACTACAATGTCTTGAAAGCTGCAATACTTCAACTGTTGTGAAATAACAAACCCATAGCTTGCAACTTGTTAGAGAATAATGTTGGCTATCAACTTGATGAATTCAATATTTTTACATCTTGTTTCTTCCTAATATCCTTATATCCAGCTGCATCAATATCCAGGAAAATCAGGAACAAAATTAAATGAGGAAAACATACATCAGAATATTTGTGGAGCTAGGAGAATTTGTTCAATAATGCTTCTCCGCCCTGCACAATGTAAAAATCCAAACTAAGAAACAAAAAAACGCTCCCAGAATTTATTACAGTTCTCCACAGCTCCCAGCTGCATTTTTCTCTGAGACATCTATGTGAAGGATCATTTATTATGCAGGACTTAGAATAGGTATTCCTCCACGATAATCCTTCCAAATTCCCCCAAGAAAGCCTTAAAACTGAAGAGGGCCTTTAGCACAAATTTAGGTCATTTTTACATATGGACATATTGGCTTTGTTTTAAATTTGTTTTAAATTGGCTCCTAATGTGAATTTTAAAAAAACCCACACTCTGTGTAAAGTATATTTCACTTTCCCCTCTGTTCTTTCTGGCACTATAATAACAGTAATGTGTTGGCCTTCTAGTTTTCTCCTCTTATTGATTTCTGGGGGTATGATGATGGTATTATTTTGTCATCTAGGGAATGAAAAATAATTCCACCCCGGAGTTCTTTTCTGTAATGCTTCCAAAGTCTATCTGTTTATCTACCTATCTACCTCTTTATTTCTGACACTATGCAATTCATAGGAAATGTGTTTAGGATTGAATAAACCATGCCTGTAACACATTTATGCAGTCCAGATCATTCTTTTTCTTTTCTTGCAGATAGGTCCCCCCCCCACCCGGAGCCGATGGAGTACATTAATAATATAATTAACAAATACAGTCACTGACCATTTCCTTTAGCATACTTTATGGGAGAGCTGAGAGTGTGACTCTACTGCATGTGTGTGGGGGGTTCAGATGGCTGAAATGGATACAAATGCAGCTGTTTCCCTACCTTTAGGAAGCTAATTCTTACTTGATCTCCTTGCTTTGAATTCACTACAGCCTCCACATGGTCTCTGGGTCATATGGATAAATTTCAGGTTAAACCTGGCTCAGCGGCTGGTACATTGAAATATGGCCTTTCTATAATCAGCCCTGCCTTGGGACAATGGTTGCTCCATTGGTTGTTCTGTGTAATGGACCAAGGAGAAGGGCATGGAGCACTTTGAAGATGCAGACTGTGTGATGGGGATTTTACAATTCTGCGGCTTTGCTGTATAAAAAATGATGTTAGGTTCAAATGTACAACAGCAAACTAACACTAGTGTATTTTTAGTCAAGGATTATATAAGGAGCAAGGAAATAAACTAATAAATAATCAACTTCATTTTCTTTAATTGCAAAACGTCCAATTGCAAATTCTTTTGTTAATTGTATTATGCTACACAAAAGTTTGCCATTCTGAGATCTTGAAAGTAGTGAGCTATAAATAATGATGTCTGCAACGCATTACATTGTGGGTTAATAAGAGCATAATGATGTTATTCACATACGTTTGCGAGTGTGTGTGATGTACTATCAAGTTGCATCCAACTTATACTGACCCTAACAAGGCTTTCAAGGTAAGTGAGATATTTAAGGAGAGGTTTTACCAGTTTGATTCCCTTTCCAAGTTTCCATAGCTAAGTGGAGATTTGAACTCAACACTCCTGAGTCTAAGTCTGTCACTCTATCAATTACACAACACTGGGCACCATCTGATTTAAGACCATTTTTGGTACTGTCTATTCCAGTCATTCACACACACACACACACACACACACACACAGAGAGAGAGAGAGAGAGAGAGAGAGAGAGAGAGAGAGAGAGAGAGACTTTGAGTTGTCCTGGGAACGTTCTTTGATGATTTCCCTCATTCATCAGTGGGCATGCCTGGATTTAACTAGCAGTCTGTGTTGAACCTAACATTTAAAAGTCCCATTATGCCCTAGAGCAGTGATGGGGAACCTTTTAGAGACTGAGTGCCCAAATTGTGATTCAAAACCCAGTAATTTTTCACAAAGTGCCAGTACAGCAGGGGTGTCTTCCTGATATTTTGAAACACAACTCCCAGAATTCCAAGCCAAGATTGCCAATTACAAAGGACTGTGGAGGTTGTGGTCCAAAGCATCTGGAGGCCTGAAGTTTGGACACCCCTGCAATACAGCAATTTAACCTGAATACAGGTGGCTGTGAAGGGGCAATGTCTGGTGCTCACAGAAAAGGCTCCGAGTGCCGCCTTTGGCACCCATGCCATAGGTTCACCAACACTGCCCTAGAGGATTTTCCGGGCAATTCTGGGGCATTTTAAATGCCAGCTGGACCCAACTACAGCTCCAAGTACTGGAGTAGAATTTTTAGCTAACGGTAAGGGAGTTCTAAGTTAGTGTATGTTTCTAGTTGGAAAGCTCTGGGGCCCAGGCTTCTAAGGATGCTAGCTGGAGATGCAAACCAAGGCAAATAAAAGGAACATAGGCAGAAAGAACACAAAGAAGGCTGGCTGCCAAGCTGGAGGAGCTATGCACTGAAACTAGTGTTTACTTTGTCCTTACGAAATAATTTGTAGCATGGGAAGTTTATCAACAAATTTTGGGACAGGAAGATCTTGTACCAACCATCTTAGAAAAGTAACATCCAATAAATGTTTTAGATGCCTGTACATCTAAAAAATCACTGGCATTTAAATATTTGTCTGAGCTGGAAAAACTTCAAAAAATATGATATTATAACATATACGTGGAAAAATGGCATTCCTTTTTGTGTATGCAATTTTTTAGGTTTGTTTACTTGTATATTATTAATTCCTTCATATGATCATTTCAATTCTTCTTACCTGCCAAAACAATATAATTGGCAAAAGTGAAAGAATAGGCTCATAACACAAACATTTTGACATTTTCTATTGGATCTCTCAGAAATGTAAACATTATAAGTAGATGGAACTATTTCTCAAATTTCATATATACTGGAGAAATAGAACTTTAAATTAAAATGCATAGAACTGCCAGTAAAACCAAATGCTATAAGAAAGTGCTAGGCACAATAAAGAAAAAGCTATCACTAAGGTATCAAAATATATATGGTGATTAATTCTTGTTAACTTTGCTTTTATATGGAGTTTTATTTTTGCTGTGTTTCAGTTAAGAGGCAGCACAATGAAGGAAGTTCTAAAAAGCAGACTTAAAGCTGTGTGTCACTTTTCTGTGATTTAGGATCTAACGTATGTTAAATGATTTGAAATACGTGACTATGTATAAATCATCATATACTGACCCTTTGAGGCATATTATTCTCCTTTCATTAATCTACGCAGGGCTGCAGATGAACATCTATATTGTCCCAGAAGGGACTGCTTATACTGAAAATGTTTACTTGGCAGAATTCTGATTTTTTTTTAAAAAAAACCTTTCTCTGCTGTTTTGTAATACACCTCTTCCACAGACAACAGAAACAGAATATCTCGTATCTATCTATCTATCTATCTATCTATCTATCTATCTATCTATCTATCTATCTATCTATCTATCTATCTATCTATCTATCTATCTATCTATCTATCTGATTAGTCTAATATTGTCTGTAGTTTTGCAATTATTGGAGTTGATGATATCCAGAGCTAGGGTCACTTCACAGTGGGAACAAGATATGCTCTGGAAATTATAGTTCCTGCATCTTTAATATACTCCATTTCCCTTTGTCCTAACCTTCACATTCCCAGGAGCTTAATAGTTCTTAGTCAGCTTGGTGGTTCCGAAATCCTCCTTCTTCCTGATGGCAGACATATGTCTTCCGACGTTTGGTGCCGATGAACATAAGACTCCCTCGTTTATAATCCGCTCTGAAAGGTTGTTGAGGCCATGCTAAACATGGCTTCTCAAATTAAGGCAGAAAGTTATACAAAGCACTGGCATAGCCTCATCTAGATTTCAAAGTCCTGGCTGTGTGAAAGTGAGAATATAACAACGCTTCAGCATGTTGCCAAACATTTGTGGTTCACATTTGGAAAAGATCAAGTTGGGGCTATCTAAATCATTCAATAAAACCAACTACATAAAATTGCTAATAAATTGTAATGGTAAGGGCTTGTGCAGAAAGGCTGAAATTCCAGCTATGCTCTGAATATATAAAAAAAGTCTGATCACATAGCTGCTTTCTTTTCGGT
Organism: Phrynocephalus versicolor; assembly: GCA_023846285.1. Lineage (NCBI taxonomy): Eukaryota > Metazoa > Chordata > Lepidosauria > Squamata > Agamidae > Phrynocephalus > Phrynocephalus versicolor. The sequence continues at coordinate 3,130,365 of JAHTLZ010000021.1, forward strand.
GTGTGTGACTTTACTAGCCACTAGGGGGGAAGTGTCCTGTTTCACTGGAACACCACAAAAGACGTTTGGCACCAGTCTCAAAGGAAAAGTGATTTGCCATGCTTTAATTTTGCTTTATGCTGAGGGGTAACAGTGAATTAATCTCCCAGGTCTCAAGTCACTAAGCACAGAGTCAAATGAAAAGATGTGTTTTGGAGTAAACACTTTCTAAAAATGGCATACAATTCAATAAGTTGTGAAAAGATCTTTGACTAAAAATGGTCCAAAGGACACAAGAAGGCAAAGCCCTTCATAACTGTCAAGGATTTCAAGCAGACAAGCACATGTTGCCTTCCCTTCACTAAAACCAATGACACTTATAATATTGACTTTTAGCAAGCTTGTGCTCTGCATATATATGGACTCCTGCTTTACCTATCTATTTTTTCTACCGTAAAAAACACTATCAGCTCTTTAACTGCAATGCTAATACTGTACAATGAATCTAGAAATTTAACTACTCAGAAATAAATCCAACTGAGTTCAATGGTGTTTATCTGCAGGTAATCAGGATCAAATGTATTACAAAGGAGTTGAGACCTGTAGAGGATACTGGGAATTTCAGAGCAAACATGCTCTGAATGCCTTATGTACACACCAAAATTAGTTCCCAATGTTCTACTACTGTGGCTTCACTAAGAAACAAATTTCATCTGGGACTATGCAAATAAGACTGGGTAGATTTTTTAAATGGCTCAGCTGACTAAAAAAAGGTGGCACATATATTCTCTTCAACAGCTTATGGCCCTGAGATGCACAAGTGCAAGCCAGCATTTACCAGTATTTTCCCTTCTTTCCACTCTGTGAATGAGAAGGTCTTGCACATACCCTGGTAAATTTCTGGGATTGTTTAAAATGTTTCTCTTTGTAAAAGACAATGGAACAACTTGTTTCTGGGCCCACTGTGGTGCAGCTCTAGGTTCAACCCATGGCATCTCCAACTTAATAAAAAGGTTTGGGTAGCACTGAGTCCTTGGAATGATCACTGTCTGAGGAACTGAAGAGATGGTGGATTTCAGAGTAATAGCTGATACAGTGGTCCCCCGCCATTTCGAGGTTCATATACTACGGTCCTGGTACATTGTGGGACCACAGTATATGAAAGGCAAGGCCCTAGGGTAATCTGCATGGGCCTGTTTGAGGCCTCCTGCACTTACCCTAGGCCTGGCACTGCCCCAAACAGGCCTCTGATGGGCTTCTTGGGCCTGTTGGAGGCCCCAGAAGTGATTTCCAGCAAACCGGTAGTGACTTCCAGATCACCGGAAACTACTTCTAGGGGCTCCAACAGGCCTGGGAAGCCTGTTGAGGGCCTGTTCAGGGCAGCACCAGGCCTCAGGCAAGTGTAGGAGACCCCAGATAGCCGCCCCCAGTCCTGACCCGACCCAGCATCTGCATATTGTGGATTTTCCATTATTTGCGGGTCGGGTTGGGTCCCTAAACCCCACGATAGGCGGGGGATTTCTATAATATTGTTAGCTGGGTGGACACACTGACTTAGAGCTCAGTTACATCAAGTGGGTGGGAACTATATTTGAATTTGGTTTAGCATGTTTTAAATTTATTTCTAAAAAGGTGACTACACAATGCACATGGAAACTTGGATTTTTGCTCCTTGGAAGCATTTATTTTCGGGGGTGTGTGTGTCGGAAAGCAAGGCATTTCAGTGGCTGGCTAAGGGAATTGTTTATTTTAACCCACGGGTGAAATTGAGTTAATTTGAGTAATTCTGCAGTGGTGTTGAGATAGAACTAGACTGTGGGGCAACAGCTTAGAGGCCAACCGAGATAGCCACTTTTGTATATATGAGGAGTTTTTGCTTTTCTGTTACCCTCTTTGTTTTTTGTTTTTTCGTGGTTTTATAATATCACAGCTGAGTGAAACACAAAGACCAAATGGGAATGTAGCTGGTACAGCATGGTACAGCCGCTCTGAACCAGTCACAAAAGGATGCAAAAGGTATGCAAGGAAGCATATGGTTGGGGAAAATGTCTCCAACGCTTGTATCTTTCTGGAATGAGATGTACAAATTATTTCAGAGCTATCCCATACATATATCTAAGCCTTCCTGAATTCAATGACACTTCCTATAAGGCAAGTATGTATATGATTTCAGGTGGAATGCACTCATATTTGAGGTATATCTATAAGTCAATGTGTTTAATAGTTTTGTTGTTACATGTGATCTTCACTTGACTCACGACAACCCTAATAGATTTTTTTGATGTGAGATACATTGAAATATATGTATGTGAGATATATAAAAAACTACACAAGAATAGCTCCCAGTGAGTTTTCATGGCCAAGTGGTAATTTGAACCCAGGTTTCTTAAGTCCTAGCCCAACATCCTATCAGGAAAACCACTGTGTCTCTGACAAAGCTATCAAGGCAAGGGGAACTACATTTCAATAATTTCTTTGGTTCAAGAAAAGCATATGGCTCCTTTGGTTCTGGATTTTTCACATGGAAGGGAGATTCTTGCTTTGGAAATCATGTGAAGCCCATCTGCATTTTGTCAGTTGTGCCAATATTGCATTTGGTTTTCTTGCAGTGTGTGTGCAGAAGCAACAAGAAACCTGTGCATAGCATCATCACACATTACAGTCTAATCATAGGTTTCCCACAATTTCCTCTGTAGAACTATGTTGCATCTGGAAAAATCTCCAGTACTAGTATCAAGCAATATTGAGGGCACTTGGGAGGTCTGATCTTTGTGTATATTTTCAAAATAACTCATGTGTGAGACAGCAGGATGAGGTGGCAGGAGAGCAAAACAAGTACCCATTTTCTACAGTCTCCATGGCTTTATTCATAAATACAGGGTTTTCACACTTGTGTGATATGACAGAAACACATATGTATGTCATACTTGACAGATTCACCATAAAAATACAACATATAATTCATGGTCAAGTGAGTCCTCAACCAGAGCTCTGAGCGCAGATGGAGTGATATGTTTTAGCACCAGGCAGTTTGTCCCTAGGACTTACCAGGAGCCCAACCTGTATATGCAACCAGGAGCAGGTTACTCAATCCATCTTCCTGGCAGTGACATGTGGTGTTCCAGGAGTCTGGGCAACTGGCACTGGCCTCCATGGGTGAGTCTGTCTTCCTCTGTCAGCCAATCATAGGACAGCTTGGCTGGGTGGGGAAGGAGGAGCAGACCTGAGAAGGAGGTCAATTTCCTCCCACCTCCATTCTGGTTGTGTTACTTGAAACACTTTCCATCCACATCCCCTTAATGGAGGGGCTAGCAAGTGGGAAAGCCTTTTTATATAGTTCCTTTGCTTAAGGGTGCCACAAATGTGCTACTAATTTGTCATAAGGTATTCTGTGCTAGCATATGGTCTTCTTTCTCACAGCTTCTGGGGTGCGTGGTTTTGGGCATAGGTAGGGATCCACTACAGCAGGCATGCCCAAACTTCGGTCCTCCTGATGTTTTTGGACCACAACTCCCAGAATTCTAAGCTTAGATTGCCAGTGACAAAGGACTGTGGGAGTTGTGATCCAAAACATCTGGAGGGCCGAAGTTTGGGCATGCCTGCACTACAGGGAAGCCGGTCCTATAGACCTGCCCTCTGGTTCTGGGAATCTAGAGGGGTGGTTTCAATGGTGTTTCACGGCTGAGGATGAGGACTATCATTGAAGTGAAATTGGCCTTACTTTTTGTTTTAAATAGTAAGAGATCATTGATAAGGGAACCAGTACCTGGGGTGGAATCAAGGCTGTTGGCAAGCATTTGGGGAAAGTGAGCTACATAATGGTGCACACACAGCTCCTGTCACTGCAACACAGTGCATTTGTCCATGTCCATGAAATATTTAGGATGGGGAGGGGGTAGGACAACAAGCATCTTATGGGCTTTCCCAAGCCCCACAGATCCCTGTCGTAGGGTGCTCTTGCTTGCCGGAGCCTTTCATGCTGAGGCTGGGAAGCCTTCTGTTAGAATGCTTTAGCTCAGGAGTTCCTGCATCAAGAGGGGCTGTCAGATTAGATGGCCTGAAACCTCTGTGATTCTCAGAACTCCACTCACAGTATTTATTGCTTTCGTTATTTTATGGTATGCTGTCCTGGATGTTATAAAATGAAGGGCAGTGGAGCAATCTTTCATAGAAAGCAGAAAAGCCCCTGGGTGCTATACCTTAATTTCTTATTCTTTCTCATAGGCTAGGTTTTGCTTTCTGCCTCACAGCTTTTATGATCAATATTCCACCCAGAACAGGATAAATACACAAAATAAATGCATTTTAACAGCACCTAGTAGGCAGTAAAACAAGAACTAGGATAAACACAAAGGATTGCAATGGAAGCTTAAAGCTAATCTTGTTGTCTTCCTTGAACATCCAAGCTTGCAGGTAATTACTCTTTTTTTTTTTTGCCTGTGGCTCCCATTATCTTCTCTCTTGTCATGCTAACTGGAGGAATTTGGAAATTGTTGTTCATAACAGTAACAGTATGCAAGCTCTGTGAACCTTATGAATAAGAGTCAAAACCAAACTTACTGCCATTCTCCATTTCCCCCCTATGGCATGGAGGAATACTTTTTTTTTTTTTTTTGGTTTTTTGAGCACATGCTTCATGAGCTACCTTCTAGTTTTCTTCTCTTTGCCACAGAACATCCAGTCACTTATAGGGAAGCCTCGTGATTCTGTGCCAACTCTGAAAAATATAATTGGTTTCAAATGTTTCATGGTGGATGACTGATGAATGTAGTAACTTTATCATTTATTCCATTTTTTTACCATTAGCAAACATTCAAAATACCAAGGACGGCCTCGTTCTTTGTTTTAGAAAAATATTTGAAAATGATTAAACCAGCTGCTAGTTGTCTGTTCCAGGTGATATATATAGTAGTGGCATTCAGCTTTCTTATAAACGGCCACAATTCATAATGTTTGCAAAATGTCTGTTCCCCAAAATCTACAGTGAAAGTACTCACTCTTTTCCTGTACATATGCCTTTTCCTTATGTCTTTAACAGAAACTCCCATATTGTTGTTAATTATGTGTTGCAGCTGTAATTCAGGTCCATTGAAATGAGCAATATTAATTATCCCCAGCCAGTAATTATTGTTACAACAGGTTGTCGCACTGTTTTGCTTTGCTTTACGTCCAGCATGTAGGGTTGAATAGGGCTGTGATTCTGCTTTTACAATAAGGTGTTTCTTTGTTTCCTTGCCATGTACAACGTAACAGTATAAGCCTAATATGAGATATGGGGAATGTTTTCTGCCCACATCTCAGGCTTTCAAAATTAAAGCAAAAGAGACTAGGCTAAATTTATGGAGAACAAAAACAACACACTTTACCAAATGGATAAATACTGAAGAGTGCCTCCCACTAAGACCAGACTCTAGCCGACCTATCCAGAAATCACTTAGCAGAATTCCAGGTGAAATAGGATGATCAAAGAATAATTAAGTTAAGGAGGGCTATTTGGATACAGGACAAATTTTCAGTGACTGTGGAGGAATTCAATCAATGTGGCACTATGCATGCAATTTATGCTTCACCCCATGTACAAAAGATTTCAATAGCTGAGATTAGAGATGGGCACAAAACGAACAATTTTTTGTTTCCGTTTCCGTTTTTTCATTTCGTTACGCAACGAAACGACAAATGAATTTTGTCCCTAAAATGAAACGAAACGAACAGAAACACCGAAAATTTTGTCACACGTTTCGTTTCCGTTACTGCAATACAAGTGAATTGCTTAAAATCCTAAAAAAAATCACAAAAAAATGAAATAAATGGTAATGAAATGGTAACAAAACGAATGAAAACAAAAACGATTTTTTTTGCAAAAATTCATGAAAAACGGAAACGAACCGAAACGGACCCTCCAAACGACAAACGACAAACGAAATGCCATTTTTTTTATTCGTGCCCATCTCTAGTTGAGATAATGCTATTGAAGTTGCCCACTTCTGTTCAAAAACAGTCTAGTTATCTTAATATTTTCATTTATTTTTAATTTTACCTTTATGTCATATATTACACAGTTTTAAGTTGTGCAATGCTCTGATACAAATAAAGAAATTAAGAAAGAATATGGGCAAGGAAAAAAGGCTAGGAAGAGATCAATGGAAATGAATATTTTGGAAACATTAATGGATTGGAATAGGTCAGAATATATACAATTATACAATTGTATATACAATTGTTTTACAATTATAAAGTTTCAAGTTTGAACCTTGAGTGAGGCTTGCTACCAACCAGATTCTGAAGACTAAAAAATTCTGAATACTGTAAATCATTAATGAAGATAATGACACATTTGACAACCTTGCTGAATTTACCTGTATAGATTTTTTTATAATTAGTTACCTTTGTACCCTCCTGTTCTTCAAGGCAAAATGGATAGCTTTCCTCTTTCTGACCCTTTGAGGCATGTTAGGCTTACATGGTGACTTGTCTAAGATCATCCTGTGAGTTTCATTTCTTCATGAGGATTTTACCTGGGCTTCACAGGTCCCAAATATGACAACGGAATACCCAATCTTTTTGTCTTACATAAAGTTGATACACTTTTGATTTTGCTGATAAATGGACTTTGCCCCCCCCCCCCAGGTTGGAATAACAGGCAAGACAGTGAATTGGGTTGCCATCATGGGCTACACAGTACGCTTTATTAAACTTGACATTGATCATGAATCTCAAGAGGGGGGGCTGCTGATGTGCGGTGAACCTTTGGCCCTGGGGTCACCCAATGGACCCCACCCAAGGGCATTGTCAGGTGCAGGCAAGCCCGCCATGCCCCCCAGGGGGTTCCGCACAAGATAGGGTCCCCCTGGGCCGGCCATGCTGAGCCACTTCCCCTTCTGGGGCAGGGGGGCATCAACTGGCCGGTCCCTGCCCATTTGGGTTTCAAAAGCCACTTCGCCCCAGGTTCTGTGATCTCAGAATTGGCAGTACCTGGGTGTCAGCGGCATCTTAGTTCAGCATTTGGGGCTCACCTAATGCCCACTTCCCCGCACTACCTGCTAGCGTGGCCGATGCCGCAACACCAGAGCTAGTGTGAGATAGGGGAAAAATCCTTTCCCCCTTCTGTGCCAATTATGAGGAGAAGGCAAAAATTCCTATCCGCCCCCCCGAAGGCGACCACATTATGCCACACTGGCATGCAAAAAGGCAGCGGGCGGGCAGGAGCGCTGTTGTCCAGTGTGAAAGAGGGGGCAAGGGCGTAGGCGCCCAGTTTAAGAAGGGGTCCCCCGTCCCCCGTCCCGCCCCCTGCCCCCCCAGTCTAGGCCTCACGAGGCCTCTGCCCTGTCTCGCCCCTCCTCCTGGGGCAGGCAATGCAGCCCCGGCTCTGGACAAGCCAGCGCCGGAATGTTCCTCTCCTGTCCTGCTATCTGGGAGCAGGGTTTTTAAAAATACTTGTCATATTTCACCTATTACAATAAGAATTTGTTTACTGGGGATGCAACCTTGGATTCAAGTGTGATTTATATTTGATCAGGGCGGTTAAAGAAAGTGACGTGATACATATTTGGAATCTGGGAATATGCAAGTTATTCTGTCTAGAGAGTTATCTTACATTTGCCTCAAGTAGACAGACAGACAGACACTGTTTCTGAACCAAGAATCAATATAACTTGAAAAATCTGTGTCTCTCCAAATTCTGTGGTAAGCATCTAGGTATCTTCTGTCAACTGAGTCTAGGGTGTTTCACTTTAAAAATAAGTGTTATTTTATCATGGGAATGTTCTGTCTATATATGCCTGTCTGTATCCTCTTTCATAGTGGAAACCCTGGGAAGCTGGCAGTCAAGGCAGCCTGAAACCATTGTGCAGAATCTAAACTTTCCCTGCTGACATATCTGGCTCTGTATTAACCCCTTCAGGTCTTCTTACTTCCTCATTTTGCTTTACTCAAGTTGAAATATAACTGAAATACTTTAAAAGGGAAATGAGGATCAAGAATCAATGTAATTCTGACCTAACATATTAACACAGTTTTCATTTTTTAAAAAGTTAGCGAACTGACTGCAGTACACTAAATGAAAATTCTATTGAATGTCTGTTTTGTTTTGCATTTTAAAATGTAGCAACTTATTACTTTGTTTTAAAAATGCAACCAACGGTATTAATACACATTGTTATTTATTTATATGATCTATATTCCATCCTACTAGTGTAAACCCTACTCTGGGCAGATTAGCGCTTCACAGGCATTCTCACTCCGGGTGGCCACATGCAGAGAGGCCCAAAAACGGTCACCAGAAACTGGGCTTTCTCTGTGGTTGGCCCATCATATTGGAATACACTTCTGAGTGAGATACGCCTTGCAGAGTCCCTGCCTGCCTTTAAGAGAGCTGCTAAAATCTAGCTCTTTAAAGAAGCATTTGGCAACTACTAATTTAATTTAATTTAATTTAATTTAATTTAATTTAATTTAATTTAATTTTCCTGGACCTATAGAACGATATTCCTTGCTGGTGTTATTTTTGTTTTTGTTTTTATTGTATTATATTGTATTGTTGTAAACCACCTGAAGTTCCTTTGGAAGATAAGTGGTATATGTATGTATGTATGTATGTATGTATGTATGTATGTATGTATGTATGTATGTATGTATGTATGAATGAATGAATGAATGAATGAATGAATGAATGAATAACTGGTTAAAATTTAAATCCCCACATAGTAAAATACATTCAACAATATGGCAAATTACAATTATAGGTCTAAAACTCTTGGGAAAATGGTGTGTGGAATTAAAATTAGCAGCATCTGGGAGAATCAGTTGTTCAAAGCAGCTTTGAATAATTCTGTTTTCACAAGCGGCCTGAACATAAGAAGGGAAGGAGTGTGGTGTATCTATGTTGGTAACTTATTCTATAGACTGGGGGGCCACCACCTAAAAGGCCCAATTCCTTATCTATACCTTTTTGACCTCCCTCAGTGTGGCCATTTTTAGCAACACAGATCAAGAGGGAAAATGGGGAGCTGGTCTATGAAACCAACATTCTGAGAATTAATTGAGGCCTTAAACAGTAAAAGGCTGCATAGGACATAAATAGCACGTTGAACTTAGCACAGAAGCTAACAGGAAGCCAATTAAGGCATGCAAAGACTGGGGATTTATAATTAAATTTATTAATCTCAGAAATCAGTCTAGCAGCAATATTTTGGACCTGCTGAAGTCTTCTTACTGTTTTGAAGTGCAGTTTTATGTAAAGAGGATTACAGTAGTCTGTTTTTGATATTACCACTGCATGAATGACTTTTATCAAGGCATTTTGTATCCAAGTAGGGGCACAACTGTGCAATTAACTGGACTTGATAAAAGGCATTTTTGGCTGTGGCTGATATTTAAGTCTCCATAAAGAGTACCCGGTCCAGGCCTACCCCCAGGATGGAGATCCACTCTGTCAGGTGGAATTTAATCCTATCAAGGTCAGGTAAGTTTCCCTCTAACTGTTCCAACAATCTTAACAGTAGGATCGGTGTCTTACCTGGATTCTATTTTAGTTTATTGATCCTTGTTTGGTCTGTTATAGATGCTAGGGATTGAATCTGTACAACATCACCTGTAGTGTAGATGAAGCAAAGGAGAGCGATACTGTAGCTGCATGCCATCAGTATATAGCAAATCCCAACTCCCTGTGTCATTTCTCCCAGCGGCTTCATTTAGATTTTAAAAAGCACTGGGAATATGGTCAATCCCTATGGACCCCATAGCAGAGGTCCCAAGCGATGGGACAGAATTCCCAAGCTGTACCATTGGGGAATGGCCATCGGGGTGGTGGTGGCTGGAACCAATGGAGAATAGAGCCCTGAATCCCTAAACTCAATAGCCTTTCCAGAAGGATGCTGTGGTTGAGGATATCAAATGCTGCAGAAATATCCAAGCGAACCAACAGGGTTTCACTCCCTCCCATGTGCCTCTCTTATGAGATCGCCTTTCAGGGTGACCAATTCTGCTTCAATATCCTGCTGCAGCCTAAGCCCTGATTGAAATGGAGCCAGACTATCAGTTTCTTCCACGAAACACCTGCAACTGGTTAGGTTCAGTTTACTTGCCCAAAAATGAAATATTGGGGATGGGCATGCAGTTGTTCAAATTATCTGTTGCCAAATTCATTTTCTTAAAAATTTGCTTTATTATAGTTTCATTTAAACAGTAAGGCACGTGGCTTTCTTGAAAAGAAGCACTGATGTTATGGATAGTTCATTGTATCCTTGGCAGATTCTAACAAAATGAGTAAGGATCTAAAGAAAGAGGTAGCAGCAGTTGATATTAGCAGCAGGTGCACCCAGTTTTACAAGGGCACATCCACAATGTCTGCACCCACCCTGTTACTCTCTTCCTGCCCCCTCCCCCGCCACCACACACACTTTATGTAGACTGTAGCGAAGAAACCAGAAGGACACACAGACTCTTCAGGATAGCTATGAAAGAATTGGGGAAAATAAACCTTCAAATGTCAGGGTGTGTTGCTGGAAAGGAAGCCCAAGATCATTCATATTTTGGCATTCCCAATGACTATGATGTACGTGAAAGCTGACAGGGAAAACATTGGCTCATTTGATATTTGGTGTCAGAAGAGACTGTTATGGGTAACTGCAAAAATGCACTACATTTTTGTTTCCAAACATATCAGGCTCTCTCTGAAATGACTGAAGAATGGTGTTGCATCCTTCCAGGTCCTTCAAAGAGGAAGCAGCTACTATATGAAGAAATGATGCTCCCAGACCTGCTTCCAGCCTTGTCTTCAGGGAAGATCAGGAAAGCCTATTGCCCAAAGGTGGTACTTTGTTATAACTGTGTAAGTAGTTTCTAAATCATTTTGTATTTTTATGCATGCTCCCAAAAGCTAGGCACAGTAGTGCAAGGTAAAACTCAGAGTAGGGCTCTACCTGTCCAATACTTAATATCTACCCACAGATTTTAATTTACAGTGGTCCCCCTCGCTTTCGTGGTTCATATACTGCGGTCCCACTATATCGCGGGATTGCAGTATATGAAAGGGCCTCCCTGAGAACCAGAAGTGACTTCCGGATCGCTGAAAATCATTTCTGAGGCCTCCGAGAGCCTTTCTTAGGCCTGTCGGAGGCCTCAGAAATGATTTCCAGTTTACTGGAAGTCACTTCTGGTTTGCAGGGAGGCCCTTTTGGGGCTTCCAGAAGGCCCAGGAAGGTTCTCACAGGACTGTTTGGGTAGGGCCAGGCTGGGGGAAAGTACAAAAGCCCCCAGCTAAGCCCCCCCCCAGGCCTGACTCGACCTGCATCCGCATATTGCGGATTTTCAATTATCGCGGGTCAGGTCAGGTCCCTAACCCCCGCAATAGGCGGGGGATCACTGTACCAGTTCAGGGTACTGATTGCCAACATTCTATGGCACTGGAAGAAAAAGAAAATGGACCAATATATTTTAAAGGGGCAAAATAACCGTGAGATGTGCACCTCAAGGATCACCTTCACACCCCTTCCAAGTTTTAAATTTATTTATTTCTTTATTTATTTGATTTATATACCACCTATCTGGCAGAAAGCCACTCTAGCAATTCCTAACTTTCATGTTCCTGGAGTAATGGTGGAGGCACACACACACACACACACACACACACACACACACACACACACACACACACACACACACACACACACACACACACACACAGAGAGAGAGACACACACATTTTTATTAATACAGATTAGACAAGAGATTATGGCTATAATCTTACACACCCTTGGAGGAATACATTCCACTGGATTGGATTTTATTGGATTGGACTTTCTTCTGAGAAAACGTGCCCAGGAACAGACTGCCTGTCTAGTTCAGTTGTCATGACTTACCGGTAAATGTTTCTCAATGGATCACTAGTTCTTTCATTATCAGTAGTAAAAATAACTAAGAAAAGAGGGAAGAAAGAAACCATTAAAGGGAGTCTGGGTCATTTATGAGAGAACTAGCTGTTATATTATTTAAAGAAAATGTGCATTTCTTTTGGTGGCATTCAGGCTGTGCTTTCCTCCTCGTCATTCATACTCCAACACTATATACATCTTTCTCATTTTACAGCCCTTTAAGCCCACGTTGCCAAGTTAGCTGAGCTCTGTTTGGACAGTTACTCAATACAGAAATTTAAGTAGCTATGTTTTAAAATGTCTACTCTCCATTTCAGTTGGCACTGGAGAAGTCTCCATAAATCTTGGACTTTATAAGAAATTCAGGAACGATTCCTTACGCTCCAGATCGGCTGCTGATACATTCTTATCTAAAGATTATTACACATATTAGGTATAGAACCAGTAAATCTGACTCCTAGTGTTACTTTGTGCCACTGTGCATAGCTGTTTGTGTTATACACAGAAGATACTTTAGCACTTGATAGCAGAAGGATTTTGACTTCAGGGGAGACCCATTTCACCTCAGCTTCAAAACAGAGCTTCGCTTCAGAAACATCAGGATCTTTTTTATTGAACAATATTAAAATGGCCAGTAAGATACCTCTCCAAGCAACAGTAAAGGCTGACTAATTCTAGATGAACAGGGAGAGAGATTTTTATGACACTAGCTTGCAAAGATTATGATTTTTTTTAAAATTAGGCATCTGGAGTTTATTTCCTGTCAAAACTGGATACATTTTGCAGGCCCTGTAGTTTCTTATGAGGGAATGACACCTGCCAAATTTTTAATGGATAGGTGTGGGGCTACACATGCAAAAGCAGCATTTATGGTTTCTTGGATGCAAAGATTTGAAGATCTGTGTGCCTCGAGGAAAAATGCATTGAGAGCAGGAAATATACATTTAATATATAACCTAGGCCCATTGTGAAGTTTTGGATGCTTTTAATAAGCATCTTTCACCCTATTTGTGGATAAGTTTCTATGTTCTTTGTTGGGAGAGGGGGCATCAGAAAGCAAAGTGATCAGTACCTTTCCCTTAAACCAGGCATGTCCAAACTTTGGCCCTCCTGATGTTTTGGACCACAACTCCCAGAATTCTAAGCTTAGATTGCCAATGGCAAAGGACTGTGGGAGTTGCAGTCCAAAACATCTGGAGGGCCGAAGTCTGGATATGCCTGCCTTAAACATCTAGCTGGAGCTGCACCTGATGATCCTTACGGCCAGCCCCTATAATATAATGTAATATCTAATAATGCATTATATTAATGTGGCTGACAGGCAGGCACTGAGTATTGCCTTTAGAAGGAAAGTGGAGCACATCTCTGTCTACTGATAGCAAGAAAGTACTGGGAAAGCTCCAATCCAGCTGTGGAGATGCAGAGAGCAGGGCAACCCCAACCTAGTTGTCTGGGGAAGCCCTGGTGAGAAGTTGACCAGGAAATAGCATGACTGCCTCTTCCTACTCCGTGCCAGCATTCCTGCAAGTCATCTGTGCTGCTGTCACCAACAGAACGACAGAAACAACAAAGAAATAGGCCACTATTCCCCAACCTCATGTCCTCCGAATGTGCTGAACCACAACACCTGACAAACTGGCTGGGGGCACCATGTGTCAGAAGTGTATATCTATGTTATTCACATTTTCTTCCTAAAGGCAAAGCCCAGAGGACATCCACTGAGCTTCCCTTCTTTTGCATGGAATATTCCCCAGACTTTACGTATGACATCACATTATTCCATAAAACCCAAAACACTGCATCAGTCATGTTTGTCTGTACATTTATTGTAAACCGCCTGGAGTTCCTTTCAGGAAGACGGGCGGTATATAAGCTGTATAAATAAATAATAATAATAAATAATAATAAATAAATGCTTCCTCCACCACCCCTTCTCATAAAGTACCAGCTAAATAGGTGGGATTGGTTGAAATGTTGCTGAAATGTCCAGCCACGACCTAATGGGTGGGCTACAAGAACATGTTAGACGTCCCGTCAGACTCAGTAGCACCTCTAATATTACACAGAGACCCAAGTCCTTATGCGACACTTGCTACTAGGCCACCATCAGAGGGCTTGAGTAGAGATTTCTGATTTATTGGATTTTAATGGCTTCATGTGCCTTTACGTGGTAGGGCTCCATGTGGAGCTACATATTCACCACCATGGAATAAACACCCCTTAATCTAATATGGATTAGCTAGCCTGTTTTTGTTTTAAATGACAGAGGAAAGAGAGTGAGAAATACTCAGGGCATTAAAGAAAAAAATGTGTATGTACCATATCATAAAAACTCCTTTAATAAGGACCTTGTTGAATGTTTTAGGGATTTATTAAAACAATTTACAAAGTAAAATACACTCCTGTCCTCATGATTAATGTGAGTTGCCAGTTCCTTCCTGCTCAGGTTATTTATACTGCATGTTAAGAGAGGAGGCGAAAGTGTTTCCTCACTCTCTTTTTTAAAACCAAAGCTACCTTTTATAAATGCAGTGAAGAAGCCGAAAAGTTAGTTTGGCATTCAGCTGGCATACGCCAAATTATGAGTGTAAGGGGGTGTAACTTGAGTGCCAAAGGTTTCCTACTTGGCCTCTAGTTTCCCTTGCCATACAGGTCCTGCTTGGAGTTCAAGTCCTATCTGAACAATAATTTATGGCCCTCTCCCTACACTCTCTTTGGATTATCAAGACCTAAACCCTCAAGATTCAAACCTAGGTAGACCAGAGGGAAAGTTAGAATATTATCTCTACAAAATTATGTATTTTACTCACCCCTTGTCTTTTATACTTGTTTGTTGATTATAATCTTATTCATTATTCAATTTAGCTGTTATGTCTTATTTAAAAACATTAAAAATTGTAAAAGAGTCAAAAATCTCCCAAAATGAACCATCAAAAGCAATGCTTTATGAGTAATTAGTAAAAAAAAATCTTTAAAAACAAAAACCAGGGTAGACTGTTTTTGAAAAGTTATTGCTTTGTTTTATTTTCCCCTAAAGAGTTCTGCCTTGCTTCTGTATAGTTAGTGTCCAAAGTATGTCAAAACAATAGAAAAAACAAAATCAGTATAAATAGCAATAAGTAGCTATAACATAAAATTTAGTTTCAAACAGCAAAACAACTATAATAAAGTAATTTGTAGCTGAGAAGAATAATAACGATGCAATTGCTTCACAACAATAAAATAAGATTGGTCTGTGCTTAACATCAAAAGGATTAGAATGCCTATGCTAAACACACCTATTTTTTGAATAGCATCTCAGACTGCAGATGGATATCAGTGACTATGCTCCTAAGGCAAAGAACAAAATGGCACCTCTTCCCATGCCCCATTTGTTGACAGGAATTCTATTTCATCATAGGCAAGGGTGCAGGATTGTCCACCAGAGCTGAGGAAGCTGGCTAATTTCACAACCTCAAGGCATCTTGTGTGGCATATTCAATTTCGTTTTGGAACAATGGGAAAAAATAGAGAGCTCATGAAGGATACCTGTAAGCTGTCACCAGAGTACTATCTGGAAGTTGAGTCATGGCAACTGGACTTCGTTTCTTGAAAGACTGAAACATTTTGCTGCTCGTCCAAACAGCTGCTCATCCAAAAGCTCAAGGAGAGATATTTCCATAAGTGGAAATCCTCCCCAAATGAGGAAAATAAAAAGGAACACAAACTCTGGCAAAAGAAATGTAAGAAGATGATAAGAGAAGCAAAGAAAGACTTTGAGGAATGTAGCAATATAAAGGGAACTAATAAAAGCTTCTTTAAATATGTTAGAAGTAGAAAACCTGCCAGAGAACCAGTTGGCCCTCTGGATGGTGAGGGAGGAAAAGGGGAGGTTAAGGAGAACTTAGAAATTGCAGAGAAATTAAATGAGTTCTTTGCATCTGTCTTCACGGCAGAAGACCTTGGGCATCTGCTGCCCGAATGACCCCTCTTGACTAAAGAATTAAATCAAATACAGGTTAAAAGAGAGGATGTTTTAGGTTTAATTGATAAATTGAAGATCTACAAGTCACCGGGCCCAGATGGCATCCACCCAAGGGTTATTAAGGAACTGAGAAATGAAATTGCAGATCTCTTAACAGTAATATGCAACTTGTCTCTTAAAACGGCCACAGTGCTGGAGGACTAGGGGATAGCGGATGTCACACCAATTTTTAAAAAAGTAATTAGAGGGGACCTGGGAAACTACAGGCCGGTTAGCCTTACATATGTCCTGGGGAGATGGTGGAAAGCCTCATCCAAGAGAAAATCTTAAAACATATAGAAGAGGGAAAATCAGCATGGCTTCTGCCAGGACCCTGCCTGTCACAGAACCTGTCTCTGAGGGGTTAAATGGTGAAGAGCTGCTGGAGGAGCCTTGCAGCTCAAGTCAGCAGGCAGCTGGGTCTGATGACTCAGCTGAAAAGATATCTTCTCCCCCTAGAAGGGCTATGAGCAGGATTCTGCAAAGACGTGCTACCAGGAGAGCTAGGGAAAGGGTCTTTGATGCTAGACAGGGAATCAGGTTGGGAAGCCCTGAGTACTAGCAGGAGCCTTTCCAGAAGTAAGGGTGTGTTCCCTGTTTTGGGATAAAGCTGGTAAGCTCACCTTGAGCTCTCTGTGGGAGCAACACGTCATTTGAACTTGCAACCACGTTCCTGTCTGTGACCTTGGCTCTGTTTCCTGATTTTGGACTTGCTTCCTGGACAACAGCTTGATCTGTTCCCTTGGGTTTGGCATTTGGTTTCTGTGAGATATTCTGGTTTTGACTTGGACTGTTGATTGCTGGGAGTTGGATTCTGTTGTTTGTCTGGCACTTGATTGTTGGCAAAGGACTTGAACTTGCCCGGCTTTCCACTAAAGATCTTGGCAAAGAACTGAACCCTGTTTGTGTGTGTGCTCTGTGTGTGGGGCTTGACAGCTTCTGTCTTTCCTGACAAACCTTTTAGAATTCTTTGAAAAAGTCAACAGGCAGGATTTGGGTGAACTGGTGAATATCATCTATCTGGATTTTCAGAAGGCTTTTGACACAGTCCCTCACCAAAGGCTGCTGAGAAAATTGCACAGTCAGGGGATAAGAGGGCAGGTTCTCTTCTGGATTGAGAACTGTTTGAGATCCAGGAAACAAAGTGTAGGTGTCAATGGGCAATTTTCACAATAGAGAGAGGTGAAAAGTGATGTGCCCCAGGGATCTGTCTGGGAACCAGACAAAAGAAAATATTTTTTCACCCAGCGCATTGTTAGTCTGTGGGACTCCCTGCCACAGGATGTGGTGATGGCATCTGGCCTGGATGCCTTCAAAAGGGGATTGGACAGATTCCTGGAGGAATATTCCATCACAGGTTACAAACCATGAGGGAGATGTGTAATCTCCAGGACTAAAACCAGGGTACTTCAAGGGCCAGATGAAGGTGAGTGGTATCAGGAGACAGATACCTAGTCTCATGTGCTCCCAGAGGCATTTGGTGGGGCCACTGTGAGATACAGGAAGCTGTACTAAATGGGCCTTTGGCCTGATCCAGCATGAGTCTTCTTATGTTCTATATTCTTAACTAAATGCAGCCAACAAAAGAAAAAGAAAACATCTTAAAGACCAACTTGTTATATTTCAGTGTGATCTTTCAAGGACACTTTGGCCACTTCAGACACAATAAAATGAAACTGATCCATGGCCTATATAAATGGCAGATGCAGGAGATGGATCAGCAAGGGACCATAGCAGTGTTGTCTCAAATAATTAAGGCCGTTACTTCACGAGGTGCCTCGCTTCGAATCGACCTTGCCTTCGATTTGAATTCGGAGGCGGTCACGTGGTGGTCACGTGGTCTCCCTTTGCTCCCACCCCCGTTTCTCTGTACTCACGCGGGGCATTTTTGGGACCGAATCGATTACTACCTCACGTGCTCCCTTCGCATTAGAAAGCTGATTTGCAACGCCCGGTTCCACTCTCCTTTTATTTTTTAAAAAAAATTTACTCGGCGTATCGATGCATCAATGCTTGGCTGTCATTCACGACAGAGCGTGGTTACTGTACGATCCTGTGTTTTCCGCTCCTAATTTATATTGTTTTGTCCATTGTTTCCTGGCATCATTGGCAGCCCCCCCCGCCGCCGCCGCTACTCGGGGGGAGCCCCGCATGGCACAGCCGCCCGCCCTCCGCCGCTTGCACGCTGCCTGCCCCGGGTGCCCTGCTCTGGCCAGGCGCCGCCGCCGCCGCCGCCGCCGCTACTCGCACGAGGAAGTAACAGCGCAAAGCGATGAAACAATATAGCGATGCATCGATATCCCTGTTTGAATATTTTTTTAAAAAAACTTGAAATAAAAGCCAAAAACCGAGACCACACGTGACGTTGGGAGCGAAGCGAGATGCGAATCGAAAAGATTCCAGTCCTCCGCCAGGGGCATCACTCACCCCGGTTGGAGCACGCTAAAGGGGGCGTGGTCGGGGTGACGTCGCAGCCAAAAAGGAGGAGCGTGCGGACTGAAGTGATCGGTTCGCACAGAAATGACGGCTTGCCGCGAAGCGAGCGGCTCGTGAAGTAACGGCCTAAGAGAGTAGACAGCTCTCCTAAATCAGTACGGATATGGTGAGTCAACTCCTCCATAAGTTCTATTGATTCAAATGGGCTGACTGTAGTTGCAACTTGCTTTAACGTGGCAAATCTTGGAGAGTAATAAAGGGGTGGAGCAACCTCTCTCTCTCCCCCCATCGAACTGGATGAACCCTCCAGCCATCTCCTTGAGCCATGCTTTTCATTGGTGTTATTGATTTGTTTATAGCAGCCTTACCCAAATGTATCTCTTCCAGAAGTGTTGGAGAATAATTTCGGATATCCAGAGATAATTTGCCACTTTGTCATGCTTTGGTATATGGGATGGGACTTCTGAAAAGCATCAGGATGGGGAGAGATATACAGTTGTTCCCCAATAGAAGCCATTTCACGTTGTCAGTTTAAGTAATGGGTTTCCAGCCTTTCGTTTACTGTTTATGTATATTTTAGCTTGTTGTTGTTGAGTTTAATAATATTAAAAGCCATCTATTATTAACCCAGGTTACAGAACCAAACGCTAGCTGTGTGGCAAAAGGGTGTTTATCAATAGCATAAGCATCTATTGGGCCATAGTCTTTAATTTTTGCCAAGAAATGACTCAGTGTGAAACTAGCACACCTAGGAATGATTTTAAATTGAATTATTTCCCCACTGGTGATGAAAAGACAGGAAATGTGGCATGTCATTTTAAGGCTGCCGGGCCATCTGGCAAAAAGCTCCTGTATGAAAAGTGCAAATGAACAACATTGAAATACTAAACATCACCTGAAGACATTTGGGGCCTCTGGAGGCCTATCATTCATGCACGCTAGGTTAGGTAATAATAATGTGCATTTATTTGCGCAACAGCCAAGGAAAGCCCCATTAAAGTATTTCATTTGCAGTGAATCCAAGGCTCCATATTATTTTTTAAAAAATACCTACCTACCTACCTACCTACCTACCTACCTACCTACCTACCTACCTACCTACCTACCTACCTACCTTTCATTCATGCATGCATTAATTGCAGGCAGTAAATTTAAATAAACCGATCAATCTCTGACGAAAGAGCCATAAATCAGAAGGCTATGGGTAGAAGCTAGCCAGTTTTCATATATTCCAAAAGTAATATTTTAAAATGGGCATGCTGACGGGGTGGTCCAGGCCAAAAAAGTTATTGCATTTGTGGTAAATATCCAAACCTTTCTCTTTTCACTGCAATTTGCTCATCATTTAGGTTGCAAGAATCCTTTTGGAATGAACATTCCTGACACAGAGTGTTTGTTGCAGCTTTTATTTCATTTCTGGTTACCATCAAGGATTTTGTTTCAGAAGAAATAGATAGAATGGCCTGGTTTTGTTTAGTGAGTAGCAGCTGAGTGGTTGTCTGTCTCATTAAATGTGCACTGTTTCAAGAGCTATTACAGGTGGAGCCTGGCTGCCAACACACTTATTTACAATGAGTTATTCTTAAAAACAGTGTCTATTAAGAAAGGCTAGAGTGACTATGAGGTCCATTGAGAATTTCTGGTGGAACTGTTGAGCTGGGCCCAGAAAGAATACCATATAGATGACAAAGTGGCGAAGAAATGATGGAACAAGCAATTGTTAGTATCATTGGGTTGTAGTTAAGCTACACTTCCATCCATGGTAAGTTAAATAAGTAACTCGTTTTCAACTCACAGAAAAGACATTTAGAGAATTACACTCTTAGTGATGTTTCAAATAGATCCATTGAAATTTATGAGATTAAAAAAAATCACATCCTCTTGTCTGTTTGATTTCAGTGAATTTACTGAAAGCTGGACTTAGGGGGCAACTACATTGGCAAAAATGTATGAAATGCTTTGGTACTGGTACAATCAGATTCACACTATTTTCTTTTGACTACATGATACACAATTAAATACAAATCTGTCTGGTATCTCCCTCACTATCTGGAATGTTTTCCTCCACTGCTGCTGAGACTTACATTCTTTTTTTTTTGTTTTGTTTTTGGTAAAAAACAAATTCAAGCAGTATGATCACTTGAGGTGATGTGGATGGGTTGGTGATCATTCAATTTCAAGCCATTTCACCTGGCTACAGTAGCAATGAAAGATAAAAGACATTGGGGAAACTGGCTACCAATTTAGTCTCTCCTCTGCTAACCAGGTGCCTGGGTCTCCTTCCTTCCTTCCTTCCTTCCTTCCTTCCTTCCTTCCTTCCTTCCTTCCTTCCTTCCTTCCTTCCTTCCTTTAGCGCAATTCAACTAAGGCATCTTTTGGAACAAAGGGAAGAAAAAAGAATGAGGAGTCAGCAGAGAGGAGGAAATTATCAGTCAGCCTTGTTTTCAGCTTGTTGAGATAGCTTTGTTGTAACCCATTATCCTGAAAATCTGGATAGCTACAGCAGAACTACCTTAACAAGATGCAAACAAGGCTATGGCTACTTTCATCCACTCTTTCTACTGACTCTTATGTGGTTGGCAAAATGAATTCATTGAGAAAAATTGACTTCATAGGTCCAACTTCACAGTGGAACCATTTAATACCACTGGGTAGTAAATCCTTCACTCTGCAACAAACTAATTTTGTTTTAATTGTCCAATTTGTTGTTGTTGGGAATTACAGCTATACGTCAAAACTACAGAAGTGTGTGAGCTGCCCTGAAAACTTTTTGCTATAGGGCAACATATAATGAAGAATAAATGAAAGAATGTTTGAGAGTTTTCTTACTTAAATACACATAGTAAAATCAGCAGTTAAGTGAGCAGACTTTTCCTTTTACAGCAAATGATACACTTTCTCTCTTCTCAGCGCAGTCATCATCAGCTTCGTCCCCTTTAAATTCAACATAGGAAATCTGAAGGGTATGTAGAACAAAAACCCCATCCACTGAGAACATAATTGGTGAAGAGCACAAATACAATTCAAAGGCTGGATCAAAACTTACAGCTCAGTATTGCAACCATAAACAACATAAGTTGTTTCACTTTTTGCTCTCAGTTTAAGATGGCTGGAGCCACTTCTGACTGCCTCATGCAGAAGATGAAATAGACACTTCTAACCCAATCCACATAGGCCAGGTCAGCTGCAGTATTTGGACTGTAGTCAATTTGCTGCCATGGAAATCAACCCAGTCCATTTAAATCCATGTACTTTAGTATAACTGAGATGTGAAACTGACTGTGAGTAAAGCATTGAAGCACATAAGGAGAGACTGGTTATGCTATTCCTTTGAGATCTGAGCTACCCCATTTTCCACCTTTCCCACTATTGGTGGTCTTCTGAATATTCTACAGATGTTTCTCCTGTTCTCCTTGTTCTTGTATAGCTATTTCCCCCCAAGTGATTATTAGGAGCAGCTGTTTCCATGTGTATGCCTCCTGCCTCACTGCCCTCTAGTGATACACATTGCTTTATGTTGCAGTTTGTATCCAAAGCAGGGATGGAGATAGGGGAGGAATATCTTATATGTAACTCATATTTAGCGTATTTTAAATCAGTTTATTGTAAAACATCCAGAATGTGTGAATTGATTCAAACATATGTTCAGGTGGGGTGAATCAGTTGTACTTTTGCTCTCAGTTTACCCATGGATGGAAGATACTGTATAATAAATCATTAAATTCTTTGAATGCATTCAGCATTTATTAAAAAAAAGTAATTACTTCCTGTAACCAACAACAGGCACAGAAGTTCAGAAAGAGGGTCTTCCTACAGTTGGTCAAACTGAGGAGAGCAGGATGGTGGGGGCAATAAAATATGTCGGACTCTACCATCACTAGGGCATAGTGGCTTAGTGGGCTAGAGTACTGAAACTGTCAGCTGCAAAGTTGGCAGCTCAGTGGTTCAAATCCCAGGTGGCCACGCAACGGAGTGAGCTCCTGCTGTTAACCCCAGCTCCTGCCAACCTAGCGGTTCGAAAGCATGTGAACGCAAGTAGATAAATAGGTGCATCCATAAAAAGTGGGAAGCTAAACAGTGTTCCATGCACATAAATGTGTTCAGCCATGCCAGCCACATGGCCACAGAGTTGCACAACACACTGACTCTTTGGTTTGAAAACAGAGTTGAGCACTGCCCCTAGAGTTGGACACGACTAGAACACATGTGCATGGGAAACCTTTACCTTTACCTTACCTACCACCACTATGGAACAAAGCTATGTTAAAAGAGGAGGGGGAAGAATAGCAGGTGCTGCTCCATGGAGTCCCTTGATGGCCTGTTCACTCTGCTGTGTTTATCGGGCAACCATCATTGCAACTAAGACGCTGTGAGAAAGCTGACCATGAAATTCTGCATATATACAGGGGGTTCTTGTTTTGGGGTACCTCTCCCACACTCACCTGGGTCAAGTCCTTATGAGAAGAGGGACAAACCAAGCTGCTCGTTCTGATCCCTACCTTAGCCAAGGGCACATGACTGCCATGCAGTCTACAACTTTTTTAAAAAAAAATTACATACCATTTTTTTACATTGAAACACTTCCCCCCTCTTCCTGGCTTGTGTGTGTGTGTCTGTCAGAGAGAGAGAGAGAGAGAGAGAGAGAGAGAATTTGAAATGCCCTAGACATCATTTGAACTCTCAGAGGGTCTAAGCCCAAAGCAGTACTCAGGTTGGTTTAGGAGTTCTTGCAAGCACTGAAATTGCTTTGGTCTCCTGCTGAAGGTTAAAAATCAAGTTATATAAGAACAGCTTGAAGCTCAGATTCTTCTTCTAGAATCTCTGCCCTCAAAATAAACATAACAGTTCAGGAAAAAAAAGGAAATTGAACCTCTTCCTCCCAACCCTAACCCAACACAAATGCAGGGCTGTGTAAAGATTAAAAAAAAGAATCATACTCTGTACCCCTGAAATTTCTGAAATGAAATGTGTGACAGCTGCCAGTGTGTCAGATCACTGGTGGATTGGAATCTTGTGCCATCAACAGGAATCATTTTCTGAAGGTAAAGAGATTAGCGTTGTCTGAGCAAAAGTTAACAGTGCTCTGTGACCACTGTTTGAGTTGTCAGTAGATTTCATTTCAGGGAATCCAGAGATGAGTTAGGTTGGTCAACAGTGCTCAGCTGTCATGGGTGAATCTGTAGTGTTAGATCAATAGCAGTTTTCCTTTCAGAGGATCCAATGCCCATTTCATGCAGGGTGGATCCATGGAAGGACAGGAATTGCATAAGCAGGAGTGAGCTACATGGCTTCCCATGTGATTTGGGGATGGATGGAAGCCAGCAAGCCAGCAATGTAGCTCAATGGTGAGAGCCTTACTTGCACCTTGCAAGCTGAGAAGTAGTTGATGGCACTGAATTTTACATCTCATCACAGATCACAGAGCCCTCCCCTCCCCCTCCACGTGTTATGTCCCACCACCACCAATAATTGGACACATACAGCCATGAACAAACACTTTAAAATATTTGAGAACAAATCAGTTTGGATGGACTACAAATTGACTTGAAAGAAATCAGATGTGATTTGTATGACAATAATGTAGCTGCATCAAAGTGGCTGATGTTCACTCACCTCTACTAGCCATTGCCTATATAGAGTCTGTTCTATCTCCTTTAATTTCAACCAGACATGTAAACCTTGAACTTGGTTTGCTCCCTGCGAAATAATTTAATTCCTTCTCAGAATCTGGGACTTTATACTTCAGTTCATTCAGTTGGCATGCAAATCCAGCTCTGACATCAAAAAGGAGCTGTTTTCTTAAATATAAACAGAGAGAAGAAATTTGGTAATGAATTACCAAAACTTGTTCATGTAATTATTTTAATCAGATTTTTCAAACCAAGAACAACTATAAGAGCGCCAGAGGTTTTATTTAATGTTACTGTTAGTTCTTTTTTTAACATAAGAAAAGGTATAACATAATTAAATGAATAAATAAAATATCATAGATTTGTGCTTAAGGTTTACTGTTGGAAGAGCCCTTAAATTACCTCTCTATCCTTTGATGTATTTTCAAAGAAAATGGGAGAAAGTGGATGGCAAATGGGAGAAAGAAGATTTACATTTGGAGATAATAACTGATCGTGCCCAATTGCTCTCTGGCTGTCAGCTTGCTCCCTGCCGTCCTCCTTGAATATAGATGGGGAAAATTCTAATAGAATACCACTAATCGGCTTCAGAGCAAACTGGTGTGTGTCTGTGTCTGTGCATGCAAAAAGAGATCCTTCTTTTTTGGAAAAAAAACAATGACAGTGTCCATTTTAATGATTCTTTTTCTTCCTGAGTAATTCACACTTGTTGAATAATGGGTAAGAAGTGGCTGACAAATTTTTTAAAAAAAAAATCAATCAGCTTCTGGGATTTTTCCCTTGCTTGGTATCACTTTGTGAATTATAGTGAGCAGATGAGTGTATTCTGGACTGCTGCCACTTGTGTCTTCAGATTGCACTTTGCTGCAAGAAGTTTGGCCACCTTGTTCTGGCTGGCAACCTGTGCAAGATACTGTGCAGCAAGATCAGTCCGTTTAGTGGTTTTTTAAAATGGTGGTTACAGAAGCACATTATCCCACATTCATAAAGCAGAAGGTTTATTGAATGGTCATAAGAGAAAACAGGTGTTTGCCTTAACAAGAGATTTGACCCCACAGATTCTCAAATAGAAGAGCTCTGATTTCTGCCACTGTTAACTTGCTTGGAATGTTTCATGGTACGATCTTGTGAAACCTCATCCATTCAGTTTAGAAACGCCTTCCCCTGCTCACCATATCCATCCTTTCAATGACCTTATGAAAGTGTTCTCACACAGCTTACGAAGTGTGAGGCACAATCTTACCATTATGTGTTAAGGGTGGATGTCCAATTTTTATTCCATCCTCCATTGTGTCAGAAGCTTGAGTCAGCTTTCACAGTGGGAAAGCAATCAGTTTACTGTCAAAATGGTGGGCTTTGACCAATGGTTAGGTTTGACATGTTAGTTGTACTTGCGGGGGTGGGAGTGGGATTTAGTAAGTTTCACAGAACAGAAGGCCAGAACAGATGAAATTTTGCCCTGGCTCAGGAAAACAGCCGTTCTCAAATG
Source organism: Phrynocephalus versicolor (assembly GCA_023846285.1). NCBI lineage: Eukaryota > Metazoa > Chordata > Lepidosauria > Squamata > Agamidae > Phrynocephalus > Phrynocephalus versicolor. The sequence goes on from JAHTLZ010000021.1 coordinate 3,155,772, forward strand.
ATGGATTGGTCTATTTCCCTCTCTGTTGCAGCTTCATATACGTAGTTATTGGCAGGGCCAAAAGTGTTGGGCATGAAGATATACTCAGAAGCACAACAGTTTGAAGTATACCACTGGCGTTTCCAACCTTACAACCATACATTCTCAAGCCAATGTTTTCACAGATGTAGCATACTTATCATTACAAAAAGAAGATGCCGGGAGTGGAGTAGAGAGTATTTCAAAGATTTGGGCTGCCAGTATAAACCAGTTTGAAAATCTGTTTTTTTAGAAAGCATGTCTTACTTACTGGCAAGGAGCTGGTACACCCTTCATGTGGCAGACCCCAGTGCCCTTAGCAACACTATGAATGCTTTGGATTTAGCCTGAAGCAGATTTGCAGACAGTAGAAGTGTTTGAACAGATAGGTTGTGTTTCTTCTCTTTTTAATGTGTAAAGAATACGTCCTCGTGATTGCATCACATTGTGGGTATAAGCTTCAGAATTTCTTTGGCAGCCACAAGCAACTCATGGACAACCTACATTCAACACTTTGTTCACCCTTCCCTACACGTAAATTAAAATCTAGAGCAACTAAACTGAAGTTCTCATATTTTGGACTTATTGTAAGTACTCTAGATAAGACTACTGGGAAAGATTGTGACAAGAATCTCATTGCCTTCTTATAACTAATTGACAAGGTCCCAGGGTGTGGTGGCTCAGCAGGCTAGAGTGCTGAAACTGTTGGCTGCAAAGTTGGCAGCTCAACAGTTCAAATCCCGGGTGCCATGCAATGGAGTGAGCCCCCACTGTTAACCTATCTCCTGCCAACCTAGCAGTTCAAAAGCGTGTAAATGCAAGTAGATAAATAAGTATGGCAGTAAAAATGGGAAAGGTAAACAGTGTTCCAGGCACAGAAATGCATTCAGCCATGCCAGCCACATGGCCACGGACTTCCACAACACTAGCTCTGTGGCTTAGTAACAAAGATGAGCACTGCCCTTAGAGTCAGAAATGACTAGCACCCATGTGCAGAGTGAACCTTCACCTTCACAGGTCAATGTTACAGCTGTGTTATTTGTTTTGGTGCAATGTGGATTCCCCTCCCCATGTGTTTTTTTTTCTTTTTTCTGAGCATTGCCAGGTTACTTCCTATGAATTTAGGCTTTGTTTGTTTTGATTTGATTTAATTGATTTCCAAAATGGGCAAGCCTACCCACTCTGGAGCCCTTTTGTGAGAATGCCTAAGGCACCCTGAAAATTCTAAATATGCCAACCAGTCCCCAGAGTGTTAGGACTCTGAGCGGAAAGAAAGTTCCTCCCAGAGCAGTTGAAAAAAGTGATGCCCAAAATTTAAACTAACTTCTCTTAGTTTATTCTGCAGTCCAATTACATTTTACAACAGACTAGTTCGATATTATCCCGGAGTGATTGTTATTACTCTGTCAAGCAGTGGATGTTGATGGTTGAGTGCATATCTTTTCATCACCAAAATGGTGCCATCTGAAAATAAAGTAGTAGTTTCTGCATATTTGTAAAATTCCTTGGCTATGCAAATGTTTATAGCTGCTCCCTTGCTTCTTTAACTGTTAAACAAGGTATAGAATGTCTCTGGGGATTCTCAGTCATTCAGGTAAGGTTATGGAGAAGTTGAATCGTGGCAACTGAACTCCCGGAAAAGCTATATAAGGGAGACCTTCTTAGATAATGTCATGCATTCTGCCTACACTGAAGATTTGTAAGGTACCCTTACCAATTTATAATCTCTGCGAATTTTAGAGTGGAGTAGATCATTGCTACCAAGAGCAGCACATGTTGGTACAATAGCATCCCAGAGATGTCATGAGATCTGTGAGACCCTGGGCTCCACTCTACTCTGTTTCCCCATAATTTTGAATAATAAAGCAGACAATGTGACAGCTTACAACTACTATGACTTCTCTCAGCCACTGTTGAATCACAGAATACTTCATACTAGTTTCAAAACCTTCTACTAGTTCTTATTAGTCATGAGATCTTACAATATTTCATAAGATCTTGCAAGATTTTGTGCTGGTTGGGGGACCTAGTAAGATCTTAAGTAGGTTGCCAGATCTCAGTTGTTTTTGCATTGGTTGTGAAATCTTGTGAGATACTATATTTGTTTCATGTATATATTATTTTTAAACTAAAACTGTTAGACAAAAAATTTAGGGTCATCTTATGTACATGGAAGTAAGCTGATGAGAGAACTACACAGTAGAGAAATGGTTATTTCGGGGTGGAAAATTGGGGGTCGTCTTACACTTGGGGTGTCTTAAAGACAGAAAAATATGGTATCACAGAAGCAGTTAAAGGTCAAGGAGAAAGCAAGCAGTAAGAAAAAGCCATAAAGGCTTTGAAGCTTTGTGGCAGTAAAAAAAAGTGGTACCGATCAGATATCTAGAAGAGAGAGAGGTCCCAACAGCTAGAAATAACAGAAATATGTAAATATATGCCTAACTCTTCTGTCTCCAAAGTAGAGATGGGCACGACTTAGCGGTATTTCCGTTTCCGTTTCCGTTACTCGGTTCCGTTACTCTACGGAAACGGTAACGGGAATTACTCCGCCAGACTTCGAGCTCGAACCGACGAACGAACAATTTGGTCTGATTTGTCGTGCTCGTTACTTGCATCGCGCGATCGCGCGCGATGCCAAGCGGCACAGAAAAAAAGTTTTTAAAAGTTAAAAAACCCGGTTCCCGGCCAAAAAGCAGGCGGAAATATGCCTGCCGTGCCTCAGGGCACCTACCAGAGGGGTGGTTTCTGGAGGTCCCCGGCCTCCCCCCCCTCCCTCCTGGGCTGCTCTGGTGGGACTCGCCGCAGGCTCTCAGCAGCAGCAACAAGCCGCACGGCACGGACGGCACAGGAAAAAACTTTTAAACTCTCCCCCCACCCATTCCCGCACGGCACGAGTCTCGCCGCCGGCTCAAGCAGCACGGACGGCACAGGGAAAAACTTTTAAACTCTCCCCCCACCCATTCCCGGGCCAAAAAGCAGACGGAAAATGCCTGCTTGACTAAGGGCGCAGGGCACCTACCGGAGGGATTGTTTCTGGAGGGGTGGTCCCGCCTCCCCCCCATCCTGGGCAGCCGGACTCGAGTTGCCAATTGCCATGCCATGCGGTGCGGGCGGGGGATCCAAAATGGGGCGGCGAACGCAATATTGTTTTTGAAATCGTGGTCCAAAAACACAGAAGCACAACAGAAACACGCGGAAATTTATAAACTGCCAGATTTTTCACAGTAGCAGTGGGTTTTTTCTTGCAACAAAATGTCTCTCCTCTCCTCCTCTGTCCTCCATTGATTTTATTTTATTTTATTTTTTGTACACCTGCGCAGTGCGCAATGATGGGCTGGCCCAGTGGCCTGGCCAGCCATGTGGGAGGGGACGACCATGCAAATTTTTGGAGCCATCCCACCAATTGCATGGCCACTTGGCCACTGAGACTTCTGGGATGTGCCAAAAAGCCCCCTAAAACCTGCCCTAGCCCCCTAACCCCCTAACCCTAATCCTTGACTCCTTACCCATACGTCACAGACTGTCTTCTTAGTGGGTCAGAGAGGCACCCAGAGGTGCAACCCAATAGCCCACTGTAACCTTACCCGTCATTAGCCTAACCCTAGCCATTGCACTAAGCCACCTTAGCCCATAGCCAGATCTACTTGCATTGCACTACACACGCAAGTACGATTCCCTTCTTTGTGGGACATGGCAGGTGTGACACGCTCGTACCAGGGGATCAGGTACTTGAGCAGGTCTCACTGTCTGCAAATGGTATGCATATCCATATGGTTATGCATGCCATTTTGCAGCAGCAGCAGGTGAGGAGGGGAGACCCCCATGTTGAGGGGTCTCTTGGAGCCTGCTGCTGCTGTCCCTTCCTAGTGGGTGAGGATAGGAGGCACCCACGGGTGCTTCCAGGAGCCCACTTTCCCTTTATAGCGGGCCGGCGGAGGCACCCACCCCACAGAGGTGCCTCCAGGAGCCCACTACCCCCCAAAAAACCAGTATAACGATAACAAAAAACGAACCGACTAATTTTTGCGAAGTTTCGCGAAAAACGGAAACGAGCCGACACGGGCTGCCTCCGACACACGACAACTCGAAAACGTCATTTTCCCGAGTCGTGCCCATCTCTACTCCAAAGTGAACTGATGAAACTATAATCTTTAGATATATGCATCACTTTTTTTTTTCAGATATTGATATCCCTGATTTCAGATGCTACAGGTCCATTCATATGTAAGATCACAAGGAATCAGCACTGTTGAGCTTAGACTTGCTTCTGAGTAAACATGGATCACATTTAACTTCAGTCAATACTTGCAAATTCTCCAGATTATGTCACCTTGGGGCAAGATTTAAAAACATCAAAGGCAGCAAGAACACATCCGCTTGCTGGAATGTTAGCAACTTTGTTAATGCAAATAATCTATAGCCTACCCCTCCTCCCTCCCAAAATTGGAGAGGGGAGCAGTGAATGTGAGTTACCAATCCATTGGTTGTAAAAATGTCACCACAAAGTGTCCAATATTTGCAAGATAGATTAGTATCATGGCTTGATCTGAGTAACATTGGCAGGCAAACAATCTGGTCTTTGTTCTCAGTCATATATCATTGTTATGCCCTTTACCTCTCTATACATATTTGAAGATCAAGTGCCAACACTTCCGTGAGCATACAGATATCTGTCATCAGCCTTGGATTTTAAAAATGCAGGTTAAATTGTGACAGAAATTTGCTTAATTGAGAGCTTATTCTTTGATTGCTTGGAATATCTTATCAGGAGTCTATTACAAAGATTTTTGCCTGAAAGAAGGAAGAATGTCCAGAATATTTCTAAGTGCACGAATACATTCTCCCACAGGTGCAATACGGTGAACTCCACTGGCTCACTTACTATTCAGGTCGTAAGGGAACCATATTCTAAAAACATTGCTGTATGATACAGAGTCTGTCTTCTTAGAGCTGGGAAACTAATTGTAAATGTGGTGTGTCCCAATCAATGGATCCTTTATTCAACATATGTGTGTATTTATTTATTTTTAGTTCAAGGTTTTCGCAGCCAATACAACTTTCTAGGACCTTTAGGTTGTTCAGGCTTGTGGTATTGGCTGCACTTCCATGAAACAGAATGTTCAGAATAAAAATTTTAAGATTGCTTTTTTTATTTTTTTATTTTTTTATTTTTTAGCCATGCCTTTTTCTTCAGCTTCGTTTTGGAGGCCAGAAACAGGGTCACTTTCTTGAAGATGTGAAATCCAAAGGTCTCTACTTAATTCTTATGATTTCAATTTCAATTTTTTTTCAATTTTATTTTTTTCAATTTTATTTTATTGTCATTGTACATGTATGTATACATTGTGTACACATTCAACAAGATTCACAAAAACACCCACCCACCAAAATGCCCCTCAAGACACACAGACATCTACAAACTGACCAAGTAACACAGTTCAACAACCTGCTACTAATGGTTCTTGAGCTCATTATTAAGTGCTATTATGGTTTTGGGATAAAAGCTGTTCAAAAACCATGTGGTCTGAGTTTTAATTACTTTATATCTTCTGCCAGAAGGCAACAGTTTGAAGAAATTATAAACAGGATGGGAAGGGTCTCTGAGAATATTAAGTGACTTCCTGAGAGTTCCTTAAGATGCTATGAATTTTAACAGATATTTCTTTAAGGCAATTATCTGCTAACTGGATCATGAACCATAAAACCTAGCTATCCTTGTAGCAGTGTGTTCTATTATACCAATGCATTACTGAATTTACTCATTTTAAATATTTTCCCCACCTTTCTCCTTTTAAGAAGCCCACCACAGCTTACACCTTTAAAATACAATATTAAAAGCCAAAAAAACCCAGTAAGTATATAATACTAAAAAGAGCTTTAAAAATACACTTTATAAAAGCAACTCTAAAACCTCAGGCATAGCTCAGATTAAGATTAGAATGCTTTAGAATATTTTTGAGCAACAACAATTATGGCTATGAGGGCTAAAACAAATGGACCATTTCTCATATTGTTTGCTTATTTTGTAGGCTTTAAAATGAGCTCAGACAAAATTAAAACTGACCTCTTAGTTTTAGAAATAGGGACAGTAAGTAGAAACATTAAATCTCAATTACCTTTTGGGATTTACTGTTAAGTGGCAATTGCTTTTGTAATAGCTGGAGAACTGCTGCAGTGGGGATTATTCAGTACAAATATATTTTATCAAATAGGACTTTTTATACATTCTAGAGGTATAATCATATTCATGGGATTTCAGGGCTTCGGTGCATTTAATTAAAAGGGTCCTGCCCCCTGGTACTACATGTTTTATTTTTCCATATTAAATGATAGTCAGCTTTTATGGTATGACTTTTTGGGTTTACCGAGTAGACCCTCTGCATTTAATGCACCTTACTCTGATTTTAAGTGTGTGATTACTGCTTTAAAAAAACCCCACCTGAATAATACTTCAGTGTCAATTTATCTTAAATTAGGACACAGGTTAATTTTAAAAATTTAAAATATGCTATTTTGTTATAAAACCAAAAGTGTTTTATTAAACAAGGAAACCATACTTAAAGAGCCTTAACAGAAAGAGTAATTTGTCTGTTTTAATTAAATATTTCTGACTTATAAGTACTGCACTGCCAATTTTATTGACTCCTGTTGAGAGACTAATGATGAATTCCCTCTCTTAACTTCTCCTTGTCAATTACGGTCATCTCCTATCTATAATCAGTAGGAAGCAATAAAACAGGCAGTGCTTACAAGAAAGAAATATTTAATTAAAGGCGTATCAACAACTGAAAGTACTTTTGTTGAATGGGGAAAGTGAGTAAACATCCTATTATCTTTGAAGTCCCATCTGCTGCTTTGCTGTGTATTAGATAAAATGTCGTAACAGAAAAAAAGATGTTATAAACTGTTTTCTTGAACAAAAGTGTGCCAAATAATTAGAGAAATAATCTTCTACCTATATAATATATTATATGTAGTTGCAGAAATTCATTTAGTTGAGGTACATTATTTAAAGTACGTTTCTTAAGCCAGACATAACTTTAGCATGTCTGGGGTTTGTGCAAATGTATAGTTATAGAACTAGCCTTGACATAAATCAGAATGTCCCCAAGCCAGGAATGGAGAATTTCTGGCTATTGTATTACAGTTTTCATCATCTCTGATCAATAACTGCACTAGCTGGGGCTCACTTGAGTTAGACATTTGGAAGATTACAGGTTCCATGAGATTATGGGGAATGTGTTTTCTCACTACTAAGTAGTTACAGCTTGTCCTGGCATATCTTGGATTTTGATTAGACAATGAGAGCATGATTCCTAAATACAACTTAATCCTGATACTTCTTATTGTACAATCCAAGCAATATTTTAAAAATGTCTCCCAGCACTTCTTGGCTGTTTAAAATTGTCAGCAAGACCAATAATTCCCAGTTTGTCACATCTCCAGAATAGCAGACTGAACAATAGCCGTTCATGAATAATAAACAACATGATGAAAGAACAGGCAAGTTTATTAATGCAACTTTTAAAATAAGGGCACAATTCAGGCACAAAAGATAACTGAGCTAAGTTTACAGTGGCATCTAGTGGACAGTTGAACAATTACTCAAACTGAAACAAAATTATTTTTTAAATAAATAATAGTTTTTTTCAAAAAAAGTTCTTATTTTCTTTCTCGTTTATTTCAAGAGAATAAAAAATACACTTGGAGGCAATATGATATCTGGATACATGTGTTTATGACACACACACGCACCACCTCAATTCAATGGCAGTCAATGGATAAACGAAATTAAATTATAAAAAGTAGTATTTTGTGAATTGTGATTGTTGCCATAAAAGTAATAGGAAATGTGAAGATATTGCTCACTACATGTCTTTTTGGAATTCATATGTCCCCTTTAAAAGATACATATTTCCATTTTCTGTTAAAATAGCATTAACTTGAAATCTGTAGCAGTTTCGTGTTCTTACCAGACAAAGTTTTGTTTGTCTTACAAGCAGCAGCAAACTCTACTGATCATGTATAAGGGAGAAAGAAGTGTGATTTGGCTCAGATTTTCAAAAGAAAAGAAGGCTTGTTTAAGCCCAGGTTCCTCCAAATTCGGAGAAGTTGCTGACATGCCCTTTGCACTCTGACAGAGGTTGTGAATAATTAGAAGACTCCAAAGAAAACAGGATAGGAAAGAAGGAATATTAATTTAACCTATGTAATATGGCTGTATTCGCTACCAAATTTAACTGAAGTATTTGTCTCATATGTTTATACAGGTGAGCGATCAAAATGCACCTTCTGACCCAAAACAACATCCTTTTACAAACTGGGCACATGACCAGGCATGCAATCAACACGCGTCCGGTACTTTGTCAATTAGCTGCAGCAATTTCCACAAATTCCTCTTGTGTGTGAGGAACTATCCAACAGGCTTTTGGCTTCCATTTATCAATCTCTTATTCTGTTCATTATCAGATTTGCCCAGAGAAGCGGGGCAGTATTAATTTGTTTGCTCTTTCCTCGCATTTAAATGCTGATTCCTGTTCACCAGACAAGTATTTATTTTTCTGTTCCATATCTAACAGCGCTAAAGGCTTTTGACTGACCCCATTGCCTAGGATATACAGGTATAGTCAAAACTACAAAGCTGATTTTACCCAGTTGGGTATTATAAATTCTTTGCAGTCTTCATTTCAAAATCAAAATGTTGACTCAAGCACTGAGTTTAAGCAGGCTTGCTGGCTGGTTCTTAGAGTTTTTTGGCAAGGAAACACAAGGCAAGAAAGATGTGCTAGTTATCACAGATCTGACATATTATGGTGGCTTGAAAATAGACATTTGTCTGTTGTTCATGTGACTGGGTCATTAGTCCTGAGTCTGATCTCCAGAATTGTTATTTTAGGAGATACTTAGTATTTGCATGTTGAATCCCAGTGAGAGCTCGTTAAACCTGCCTTATAGAATATAGCAGCACTTGTGATTTGTCTGTTTAGCTTGCATTCTCTGACAAATATTTGAAGAAATCTTGGTAAATGTTTTGTCGTCATTGTTGTTGTCGTCGTTGTCGTCGTCGTCGTCGTCGTCGTCGTTGTTGTTGTTGTTGTTGTTGTTGTTGTTGTTGTTGTTGTTGTTGTTGTTGTTGTTGAGATAGCCTGTCTCAACAAGTTGAGGCAAATTACTATGGATTTATTAACCCAACTCTCATTTCAAGCATGAGCATGAGATTTATTGATATTTCTGCCATTTGTGCAAAATGTTTCTGTGCAAGACTAGTTTAAAACATGGGCTCATTGAAAAAAGGATGCAAATAACCTGGCCAGTGCTTCTGATTTTTTAAAGTGCATTCAACAAGGCAACACCTACCATACCTTTATGCAATGATGATGATGATGACGATGACGATATTTCTATGCTCCAACCACCTCCCTAAGAGACCTTGCATTCTATTTTGCAAAATGAGTGCAAAGGTGTTTGGGGGACTGTGGTTTTACTAGTTAACTTGAATATTGTCAGGTTGTATTCAGCCCAGCCATTTCAGATGCTGGCCATGTTCAGGGAGAGTTCGGTTTGGAAACTGCTGTCTTTCGTGTACTCTTCCCCCCCCCCCCCCCGGATAGGCACCACCACTACACTTCATGGAAAAGAGGCAGCACCAAGTTAGTGCTGCTCCCTGGACTGGCAGAGGATTGGTCTGACCATAACGCATCTGGCTGGGACAAAGGTCACTGCTGGGACTCAGCCATGACAGCAGTGGTGGGCTATGTCCTGTCAGCATGCCAGCCTGGCCATGAAAACTCCTAGCCATGCACGGCTGCCTTGGGTTGAACCTTTGTTTCAGTAGCACACTATAGGTTTGTGCTGCTGCCAATGGGCACTGGAGCTGCTCAGTTTGCCACCTCTCTCAATCTGCTACCTAAGGCAAGAGACTCATTTTCCCCCCTCATGGTGAAAACTAAGCTTGCCTGCAACAACCCTTTCAGAAGAAACAGGTTTCTTTGCAATTACTTTGGTCATTTCCCATCATGCTGTTCAGTACTTATGACCCAGCCAACCAATGATGCCAGACCTTCCTAGCTATTGAGAGCAGTGTGATCAGAGCCACCTCTCAAGCAAGAACAGTGTCACTGCCGGGCCATTGCCATGGAAGCTTCTTGGTCACCATGGCACTGGCTGGCCAGTGACATTGTTTGTGCGCGTGGGAGGGCAGATCCAGTGCCTCTTTTCCCCCACATGGTAAGTGGGTGAGGCTGCCTTGATCCTGGCAGTGTTAGGAAAAGCAGGGAGCCTCCCAGGACTGGCCAGCCTGCAGTCTGGGCAATATTCTATATTCTGCTTTTGTGGAAGAATTCACGCTAGAATCTAGAGCAAGATATGTGAAATAGACAGCATGACATCAGTTTTCAGATAACCCACAGGAAATAATTTTACTGGTAGTTCCTCCTCCCATACCTCTTGGGTTCTAAATAGTGATTGTTCTGTTTCAAAGGGATCATTGGGGTATCCTTAAATCTGAAATAAATTCTGAGTATTTTGCTACTGCTTCTTCGTTTGGCCCTTTTGGTGTGTTTTTATGTGATCTGATATGTAGTGGTAGTTTTGGCTTCTCTTGCATCATTGCTTGGTGTGTTGTAGAGAGCATATCTACATTTAATTCATGTATTGATTAATTAGTGGCCATAGGTTCAACAGCAGTTCATGCCAGAGTAGAGACAAATAGAAAATTTTGTATTTCATGCAGATATCTTCCCCCCCTCTTGACTAATGCTGAAGGAGGAGGTGTTCCACCCAAGCTAAAAACCTCTTCTTTCTTTCTGGGGCATTTCCTCCAGACCTCTCATCCCTCTCCTACCACAAAGGCTGTGCTTGTTTCTAGCAGATCCAGAAACTTTTCTGGTTTGCTGCACAATCCTTTATATACATGGCAACAGAGTAAGGTATTGACAGGTGTTTGGGGCTGTATGTTGTGATTTGAGGGATATGGGTGGAAATTACTATTAGATTCCTGTTTATTTTGTTCTACTCTCTGCTCTCATTCCCACCATTCCAGTTTCATTTACTGCTCAATAAAGATTCCTCTGCCCCATCCCATACAGTAAGCCAGCAGCAAGAGTGTAATAAAAACAGTAAATGGCATGCTATATAATTATACCTATTCAAGTTTTATTTATTCCATAGAGATACAGTACGTCTATAAATCTAATTTTTAAAATTGGTAATCAGCTTTTGTGGTTTTATTAAGTGACAAAATTTAATTCTCAGAGTGTGCTTGATGCAACATAAGTGTTTGCATTTGTATTATATTAATAGAAAATAATTTCACTCCTTTAGCTGTGAAGTGCATCAAACTCCCTAGGCTACTAGGGAGGATATCTATGGGATCATATTTGTGCTGCATAGGACTCAAATTGCAGGTGAACTCTTCCATGTCCAAATTTATACGTATGTTTGCAACTTGTACCATATGACTTTTGCTTATCTACATGAGAAAGAGAATCCTAGCTGGTGGTGTAAAACAAAGATATAACTGCTTGCATCCCAAATATGTATTTATTTACTTGATGTTTACAGTACCTTCTAGAGAAAATGGGAATGTAAATATTGCTCATTTACAGGTACTCTGTGTATCTGTTCTATTCTAAGGGAGTGCTCAATTTGTAGAATTTAAATAATTTAAATAATTTAAATTCTTCAAAGATTTAAGAAACTTAAGAAATTTAAAGAATTTAAACCTATACTCTGGTATATCATAAAAGGAAATCATAACATATTATAACCTTTAACTCCTAATGGAGTGTTCAAATGGTATTGCAATGAAGTTCAGAAAGATAATAATGATTTTTTTAAAAAAAGAAAAACTAAAATAAGGCTGTAGACATTTGCATCTTTTGTTCTTTGTGTTCTTCTTAGAATTATTCCACCGGTTCACCAAAACAGGAGCCATGCTGTTAACAAATTGAGTCATTTTTTGTGTCTGAATATTGTTCAGTTGCTGCAAAGGAAAATGTTCATACTGTCTTGACTGCCAAACCCCTAAAAAAAGGAAGCTTTCTGATTTTGTAGAAACAGGTTGGCTTTCAGAAGTAGCCAGAAGGAAACAAGTGATTTCTCCTAAAGAATCTGAGATACATCTATATAATCTATAGAAAATTTGATCCTTTGATTGCACCTTTAGTGTTTTGCAGCTGTTGGGATCCTCACAGGATGTGATAGTCTTAAGTATGTTTAAAGCAGAAAGGGGAGGGGATTTGGGCCCAAAAAGGTATTAAACAATCCTTCATAACTCCTGGGAACCATTTATTGATTCCTTTGTATGTTTCACATTCCTATTAAATGATTTCATTCCCCTTTCCCCCTTAATCACCTCTGTTGGTCTCGGAAGCTTTTTTGCTTTATGAAACCTGTTGGTAGTACTGTGATGGGTTGCATTTCTCATGTGGCTGTACATGAAACATTGATACAGTTGTTGTAACCCCTTGGAGCCAGCCAGTCTAGAGCTTCCAGCATCGGTAGTTGCCTGTACCAGAGTATATCCCATGGGCAAATTGCAATGGCAATACTATCTGTTGCCCCATTTCATTCAAATGGGATATGTATGACATGGAGCTTTTCCTGCTAATTTAATGAGCAGCATGGAAGGTTCTTTGGAAATCCATCTACTGTGTAAAAAAACTTTAATGACAAAATATAATAATGGGAGACAATCAGAGCGCCTTGCAAAACATTTCTGCTGGGCATCCTCTGTCCTTGCATGGGATTGTCAAGTAAGCTATCTTTATACAGGCTGCACTGAGCCAGTGAGTGCTAGACCAGTGGTGATGAACCTTTGGCACTCCAGGTGTTTTGGACCACAACTCCCAGAATTCCCAGCCTGTATTGCCAATGACAAAGGACTGTGGGACTTGTGGTCCAAAACATCTGGACTCTGGAGTGCTGAATGTTCGCCATCACTGCTATAGACCAATGAGCTTGTGATAGGATAGAGGCATTCAGTCATGCCAAAAATAGAAACAGAGGAAAGCTGGTATAGGACACCAGCTTCAAAGTTACTGGCTTTGTCTGCCAGGTGTGGTATATTACATCATTGCACACCCAACGTCCTTGCTTGCCAAGGACAGAATATGATGTTGTTGCTCTCAGAATGTTGTTGTTGAACATTTGATGCCACCTCACATTGCTAAAGCACTCTCTGAATAGTTTACAACATAATTATAGAAACAATATGTTGACCCCTCAGCAAGTTGGGTACTCATTTTACTAACCTCAGAAGGATAGAAAGCTGAGTTGGCTTGAATCTGTCAGGATTTGACGCAAGTTGTGATCAAAGGCTTGAACTACAGTTCTGAGGTTTAACCACTCCAGCATGAAACTCATTACTGCAACTGCCATCATCCTCCACTATAGGATCTGCAAGCAAGGAAGTGCAGTCCAACGACTTCTGGAGGACAGCAAGATGGAAGGCAGTAGAGAAGAAGACCTAAATGAAACAGGCAGAGTAAATGGACTATGTGGGTTTTAGTTTGCAAGACTAGAACAGGACTTTTAATAACAGGACCTCTGGAGGTCATTACTTCATTTGATTGACATGTGTCAGAAACAAATTTATGGCACATAACAGCAATAGCAAGTTTCCTAACCCTGTGCAGACCATAACCCAATTCTTTCATCTAATCTGGAAGGACAAACACCCTTTTAAATGTTTAAATCCAGACATTTTAGAAATGGAACTGTTTCTTGCCTCACTGGGAAATTGATGCAAAATAACATTCCTGTTACTCCACCTTCATATTCCATCCTACACGGGCATCAGGCTCGTTCTTTCAGGAAGTGCCAGTGCTACGGGCATTCACAGAGAGCCAAAACCAACTAGAAGGCAGAACATTTTCCCTAGATGGCTGCAGGGGGAGGGGAGGAGTTTGCTTTGAGGGTTTTGTTTGCCTTAGAAACAAACAAAAACAGTGGAAACCAAAAACACCACCAGTGGAAATCAGGGCCATATTAGAAGAAACAAGGAAGAAGGTAACAAGAATTACTTCCCTGATACTTCCAAAGAAAGATAGGAAGTGTCTTTGAACGTTATTAAAAACAGCTTGTCATAGAGCCCAGTATTAGAGTCAACTTCTCATAAAAGTAAAATTGCACAGTCAAGATTGGCATTTTCTTCTTACCAGCCTTTAATAAACACTGCCACATCACTGGAGCAAAAAGGAAGGAAGGAAGGAAGGAAGGGAGGGAGGGAGGGAGGGAAGAAGGGAAGAAAACAGAGATAAAGGACGACACAGTGTGTGTTGCTATTGGCTTGGTCTGCTAGGCATGACGATATCAGCAGTTTCCCCAAAAGGTCCTTCCTCTGCCGATATTTACAGAAGCATCTATGGCAGTCAACCGGACTGCACTTAAATGAATGAAAAATAAACGTTCGAAACCATATTTTTCCCATTCTGTAGAACACAGTAAAAGTGTCTCCTGTTCCTTTCAGCACCTAAACGAGATACATTCATCAGCTCATGAAAAGGCATTGGCATATGGCTTGAGGAGAGGCGCTATTCAAAGGAAATGGGCCTATGTTACCCAATACTTTTCCAAATTAAATAAATACTGCTGTCACTGTATATATTTTTGATGGCCAAGGTGGAAGTGGTATGAATAATTTTTCTCATGTACTGTAGTAAGTCCTTTGGAAGACCCCTGCATCCACAAGGGCCAGTTCTTTTTATAGCACCAAACACTTCCTTTTATATAATACCAAATCCTTTAAAATGTTCTTGGCTCCTCATAGCAACCGTCTCCATTTGTGTCTGCACAGGTGATTTAATAGCGTTAACAAATTTGCTTAGAGAGGAAGGATTGTGTGTCATTTAAGTTTAACAAATGGTTACAGGATGTGCAGGTTTAGCGCTTGATGGATTTCCTCAGCTACAGTTCCACAGAAAGGATGAGAAAATTTCCAGTCACTACAGGGCTGCTTTGTCAGACTGGCTTGCTGTGTGCTGCATACTCCCATTAGCACTACACGGATGGGTGGCCATTAACAAACTGGTCCAAGGCCAATGTTCTATCCATTGCAACACATTGTCTTTTTAATTAACCAAATCCATTTCTTAGCCATCATTCAAAGCTGCTGCCACAATTGATGAGGAGCCTTTAAGCCTGTATTGTTTTTCCTCCAATAGTCCTTTGCCTTTAGGTTAAAAAAAAAGCTTAGTGAGTTTGCTACCTGCTTGCATAAGATGGAAGTTCAATTCCTTATGGCACTTTGTAGGTAAAGAACTAATCTGTGCAGCCTGGGACAAACTGCAAAGTCCCAGGACATCTACAGAAGGGAACAGCAAACAACTTCAGAATGTTTTATACATAGGAAACCCTGGAAAAGTTTGTCATAAGCCAGAATGTACTTAATGGTGCACAATTATTATTAAAAGTGAAGCGCTTATTACTCCTTAATTCTCACAGCATGGGTTGGATTTGGGTGTGGAGGCCTATATTTATGTGTTTGATTTATATGCCCATGAATTTCTGTGCCCTCAAAAGTTACATAAAAACACCAAGAAAGGGGCAAAACACCAAAAGGTACAGAAAAACATTACAACACCTTACAACATCACAACACAATCAAATTAAAAATTATTTAAGCCCTCGTCAATAAAGAAAGCACAGCATATCCGGGGGCATAATGCCCCCTTCAAGCATGTGTATGTGTGTGAGAGAGAATGGGCTTTCACGTATATGCATGTGTGTGTGCAGACATGCCATTTGCAGCAGAATGTGTTTGGATTGCACTGGCAACAGTTGTGATGAAAACCCGAGGGACTACGTATCAATAGCATCCATTAAAATGTCCTGCGAGGTTAAATAGAGAGCATATTAGAACAACGCATATATCCATATGCAACAACTCGGCCAAAGAATGAAACCCAATCAAGCACAGGTAAAAGATATCCCTTCTCTGTTTAACTGCAGGTCCCAACTTGACCTAGAGTGGCCTACAGAGGTTAACATTTAACAAAGGGCCAACAGCAATTCCCCTTTATAAACATCCTAGCAAGCCCTCTGTGCTTCCTTGACAGGGCAAATTTCCTGCCCCCTGCTCTCTGTTTTTCCTGTCAGGCTGTCATTACAGTCACTGAGGTTTCTACTCTTATTCAGACTCAGGAGATTAAAACCCTGACTGTGATTAGGTTTAATTAGACACCTGTTTAAATCCCACAAGTACTAGAAGTGGAATAAATCCAGTTTCTTTCAAGTTCAAATATTTGTGAAAGAACTTCTAGGTTGGGTGGAGGAGCACAGCCTAGGCCCCAATCCAGGAAAACAGCTCATATACTTATGGCACTTTGTGCGTTGGAGTAGTCCAGGTGATGTCATTGTGAAAGAGAAGCATATAGTTAAGTGCTTTCCTGGATCAGGGCCATAATACATAACAGCTAAGTCACTGAACTTTAGAGTAAGTACCTGGTATATACGAAAAGCCAGGACAGCACTGCACATGGCATTAAAATTATATCTGTGTGGAATTCTCCCCCTCCCCCATCTATTTGTGCATGTATAATTCACAAATTTTGCTGTCACGCACAGCAAGCCCCAGTCTTAAATAAAAAAGCATTAACAAGGACTAAAGGTAACGTCATGGTTCCAGCAGCAAGCCCTCATAAAAAGTCAGGAAATTTAGAAAGGTAAGGTTTCTCCCCAGTATTAGTTTGGCAGGACTAAGAAGGCCAAGCTCACCAGCTGTACTATTGAACATGGGCCCTGCCTACATGTTACTTTATCCTTGTGGGTTATGTTTGGAAATGTTCTGTGCATTTAGGAGCACCCATGTGGCTACTTCCCTGACATATTCTAGCCAGGGCACAGAGACTTTTCACACAGAAGCTAGCTCTCATGGGGATTATATAACGTGATGATTGAGTCTTATAACCTGATCCTATGCATGTCTTGTTGGAAGTGGGCCTTGGTATACTGAGCAAAGGCTTGCTCCCAGGTGCATGCGGATACGATTGCAGCCTCACTCTCCAATCTTATGTGTCAGGGACAAGGCGGCTTTGGCCCTCCAGATGGTGTGGGACTACAGTTCCCATGACTCATTGTCATGGCTATGCTTGGTTGGCAGGCATTTCCAAACTTCAGCCCTCCAGATGTTTTGGACCACAACTCTCACAGTCCTTTGCCATTGGAAATACAGGCTTAGAATTCTGGGAGTTGTGGTCCAAAACATCAGGAGGGCCAAAGTTTGGACATGCCTGGATGCAGGTATGTGGAGGGCTCCCTGTTCTTAAGCCATTTTAGGACTGTGAGAGTACTTTTGGGTGGACAGCTCCTAGCAGCTTCAGGTAAAATACCTGTACATTGTGTGGCTATTCTGTCTTTTCCTCTTGTGCAGAGAATGGATTTTCTATTTTAAGAAAAAGAAAAGATGTAACAGAAAACATTGAAGGGTTAAACATGGTAGTCACACCCAGAAGGAAGGACTACTAGCTGAGGTAAACATTTGGTCACAACTTCATTGAATGTATGGGTACAACTTCATTATCTCACAGAAGAACAGGGGGCAAACCCATGAGCCATGATCCAAAGCCATGAGAAATAGCTATCACAGCTTTCTGTCATGGTGGCAGCCCTTGTGGGGCTGGACCTGAATGCTCCCTGCTTATTGCTGAGTTCAGAACACCTATCTGACATTTGGGTGGAGATTTTTAAAAGTCTGTTTACTTTATTTTGTTATTAGCCATTTTACTCTACCTTTCTGATAAAAGGCTGTCACACAACATCATTAGAAATAAATTAAATAATAAAATCCATGTTTATTGTTCTAGATGCCTGACAAAGAAAAGGCAACAAGGTAAGTCAAACTCCTCTTCAGAGAGTACTTCACAACAGAGGCACCGTGTATTTTTCATTTATAAACACTTGTGCAATGTTTGGCTGGTAAACCATTGCTTAATCTAGAAAACCCTGGTCGAATTTGTTGTAAGTCAAAATGCAAGTGACAGCACATAATTATTAATCAGTGTTTATTAAGCAATATTTTAAATAAATGCATTTGAATTCCCCACACACTAGCCAGTTCAGGGATTTTATTAGACTGGGGTACCAAGGGCAATTATGGAAAAAAATAATAGGAATGTTTGTGGCTGTAGGAAAGGAAGCAAGTCTATACAAAAGCCTTTCACCCTGCTCAAAGCGATAGGGAACAATCTGCCCTGCACTCCTTAGGGTACATTCAGGCCTGCACCTCGTTCATAATATTTTTGTCAGCTTTTGGATCTGTAATATAGTCCCATAGTTTGAGTAAACTTTAGGAAACCAAGCTTAGAACAAAGGGGTGGGGTGGGGATTAACATTACAGAATGAAAAGGCAAATTTATGTAGCAATGGTACCTCCTCACTTTGTTATTATGTAGCAATGGTACCTCCTCACTTTTGCAAATAATTGGTTGAGTAGAAGGGAGGGAGGGAGGGAAGGAAGAATGGGACAGATGAATGCAACTAATTTCAGAACTTGAGGTGGCACTGATGATAGAAAAAAGTGTAGAATTAAAAAAGAAGATTCTTTATGTTGATAATGTAGTTTTTACATAAAGGAATCCTGACATTTTTATCCAGAAATTTATGGAGATATTTACAGCAATATGGCTAAATATCTTATTATAAAATAAATAAAAATGAGATTATAGGTATCAATACAGACTTTTAGAGACAGAAGTTTCTGAGTGGCTTCACAAAAGCCATCAGGAAGACCTGTGGAATCAGATAATGAGACATTCCACTATCAGATAATTTATTAAAGAAAAATGTCAAAAAGGTGCTAGATGAAGGAGATCATTTACTTTTAAAAATAGGCTGTTACACTAGTAATTAGAGATGGGCACGAAACAAAAAAATGGCATTTCGTTTGTCGTTTGTTGTTTAGGGGGTCCGTTTCAGTTTGTTTTCGTTTTTTGCAAATTTTTGCAAAAAAATTGTTTTCGTTTTCGTTTGTTTCATTACCATTTTGTTACCATTTATTTCAATTTTTTGTGATTTTTTAAAGCATTTAAAGCAGTTCACTTGTATTGCCATAACGAAAACGAAACACATGACAAAATTTCCGGTGTTTCTGTTCGTTTTGTTTCATTTTAGAGACAAAATTTGTTTGTCGTTTTGTTGCGTAACAAAATGAAAAAATGAAAACGGAAACGAAAAATTGTTCGTTTCGTGCCCATCTCTGCTAGTAATCTGCAAACAGATTAGGGGGCACAGGACAAGCTATATGATACACAGGGCTTTGCTAGATTGGTAAGTATCTGAGAAAGATTTTGCTGTGGCAGACTTCCCTCCAAAACAAGATGTCCAGGTAAGTCACATCCCACTTGCTGTAATTTCAGGGTCATAACCATGGGTTAGATTCCCATGATATCAACTAGATGGGGAAAGAACAGGAGAAGGAGATTCTGCTTGGGTTTGTGCACCAAGAAGGTTCCTGAGGTATTTTTTTAAAGGTGTTCCAGTCTTTGCTTGCCTCCGGATAGTGCAGTGAGTCTAATGTCAGCATGCCAGAGAGCCAGGAGTGAGGGATGGGAAGTGAGAGAGGTAGAGACCTGTGGAATCTGTGCTCTTGGGCACATCATCCTGTTTGGGGAAACACAGAGAGACACATACACACACCTTCGCCTGACACAGTGCCACATTGGCACCAACTGGGAATGGGAGAAGATGGATACCCCAGGCTTTTAAGATTGCTTCTCATGCATCAACCACATATTCATGAGTTTTTGACTCTCTACCTGGAGAAATGTAGATGCACAACAATTTCCTAAGACAATATCTGATGTCACTGGCAAGCTTACTCCAATAAGAATCAGGCTGCCTCTATCCTTCTTGACTTTCTGGCTAGGGATCCAAACTGTGCTGTTTGGTCTTGGGTTTAGAAAACTATCTTTTAAGTTGTATAAAATGTGTTTTTAACTAATATTAAAAAGTATTATGAACCTCAATAGAGGTTAATGGCTTGGAGGGAGGAAACCATAGCTGGGGAATGGCAATGCTGCTTCCTCTAGCATCTGCCACATGAGGCAGTACTTCACTTTTCCTGACCCATCTGTTTGTCATATAATTGTATGGCCAAGATCTCCCAAGCAGTGTTTCTACCTTCTGTGTTGGTTCAGTTGTGGGATGAAAGCTCCTGTTCAGCGAGTGGAGTTGGGTACAAAACAATGAACTCTATTCTGGAATGTGAGAACAATATAACTGCTAGAATCCCCCAGTCAGTGTGGTCCCAAAAGCATTTTCCTCATATACATCTTTTCTCCCAGGGGAAGTGAAACTCATCTGTGTGGCGAAGGCCACTCTTATGATTGCTGTCTTCCTCAATATCTTTCCTAGGTGAGAAGCATCAGGCATAGACACACATAGACACATGAAGTCCCTGAAGGGGGAGGAAATTATGCCTTGTTCAGAAAAGGGATAAATGACTCAAGGATAATCTGTGGCTTCGATATAATCAATGAGGCCTGAAGTTAATGTAAATTTCCACATCTGCAGAATCTTCCCTATTTTCTTGTAGCAACAGAGAGAAAGTCAAGTAGACAACAAAACGGCCTACTTAGATTCTTTTGCAAACAGGAAAATCAGAATGGTGTCCAACACTTTACAGTGAGCTATTCTGATACCCAGCTTGTGAAAATTATTATTTTTTACTGTAATTACCAGAAATCCCCCTAGATTGTGGGTTGAGAGATTCTGGGAGAAATGTTTCCAAAATCTAGTCGGGCAAACATGGCTTGGCTATTCCTGTCTTTCTTTTTTGAAAAAATTCTCTTAGGGCGTTTATACACGACCCCTAAACTCCACCACAAATGGCTGCAAGCTCCGGAGCTTAAAAATGTTTCCCCACCAGCTCCGGAGTTTGCAGACAATTGAGTGCGACCCTGCCCACCTAAGCGCGACCCAGCACAGTTTTCTTGTACCTGCTCTTGGGAGGTGAAAAATATTTGATGCGGATGTGTTGGGCTCTCCTCGCTTCTTTTTGTTTTTGTTTTTGCCTCCCGCCCCTTTAAGAGGAACCAGGAAGTGACTGGGGCTCCCCGGCAGCTTCCACCAGCACCGGGAGGTAAGGCTTTATTCTTTTGTCCGTTTTTTTCCTCCCTCCCCTCACGCAGCCAGCAGCCAGGAAGTACAGAGGGGTGGAGACGCACAAAGAGCGACAAACCCCTAAGATCTCTGGTCCGAATTTAAGGGGCCAGCGGATCTTAGGGGTCATGTAAAAGCGCCCCTAGCCGCTTCCAAAAATGAGATTCATTGTTAGACGTTAGAAATATAATTTTGAATGATTGCTGTCCTACTAAAGGGCTGTAGGGATTGGTTGGGTAGTGGGAAAATTGTAATGTTTCAGCTTCACTTCCACATGAACTTTCAATATGCTGCTACACAAAGTACACATAGTCTTAAATCTGTCCTCTGGAAAACGAAGAATAATTAAATCTAAAACCACAAAACACAGCTGAGATCAATACATGGCATCTGTTAGTACATCTGATATACATTTGGTTACTAAATATTCACTCAGAATGTGTGTCTATATATTTTCATATATTTATATGTCCAAGGAAATAGAAACGCCTGTGGCAAAGAAACCCCCTGGTGCTCTCCGTTCAGCCCAACCAACCACAGTTAAAAAGAAAGGGGGGAAAAAGATATCAGTTTGAATTAGGAATACAGAGCTGTTTTATGAAATGTTTAACACAGATGGTGGTGCTTCTAAACCAGAGGTATCTTGCGCCAATCAAGGTACTGTGGTTTTGCTTACTATGAAGATATTAAATAGGCTGTGTTTACTTAAGGCAGACTGAAAGAGCAATCCCGTCTTGGTACCATAAAAATGCCACTACTTATATGTGAGTTGTCCTGCTGTTGAACAGGATTTTTTTTTTAACTCAGCTGGCTTTTGAAAGGAAAAAAAGAACTCAGCAATACTGAATAATCACAGCTGGGTCTAAAATATCAACAATAAAATAACTATTTTATGAGAGGTATAAGACTGTGAAAGTTTTAAGTAGTTATATCATAGTCAACTTTGACAAGCATTATGGGAAGAAAGAATGAATTTATGACAATGATATTAATATGTAGTCTATCTTTACAGAGAAAGATAAATTAAAAGGGGAAAGAATATGGGACCAGATGTAATAAAGCTGATTCAAATGTAACTATTTTTTTCTCCCACTAGAGGGAACAGAAAGAGAAAAAATTGAAAGCATACAAGTGTCAAATAACCCCATCACCAGTGTTTAGTGAATTAAGGATGACAGTAAAAACATGGCACAATTCTTCTTCTTCTTCTTCTTCTTCTTCTTCTTGAGATCTCTCCCCCAGTATTTTGGCTTGGAGCATCCCTTTGTAACCAGCCATTATAAAGAGCCATCTGAGACGTAGCTGGGCTAGGGATTACAGTCAAGAGTTGCAAGGGCCCTCATCATCACCTCTCTGCTCTTCTACTGTGGTGACATGCAGGAAGAGGTGCTGAGGATGCATTGAACGCCACTACCATCAGATACACATTCAGCCCCAACAATGGGTACCAGCCTGGGCTGACCTCTCCACTATATTAAAACAACCAAAACAGAAATCCCTCCAACAAGAACCAAGTGGCAACAGTGACTTCAGCCATCAGACTGGAAACCCAGAGGCACTAAGTCCTGGACAGAATAGAACAAGCAAGAATAGGTCTGGAAAGCAATAGCCCTTGCTATATTTCAACTGAATTTAGTATGGGGAGGGAAAGGAATGTGACTTTAGTTAACTGTAATTTTTAAATGGTTCTTATGAACATTTATAAAGATGGCTTTTATTTCACTGCTTTCCCTACATTACCCTTGAAAGATTCTATCCAAATCTTTCTGTCCATTTGCCGATGTAATCTTTAATCCATTCTGCTTCTGCTTCACATTTTAAAAGTCATTTATAGAACTTAGAAAACAGATATTCTTTATGCTCCATTACTTTACTTTACTAACTTTAAGTAAATTAAGTATGCTTCATTATTAGGTTTGATAACTCTGAGATCTCTCTTAGCTGTTCACTTGATTTAGGATGTTTATAGATAAATGACCAAACCTGAGCAAAAATTGAACCACGGGGAGAAAATACATTTCCTTTCCTTTTGGACAAAGATTTCTGATATATGTCATATGCATATAATATATAATTTCCCCCCAAGAGATCCTTAAAATTAAACAGGTTCTTTTCTATCTATATTTTCAAATTTAGGTTGTGAACATTATTTAACTTTTGCATTTTAAAAAATCACCCAGGCTCAAAGTCAGAGTTACACCATAAAACATAAAATGTAATGGGATGAAATATAAACTGTTAAAATATGACCGTTCCAGCATTATTGCCATCCTTGCTTATCCATGGAGAACAAGATTAGCAAATAGCGCAAGCCATTACATAATCCTCCAAACCTGCAATATTTTCTCTTTCCCTTTGATACAATTGTCTTTCTCGGGTTGTCTTCTAGCCATGCACATTCTTAACATTTTCTTAAAAGCTATATATCTGCTCTTCTCATGCCAGCGACTCAGGGAGCTTTTTTCCTGCCTTCTTCAGATGTTTGCCAAATGCATGTGAAAAGCAAACTCGACCTACCAATGTTTTCTATCTGAGGCAAGGTGTCTGTCTGTTGCTACTTAATCTAATCTGCTTTGAAAAGACCAGATTTAAAATAGGCTTCTTCCCACCAGTGAAAAGAGGGCCATCTAATGTTCATAATCTCTTTAGAAAATAATGGCGGTGGTGGTCCTTCTGAATACTTGGGTCTCCTGTGTCCTTTAATTGGGTAAATGCTACTCAAAATGCTTATCTCCATATACAGAGGGAGGGAGAGGACTCCCACCACCACCAAAATAGGACTGTTCTCAGTCAGAGTGTTATCTGTCACTTAACCATATTCAGATGAAACAGCGGAGGGCTATTTAAAATGCAGAAACCCTTCAACATTCCAATGAGGGCCGAAAGAGTTTTCCTCAAATGTTTGGGCAACAGTGGGAAACAGAATGGTACCAATCTAAACATTCTGTAAGTAGGTCTGTGAAGATTCTCAGTCATCCAGGTGAGTTTACCTGGAAGCTGAGTCATGGCAACTGGACTGCTTTTTCTTGAGAGATTGAAATGTTTCGCTGCTCATCCAAACAGCTTCATCAGCTGATCATTTCAATCTCTCAAGAAAAAGGAGTCCAGTTGCCATGACTCAGCTTCCAGATTCTTTAAGTAGAGCTGCCACTCCCCCACCCCACCCCATCATCAGTGAGTCTTCAATGAAAGCTTGAAAATGTTATGGCTTTCCCCAGATCTCCCCACTGGCTATGTGATTTTGTGAGCTGTAGTACATAAAGGCAATGTTTTCAACCATTGTTGGTCAAGAAAACATGCTTCGTTTTGGCTTGATCAGACTGAGGACAAGGCACAAGAACAATATACAGAGTTTGGGACAAGAAGAGTGGGGAGAGAGGGGGAGGGAGAGGGAGGGAGAGAGCAAGAGAGTGCAAGCAAAGAAATGTGGGGTTTTTAGTCATTACTATCATTGGGGCTTACCTTACATGGGTTCTTTTGGAGTGGACAGGTACAGGCTAAATAGGGATCTTTGGGTTGGTGTGATATGCCATTTAGTGCAATCCACTCATCCAAATGGGGTACTAATGTTCAAGTGACCCATTTGGTCCAGCTCCTTCCAGTGGGAATTCTCAATATAATGAAGTGGCTCAATAAGAGAGCCACTTCAGGATATGAGTGAATTAACCACTGCCCCTGCTCCTCAGTGGAGGGGCAGAGGAAGTGAAAAAAAAATTCAGTCACTAATTTTACATTAGTGAAAATGCACTGCATTGCTTATAATATTTTTTGAAAAATGTTTTATTTGCTTTGTTTTATAGGGTTATTTGAGAAACTGCTCACAGCCAAATCTTCTGTCATTATTAAGTCACTCCATGATATCAGAAATTCCCATCTGAAGCAGTTTTGGCAGCCAGAAAGGTCACTTTAGATTCCTGTCCAGTGGTCATATGCACTGGAAATGAATGAAATGAAAGCAAACCTACCTGCAGCAAAAATTAGAAGCCCATGACAGGGGCTTATAAAGGCACGGGCTGGGCAGCTCTGAGCATGTGTGTGCTGGTTTGCTCCAGCAGCGATGTTAGCTGATCATCATCTTCAGGAGTGAACCAGTCCATCCCTGCAACAGACCAAACAGGGGACTAAATGCACTTTTGTATAGTATTTATCCCTATACTTCCCTCAGTGAATTTTAAGGGGAAAATGAACTTATTTTTGAATTTTGAATATTTAAAACATTTAAAATAATATTTAACAATAACTATTGAAGAAATCAATAGCCTTGTTGCATCATTAAAATTTCCATGAATAGATATAAAGTTATTGGTGTGTTATAATCCCAAATCAGACTCAACTTCATTTTTCTGATCCTTACTGAGCCCATTACAAGAACCTGTAGTTCAGCACTTGCACACCTGCACACTCCTAAGATGACAAGGAAAAATGATGTTGTTTGTCATCATTAGTAAGTGCAGAGTGATGCACGTTGGGGCAAAACCCCCAATTACATTTATAAACTGACGGGGTCTGAACTCTCTGCAACAAACCAGGAAAAGGACCTTGGTGTCCTGGTGGACAGCTCAATGAAGTATACCTGCCAAGTTTCCCATTTTGGCTATGACATTCACGGATCGTGCACTCTTTTCCCACTGTCTTCCCTTATTTATAATTTTCCCAAAAATGTCTCAGGTGGGCGATTGATTGTGTGTGGGTGTGTGCATGGGCATGCGTGTGTGCGTTTATGTGTGTGTGCATGCATGTGGGTGTTCATGTGGAGGTGGTTATTTGAATGTGCGTGTGTGCACGTGTGTGGGCATTCTCATCTTTCCTCCACTCACTCACCTTCCTCCGCTCTCTCTCTCCCCCCTCCCTCCACCACTGTCCACTCCGGAGCTTAAGCGGTCATCTCAAGTTGGCCCACCACACGGTCAGAGCCGGGGAAGCTTGGTGCCAGGGTTTTGTGGGGGCGTGGGGGTAGTGGCCATCTGAGGGGGCACTGGGGATCTCTGTGGTGGTGCTCTGCTGGGGTGCTTTGGGTGCTGGATCCACTTACAGGCTTTCCATTGATACCAGCTTTCCCTGAAGGGAATCCCAAGTCAGTGAGAAGTCCCCCTGCCCTCCTTTTTCATATCCTATGAAAACAAAGGAGGGGGGCTGTGGTGATGACCTGGCTGGGGGTTGGGTCCACCTTTTCACTCTTGAATGACAGCACCTAAAAGGTGACCTGATTGAAGTTTATAAAATCATACACAGGGTGGACAAAGTAGATAAGGAAAAACTGTTTTCCCTATCACACAACACTAGAACTAGGGGGCACTCCATGAATCTTTTGAGTGCTAGATCTCAAACAAATAAGAGAAAGTATTTTTTTACCCAGAGATCACTGGTCTGTGGAATTCCCTGCCAGAAGAAGTGGTGGCAGCTCTTAGCCTTGACAGCTTTAAGAAAAGATTAGACAAGTTCATGGAGAACAAGGGTATCAATGGCTACCATTATGGATGCCTAAGGACAACCTCCAGTTTGGAGGGATAGGCAGGATATCTCTCAATGCCAGTTGCAGGGAATCATAAGTAGGTGAAGACACCTGCTTGGGAATACCCTGAAGCAAATGGTGAGCCTCTGTGTTAGACAGAACGATGGACTGATTGGGCTGTGTGGCCTGTTCCAGAAAGGCTGTTCTTATGTTATTATATCAGCTCCCTGATTCCAGGACTGATTGTGATGTTACTTAGGGGTTTTTTTATGCTTATAGAAAAGGAATGGGCATAGGTTGTGCCACTCTACAGCTTGGTAGCAATGGAGCAAAACAGGTGAGCACTGCTGCTGCTACTCTGAAACAGCCCTGAAGCTACAAATGAAACCTGTGCCTCCTACTTCCATCCTGCTGAGTGAAATCAGTACAGGTTATAGTCTATATGGTATCAAAGGCCACCTAAAGACCTATGGAGGTTGGCATGACCACACGCCAGACTTTGGAATCCCTCTCACTGGAGGCCAGGATTGTACCATCTCTGCTGTCTTTCCAGAAGCAGACAAAGACCTTCCTCTTCAGGCATTCCCTGAATGATGGACTATGGATTACCATGCATGGTTGCATTGACTGATTTCATAAGAACACCAGTGTTTTATGAGTAGAATTAGTTTCCATCCCTCATAATGGATTTTCTTCTTATTTTTGTGTGCTTTTGTAGCTTAAATGTTACCTTTTAATGTTGTAAGATGCCTCTTCTAATTCCCTGTTCTTAGCTTGAATATGTCTTAAATGTTCTGGGCTGTATATTGTCCCTCATTATGGTAAGCCACCTTGAGTCAATACCCAAGAAGAGAGATGAAGGAAAATATTCAAATATTAGGACTTGGGGCAATGGTTTCAAACTACAGGAAAAGAGAGATTCCATTTGAACATTAGGAAGAACTTCATGCCAGTTAGAGCTGTTCAGCAGTGGGATATGCTGCCATGGAGGCTGGTGGAGTCTCCTTCTTTGGAGGTTTTTGAGCAGAGTCTGGATGGCCATCTGTCAGAAATATTGTGATGGGGGTTCCTGCATGGCAGGGGTTGGACTGGATGGCCCTTGAGGTCTCTTCCAACTCTATGATTCTATGATTATATGATTTTAAGCAAACAAACAAACAAACATTCCCCTATCATGCCTCTGAAAATTATAATTGATCACAGAAACCAGGACTTACCAAACCCCGGCCTAAAGTCAGCAGAAATGTGTCCAAATATGTTTCATCCAAAGAAATCAGAAACTGCCCCTAACATGAGTGTTTTCTAGATAGAATTACTGTAGGAAACTCTTATTTGTGGAATCAGTGTCTGCTGATTCACTTATCTGTGGTCTGAAAACATTAAAAAAGAAAAGAAAAGAAAAATTCCTGAACAAAAATATTTCTAAAGATGAAAATCCCAGAACTGGCTATCAGAAGGGGGAAAGACCATGCTATGCAGAATGTTTGTTATTATAATAGTATTTAGTCTGTATTTTTCAGCATCCTTGGGTGGAGGGTTGATATAATGCGAGTCCCCAGGATTTTGAATTGTACTTGAAAAATGAAATCTTTTAAGATCTTGTAGCATCAGAGTAATATAGGGACAGTTTGCTTGGTTAATAGATGTGTAGAGGTGTCATGAACGCAGTGAAAGGTTTACTACTTTATTTGTTGAATTGATACCATACAAAGAGGGAAAGATAAGATAATCCCCTCATGACAGTTTGACAGAAAATGGGATCGCTGCTGGTTTGACAAACAAGAAATTGAAAATATGATGGTCTCTGTGCCTTTACACTGGAATGTGTGAGGCAATTTTTCCTGTGCTTGTGACAGATTCTTTGAATTACCCGTGCCTGCCATGTATAGATTTGGCATATTGTATATTAAGACAATTCAGGAATTATCAGGTCTTGTTATCATGCCACAATATGAATAAGCAAAGCCTTTTTTTAATATAAATTTATCATCTTCTGCTTTCTTGCTTGGCTTGCATTACACCCCCAGCCATGAATGCTGGGAGGCTGCAGCAACTCTACTAGCCATGTTGGAATCACGGGTGACTGGAAATAAATGGTTTTACAAGGCACTGATGTTCTTTGAGATACATGTGTTAATTTACAGTTATTTTGACACTATTCAGGCGACTGTGAAAAGGCGTCTCCTAGTAGTTAAACCCATTCCAAATGCCAGTAGCAGCTGGCTGGGCCAATGTGGTGGAGACTGTGGAAAACATGACGTCAAACTAGTGAGGCTAATTAACACCACTTTCCCAAATTAGAAAGACCTCAATAGCTAGAATTTAAAAACAACACCATAATGATGTCTAAAAATAGTCACCTCCTAGCCCTTGAGTAGCATGACCTCCATTAAACCTGGAGCCGGTTTCCTGTGACTATCGTAAATCTCATTTGGCTTTTATATACCCTTCTCTTTGGGATTAGCAATGAAGTTTAAGGCTTGACCTTGAAAGGCCTTGTCATAAGGTCCTTAAGGTGCATTCTCAAATGGTACATCACACACGGTGTGTAGAGAGGTGATATGACGTTTAATTAAGCAGGAAAAATTAAAACAAGGCATCTACAAGGGTCAGTTGACACATGATCAAGGAATTAGGACTGGACAGGAAGGATGATCCTAACAACGTAGAGTCTGAACACAATAAGAGAAATCCAGGTCTACCTTAAACCTCTTGTGTAAATTTAGATAAGTCATCTGATTTCTCAAAAGGTTGCAAATTATGGCTAACAGTGTGCCTTGAAGGGGAAGTTCTCTTATACAGTCATGCAGTTTTAATAGATTCATTCTGAGTGAAACGCAGTTAATTTTTTTAGTGGTTTAAAAATGAATGACTTAGATCAGGCATGTCCAGACTTCGGCCCTCCTGATGTTTTGGACCACAACTCCCAGAATGCTAAGCTTAGATTGCCAATGACAAAGGACTGTGGGAGTTGTGGTCCAAAACATCTGGAGGGCCGAAGTTTGGATATGCCTGACTTAGATAATGAATAAGCTGGCTGCGTGGCTCTAGGATTTAGGTATCTGGCTGCAGAGCCAGAGTTTAGGAGACTGATTCTCTTCTGTCCCTCCTGGGATCAGATGTGAAACTCTAAAAAATATGCAGGAGTGCAAAGAAAGCTCACTCATGGGTTATTTATTTACTTATTTATTTATTTGGTAGCTCAAAACATTGCAAACAGGCAACATAAATCTACTATATAAATATCATAGAATCAATACTTTCCAGCATATTGTAGTGCATAGAGTGACAAAAGAGGATTCTGGAGAACAGGGTTCGAATCCCCACTTGGCTACGGAAACTCACTGAGGAAGTAGAATGGCTAAAACCAATCCTTAAATATCTCACTTACCTCAAAAGCCCTAGTGTGGTAACTATAAGTCATTCTGATTTGACAGCATATATAACAATATATAAATATCGTACTAAAAATTATACATACATTGAAATTAAAACAAGTACAAAAACAACTGAAAACCTTTTTAAAAAACATCTCTAAGTTAAAGGCTGGTATTCCTGAGATAACTTATTGCTTTAAGGCAGTGGTTCCCAACCTGGGGGTTGGGACCCCTTTGGGGGCCGAACAACCATTTCACAGGGGTCGCCATGAGGCAGTGAATAAAAAGGCACAAACAGCTTGAGTCTGGAGGAGCAGGGGAGGAAGTGGGGTAGACAGTGAGTTACAACTTGATAGGTTGGAGGGGATGTCAGTCAATGGCACCGGAGGCTGTGATTGGCTGAGGGCACTTGTAGAGGGAAGTTCTCTATGGCACCTGCGGCAGTGGCCTGCCAAAGGGGGCTTGTGGCCTCTTCCAAGCAGGACAAGGGGGCACCACAACATGAGGAAATGTATTAAAGGGATCATGGCATTAGGAAGGTTGGGAACCACTGCTTTAAGGCCTGCCTGAAGAGGAAGGTCATTGCCTGATAATGGAATGGATGAATGCGAAGATGGAAGGGGCCAACCTGGTTTCTTGGGGCAGTGCATTGGGAAGCCTGGGAGAAGGCTCTCTCTCGTATCCTAATCAAGCGGGATTGGGAAGGGGATGAAATGGAGAGAACGATGTCCCAGGAAATTTTAAAAGCTGAGAAGTCTCATGGGGGGGGGGGGGAGAGACAATCCTTCAAATAGCCCAGACCCAATTCATACCGGCATTTATAGGTCACAAGTTCAACAAGCAGTTTGAGTTAGGCTTCAATACAGACTGGGAGCCAAGGAAGCTGTCGTAATAAGGGAGCTGCACACTCCCTATATGTGCAGTTTGTGTGACAGAATTCTAAAAAAGAGAGAAATAAAGATACTTCCTTAAACCCACCCCCAACTAGGGGAAATTGTTGGGGGAGTGGAGAAAGTATTCTTGAAGCTAGGTGCAAAGGCGACGGATTTGAAACTAGATACAAAGGCAGTCCATGTTATTAGACTGCCTTGAAGGTGAGGAGTGTTAAAACGTGTACGGAGCAATGCAAGACAAGGCAAATTTTGGACAGAGAGCCTTGGAAAGGACAGACCAATAGCGTCCTAGGTCAGAATAAGGAATTCAGGAGAAATCTAGCTCGGGATCCTGAAAGCTTGAACTTAGTTCATAGGAAAGTTGGTGATGCTTCACAGTGAGGCCTCTAAGAGATGGGACAGGCAGCTTCAGGAGGCGATGCAAAAAGCATGTAGAGCTGCATCACACTGAATGATAGGGTTGTCTCTTCTTTTTTCATGGAGGCAGCATTTGCACAGGCCCCTTTGCAATCACATTGTTCCCCCCTTCCTTTTCTTCACCTGGTTATGACCTGATGGTAACCTGCTCACCTGGCTAATCGTATTAGATGACTGTAATCTGCCAGGAGACTGTTGACAAACAATTGAGCTATGAAGATTCATTTGCCTTTCCAGGGATGATATTTTGGGCACCCCACTTAAGCAAGCGCTGAATTCTTTGGGCTGCCTGTGCTCCTGACCTCAGGGAGATCCAGCGGTGAGTACAAGAACAATAGATACAAGTATTGACTCTAGGCAGGATTTCTACACCTTCCCACGGTATCTGTATGTGATGTGATATTCTGGAAACAGGCTCCACTGAATGGGATTTTTGGAGTTATATTTCTAGCCATTTCCCCATGTTTTAGAGGTTTATTTTGCTCTTCTCCCAGCAAGGCCTTGTTTCTTCATTTTAATTCTTTCCTGTTGTGGGATTGTGGAGCTTCCCTTCCAAACAGATTTCCATGTTCGCCAGGCTCTTCATGCAGTACATCTGTGTATGCATGGCCCCCGTCACACACAGGTAGTGAAATAGAGATGAGGTTTTGCAGGCTGTTGCTCAAACCTAGTACTTAGGGACAGGAAGTGGAGTCAGAGGTGACAAGCAGAGACAGCAGGCGTTATACAAACTCATACATACCAGCAAGTAAATTCACATGTACTCAAGCCAGGCCCTTCTAGGAAGGAGGCATGCAGGAATGGGCTGGTGGCAGGCAGCATGAGACTAGGAGCATGAGACAAGCAGCTTCAGGTAGAACTGAATGCACCAGCTATGCAGAAAACAACATTACAGCCAAGGACATGGATTTCCCTTCATATGAACTCAGGCCATAATATTCAGTGCTAAATGTCTTTTAATCTGACAGGAACAATTTGATTTGATTTATGCTTGGATCACTGCTTTTAAACGTC
The DNA here is from genome assembly GCA_023846285.1 of Phrynocephalus versicolor. Lineage (NCBI taxonomy): Eukaryota > Metazoa > Chordata > Lepidosauria > Squamata > Agamidae > Phrynocephalus > Phrynocephalus versicolor. Next base: position 3,188,042 of record JAHTLZ010000021.1, read on the forward strand.
CGGTTTCTTAACTTCTGCTATGCCTCGGAAAGCAAAATGTGTTCCATTCCATAGCTTTTCCCGCAACACTATTGCTGTAACATTATTCAGTGACCCAGTCCACGCAAAGACTGGTTCTCGGGCATGGGGTCTGGGTTCTTAGAGGTATACTAAACCTTAAGAAGAAGATTTAAATATAACTCAGATTTGCAATAGATACAAAACTGGTGTGAGTTCCTGGAATAAATATTGATTAAAAACATTCAAAAATAAAAAAATGAATTTCCATTGCATAAAGTGATTACTTTCCCATCACTTTCATGCCATAATCAATTCAAGTAACATTTGTTCTTTCAATTAATCCAGCAGTGTGAGTGCTGCTAAAAATATACAGTGTGGCATGGTGATATAATAAGTCACAACTAGAGTAGACACATTGAATCAATGCAAACCTCCAGAGGAGTTGAAAATGCTATCATTCCCTCTTCCTTAAAAGAGTTTTTTTAACATAATATGTGATGAAATTTTATTTCACAACTGCTCAGAGGCACTTGTGGTGGCAGGTGTCTTTAACTACAACACTGCTTGCACAGAATAGCATAGCAAAATCCGTGCATTAAGATTCTCTGTGCACACCTTTGTATTTTGTGTTAGTTGCGGATTATGACTTCCCCCAACACTTGCTAAGTATTCATAGTGAATTAGGCCTGCAGCACTGTTTCACTGGACTCTAGGAAACCTAATTTTTAGTAGATATATGAAGGGTTGTGCTCTAAATATCGTTATTCACTACTTTACCCAGACAGCTTCAATTAAAGAAGTCTGAATGTTTAACACTCCCCATTCATCCAGATATAAGTGCAACTGCTTAAAGATATACCTACATGTAACCTCTTATTGAGAGAGAGAACATTTCTGGCAGAAAAATATTATTTCCGAAGAGGGTTCAATGGTGGGTTTAGGTGGAGTTGGCAACCAAATGGAAATTGCAGGAGGGGAAACTGTTCAATCATGAGCAATGTTTCTCGGGTTTTCCTTCAACTTGATAAGGAAAATTCCAAATTAACTGGGAAGAAATTTTAATTCCAACTTATTTCTCAGATTTGATGTATACTTCAAGTTTAAATAAATGTTAAATGCAATAATCCCATCAAATAAGTCAGTTAACTCCATTTATTTATAAATGTTGCATTTGATCTTTGCAAAGCAGTAGGTCTTAAGGTCTGTTAGTCTTCAGATATGTCTTTGCTCCTAGGTTTCCTGAATGACATTGTGGTCTAGCTGGATAAAACATTTATATGTCTGCCAAATGTGCCTTAATAGAGATGGGCACTAGACATGGGCACGACTTAGCGGAATTCCCGTTTCCATTTCCGTTACTCATTTCCGTTACGGAACGGAAACGGTAATGGGAATTACTCCGCCAGAACTCGAACTCGAACTGACTAAAGAATAATTGGGTCTGATTTGTCATTGTCGTTCCTGGCATCGTGGCGATCCCGCGATGCCAAGCGGCACAGAAAAAAAGTTTTTAAAAGTTAAAAAAAACCCTGATTCCCGGCCAAAAAGCAGGCGAAAATATGCCTGCCTGAGTGAGGGCTCAGGGCACCTACCAGAGGGGTGGTTTCTGGAGGGGGGTGTCCCCGGCCTCCCCCCTCTCCTTCTGTCCCTCCTGGGCTGCGCTGGGGGCGGGCATCCTCGTCGTCCCGCCAAAGTCACCGCCTCGCCACCTCGCCGCCATTCAAGTGGCACAGGAAAAAAAAGTTTTTTAAAGTTAAAAAAACCCCGATTCCCAGCCCAAAAAGCAGGCGAAAATATGCCTGCCTGATAGTGCACCTACCAGAGGGGTGGTTTCGGGGGGGGGGTCCCCGGCCTCCCCCCCTCTCCTGTCCTGGGCTGCTCTGGTGGGGACTCTCAAGCAACAAGCCGGACTCGCCATGCCATGCGGTGCGGGCGGGGGATCAAAAATGGGGCGGCGACCGCAATATTTTTTTTGAAATCGTGGTCCAAAAACACACAAGCACCACACAGAAACATGCGAAAATTGCTATTTTAAAACTGCCAGAATTTTTACAGTAGCAGTGGGTTTTTCTTGCAACAAAATGTCTCCTCTGTCCTCTCTCCATTGATTTTATTTTATTTTATTTTATTTTATTTTTTTACACCTGCGCAATTATGGGCTGGCCATGGGAGTGGACCATGTAAATTTTTTGAGCCATTCCACCAATCGCATGGCCACTTGGCCACTGAGACTTCTGGGATGTGCCAAAAAGCCCACTAAACCCTGCCCTAGCCCTAACCCTAACCCTAACCCTTAGTCCCTTACCCATACGCCACAGTACACTGTCCTCTTAGTGGGTCAGAGAGGCACCCAGAGGTGCACCCCAATACTCACCCTAACCTAACCCGTAACTAGCCTAACCCTAGCCCTTGCGCTAACCCTGTCCCCTAAGCCAGATCTGTACTTGCATTGCACTACACACAAGTACGTTCCATTCTTAGTGAGCCACAGTGCAGAGAGTTCGCCAGTCCGTCACTTGTGGCTCTGGCTGACTCCTGCAGGCTCGGCTCGGCAGCATTTGTGTGCCATGCAAACCATGCCCGTCGAGGCCTGACTGATACAGGGAAGGCACCCCAAAAAGAGGGGTGCCTCTGCCAGTCTGCTGTGTCTGCAACTTGGTATGCATATATCCATATGGCTATGCATGCCCTTTTGCAGCAGGTGAGGAGAGGAGGCAACCCCCCCCAAAAAAAGAGGTGCGTCCAGGAGCCCGCTTCCCTTCATAGCGGGCCAGAGGAGGCACCCACCCCACAGAGGTGCCTCCAGGAGCCCGCTACCCCCCTAAACCAGTATAACGACAGATGAAAAAACAAAAAACAAAACAACTATTTTTTGCGAAGTTTCGCGAAAAACGGAAACGAGCCGACACGGGCCGCCTCCGACACACGACAACTCGAAAACGTCATTTTCCCTAGTCGTGCCCATCTCTAATGGGCATGACTCAGCGAAATTTTTGTTTTCATTTTCATTTTGTTTCGTAATGAAAACGAAAACGAAAAATTTTTCAGAAGCAAAACGACAACGGAAACGAAATGAAAAATTTTGCTGTGTTTTTCGTTTTCATTACGGCAGACATGTTGCATTGAAAAGAATGCTAACAAAACGAAAAATTTTCGTTTTCGTTTTTGTTTTTTGTTTCATTTCGTAACGAAAACGAAAACGAAAAATGTGCAAAAAAACCCGAAAAACAAAAACGAACCAAAACGGACCCCTAAACGACAAATGAAAAACGAAAAATCATTTTTTTGAGTCGTGCCCATCTCTATGCCTTAATGCATATGTCTGCCAAATGATCCTTAAAGTACAGTTGTTAAACTACAATACTGCAGTCAAGACTCTACTCACAACCTGAGTTCAATCCCGACAGACTCAGGTAGCTGGCTCAGGGTTGACTCAACCTTTTGAGGCTAGTAAATTGAGTATCCAACCTCTTTGTGGGGAGGCAATGCATAGTTTGCATATTTAAATTGTAAACTGCCCACCAAGTGTTTTAAGTCGGTGGTCCCCAACCCCCGGGCCGCGGACCGGTGCCGGTCCGTGGACCGGTCGGCACCGGGCCACCTGGGGAGGCCGGGGAGGCTCCTCCCCTTTTCCTCCGCCGCCCTCCTCCTCCTCCTCTTCTCTCCTGCAGGCGGGGAGAGAGCCTCCTCCTCCTCTTCCGGTGGAAGAAGGCTGGAGGAGCTCAGGAGGACAGAGAGCGCGGTGATGCGGTTGCTGCCCTGGG